>JASEVX010000002.1:57735988-57844511 GCA_031761405.1 Serripes groenlandicus
CAAGCTAATATCATTTTGAGAAAAAAGAGAAAACTCATGTTTTCCGCGATTAACCCTTTTCTCATTGTTTTAAAAGTAGATTGCTGCAAAGGTGTTCAATGTTGACTTTAATAGGTGAAAGGTAAAATGACGTGCTATTTATTGCATGCAACTCCTAAATTTGTCTGTTTTGTGGTTTTATTGATAAAATAATAACATTCCAATAATCTGACAAACATCTTGAAAAGTGTATGTGGAATTCACAAATCTTATAAATAATTACTTAATGAAAGCACGGTATACATACTAAGACTAATGATTGGCAAGATTACTCATTTCCATTACTGTTTATGATCAATAATTAGTTGGCTGTGTATTATGGTCAACCTATCTTAGAATGGAGGTTTGATCATAAACAATGAAAGGCTTCAATTATATTTCAATGAAGGACATTCACTTCGTTGACCAAAACAATGCAAGTTATGATACACTTTCACTTGACCTCACCCCTGATGTTAGTAATATGCCCCTCAGTTGATAACTACTATAATGTAAGTGTTATGCATCACTGCATGATGGATTTCCGGTGACATTGGTGCGTTGCATCAACTTTCTCTTGTAATATTTTAATATCGGTAGCTGTGCAAGCTGTTACAACTTCCCTGGGTAAACACTCCAAGTACTAGGCTAGAAAATGTGCCCTGGCCCATGGGTACTCTACTACTATGCAGCAAACGACATTGAAACACCATGGCAACAAAATTAAACAAATGTTTATGGATACTTATTGACTTCAAATTGATACAGTTAAAAACATTGTGTCAAAACAATTAGTAATTGTTCGCTTTGTCACAATGTTTTTAGATGACGTCTGCAAAAGAGACGTAAACAAATAAATTCCAAAAATCTCATGATTTCCGAAAATTTGAAAATCGTGTAATGTGCCTCGGTTCGCCTCGTGTCGAAGGTCAGGTTCGAACCCCAGCTCGGTCCTACCAAATACTTTTTAAATGGAAGCTTTCCCTCGATGACTCTCGAGAGTGTGGGTTAGAGTTACGACTAACTCGCTGGTGACGGGATATATGGACCAGTAATACTGGTAACTTACCCACGAAATGAACCAGTAATACTGGTAACTTACCCACGAAATGCCGCGATTTTGCTGAAAAGTTGTTAAAAGCGACGTAAAAACCCCATTCAAGCAAAATATCTGTTCGTTTTGGGTTTAGCAAACATATGATTTAAAAGCAAACGGTGTATATTAATGTAGATTAAAAAAGCGTATATGTGCAGACGACATTTATATTGTATTACTACCGAAATTCAACGTGAGGATTGTATAGGTGGCACATAACAGTTCAACAATATAAATAGTGATAGAAATAGTAAATAAATTTTGGGTATATTATTTGGGGTAAATGGTTGATTTTAATGTTTCTTAATGTGACAAGTAAACTCTCAGCATGGGTTTGATTTTTTTTTTCAGTTGAAACCACTTCTCTTTCTGGTTCATATGTATAGGGACAGGCGTTTGGCATCACTGGTTGCGGAGCTACATGTAGGCGTGAATTTAGAGGTACATTTGAAATACCAGCTTTCGCATCCAATATTGCTTGAAAAGGAGCTGGAAACATGGTATTTCTGACTTCATCCGCAGATTGCCTATTGTTTTGAGAGTCTTAGCAGCTCTTCAATGTTACACTAATCCCCTGCATTGTTGTTGTTGGATTTTTGGAGTAAAGCGTAAAATTGCTATTTTTGTCCTTTTTACACTCTGTTTCAGTCCTCTTTTGGTGGCCAAGTTTTTCCATAATATTGACTGAGAGTCTGAAAGGAACGATATACATGTTATACACGGTCCCTGGTAGTAGGTAGGAACGATATACATGTTATACACGGTCCCTGGTAGTAGGTAGGAACGATATACATGTTATACACGGTCCCTGGTAATAGGTAGGAACGATACCTTCGTGAATGTACAATAAAGCACGAAGATTGCCGAATGTACAGTGTCAACGTCCTTTCGAGTATGGTAGAAACTTGATATACAATGTTATAGCCTTTCAAAGCTCGTCTTACCTTTTTTATAGCCTCGCATAGATCCTCTTACAACAAGGTCGTATACGTTTGACGATGAAAGATCAGCATATATACTGTATCAAAAAGGATGAGTATGTCTGTTAAGTAAAGGGGAGGGATTTATATAAAGTTTACTATATTCATTGGTGAAGTAAGAAACATCAAAATCATAAAACACCGTCTGTATTACGCCACTAAGTTCACATGTAGTATTCAAATTGTTCACCGGACAAACTAAAGGTAATTTATCTTTATTTTTACCATGCAAATTAATATTCTAACGATTTTTGTCATTTATCTTAATTGTTGTACGATTCATTTTCGCTGGTAGGACAAGTTGAAAGGTTGTCTGATATAAAACATCTCAAGAAAACTTATAACATCTCATTAATATGTCATTTTGATATAGAATATTGTGAAAATTGGAGAAATTATTCGATTCGAAAAAATAAATCACCACTTTCATAATACTTTGAAATGTCATCTGTTGCAAGGTTTTTAAAGATCGTCTGTATAATGTGATAAACATCATGCGAATATGATATCTGTAGTATTGTACGTATACTTTAAATAGGGACTTAAAACATTTTGGAAAAAGAAGAAATTTTTCCTTTTGAGCAATAATGAATTCTTCACATTGTCTACAAATGTAGTCTGCTACAGTGGTATTAACTATCGAGTGTAGGGAGGTAAATCACGAGGTGAAAAGTTGATAACATCTGTAGTATACGAAGTAAAGTTTTGGCAGTCTAATCGTTATCTAAATTCTTATTTTACCAAATCACTTCGTCAACGCATGTGATTTAAAATCGCTGTCGTGATAGGGACAGGCGTTTGGCATCACTGGTTGCGGAGCTACATGTAGGCGTGAATTTAGAGGTACATTTGAATACCAGCTTTCGCTCCAATATTGCTTGAAAAGGAGCTGGAAACATGGTATTTCTGACTTCATCCGCAGATTGCCTATTGTTTTGAGAGTCTTAGCAGCTCTTCAATGTTACACTAATCCCCTGCATTGTTGTTGTTTGATTTTTGGAGTAAAGCGTAACATTGCTATTTTTGTCCTTTTTACACTCTGTTTCAGTCCTCTTTTTGGTGGCCAAGTTTTTCCATAATATTGACTGAGAGTGTGAATATCAGTCATTTTCATTCTGGCACTCCTTAATACAGCAAAATCCTTTTGATAATAACAGAATGGATACTATGACGACTATTGAGAGAATGAAAGTTGGGGGTCTCCCGTGGAAACAGCAAATCAGCTTTCAACTCTGTAATGCCACCAAAAGCGACGTGTACCATCTATAGATTTACTACAATCGTATGGCACACATAAACAAACACTAGTACCATTTCAGCATAACAGTAATGTTTGTTTACGTGTAAAGTAGGTTATGTTGTAGTGCCACCATACCGCAGTACAGGTATTATTATACAGAGAATTCGCCGTGTCTAGCGATTTGAAGTCCTGTTGACATAACGGTTTGTTATCATTTTTAAAAACTGAAAGTAGACTATAACTTGATGGGCTACACCTCCTGTTATTTGTCGGAACATGCATATATATCTATATAACCCACAATCTGAATGTGAATACTGTCAGACTATGAATATATATCTATATATCCCACAATCTGATTCTTAATACTCTATTGAGAGTCCCTGTACGACCTCAACTCGTTAAAATAGTTCAATTCAAATTTAAGTTCAAATTCAAGCTATGATCACAACGTATGCAATATTTTGAATTCATAACATACACAGGTAAGATCGCACGTACGTTATACATGAGTATGTAGGTCAATGTCATCCCTGTGGTATTGAGATAACCCCTAAATACTTCTAGGAAACGGCGTAAAACACCTTTCTAAAAATCAAGATTTACAGGGGACAAAAGGAAATGAGTGACATAACGACAGTTAATGTTTGGCTAATTAGAAGCAGCTACTTTGTAAAGTCAAGGTTGATCACTGTGTGTGCTGGATTATTAAAGGGTTTAATGTATGTTTTGGTATAGTTATAAGAGTATAACACGAAATTGCCTAATTACTCAGCAAATAATGTCCGAAGGGCATTATGTCAGCTGTGTAATTTGGCTATTTCGTGTTATACTCTTATAACTGTACCAAAACATACATTAAACCCTTATAATTGCAGTTTAAGAAAAAAACAGCTATTTTTCATCGAAAGAATTGTTTGAAAAGGGACATATAAATTGAAAATTGGGATCTCTTTTTTATGTTCTTTACGTCGATAACATGACCTAATACTAGGAAAAATACCTAATACTATGAAAATGACGTCACGTCAGCGTGTTGACGTCATACGTTAGTCGCTTTGGCGCCAAAACCCGTAAATTTCATCTAGAAATATTGTAAACGTTAACTACATTTTTATCGAAATACGCCTCATAAGTCACTTTATGTGGTAGATATAATATCTCATGAGTGGTATTTATTGTTACTTTTAAAAAATTAAGCTGAATATGACCTCGGCATAATTATTTGTGGCAGTGTTTACGGTTAACTGTCGAAATTAAAGGTATTTTCCGAAAGTAGTTCCGTGAACTGGTCATGTGATCAATTGCAGTTATTGGAAAATAAACGCAATTCCTTTTAGTCACGTGATCGGTTTTGAACCAATCAAAACGAGCGATTCACCGTGCTTTTGAAGCAACTGCAATTATACAAGCTTTAATACAACATCAAAAAAGCATTTATTTTAATATGAACAGAGAAACTAATCATGAATATTCACACCAATTCCCGCTTTGAATGACCGAACAGTCCAAGCCTATACAAACTGTAAGAATTTAAACAAACTGTTTATTCACTTAAAGTGTTTAATGTGTATTGTTTATATTCCGGAAAGACCTCGTCGTGTCCGTGTGGTTAGCGTGGGGGATTTGTAACCGGGCGTCCTGAGTTCGATCCCGTCTCGCACCGGTCATGCTGGAGTGCCATTGGACAAAAACAATGCCCAGACCTAGTAGAGCTCAGGGATGCTGGGAGAGCAGTCCAATTTATGCTAAGGTTACAAGATAAATAAAAATAATAATACCGGTAATTTATCCAGGAAACGCCTCGATATAACTGAAATTCTGTTGTTGAGAGCGGCGTGAAACATAATTAAAACAAAGCAGACATTCTACAATAAATACGATATAATTCAACATGACAGATTAAAAACATAAATGGATCATCGAATGTACTCTTAACTCTAAGATGTCTTAGCCTTAAACTGGTCTTTAAATGGTGATATCCTCTTTTCTATTGTGAAAATAAATTAATCGGATCACTGCACTCGGTAATAGGTAGGAACGATACATTCGTGAATGTACAACAAAGCACGAAGATTGCCGAATGTGCAGTGTCAACGTCCTTTCGAGTAGGGTAGCAACTTGATATACAATGTTAAAGCCTTGCAAAGCTCGTCTTACATCTTTTATAGCCTCGCATAGCTCCTCTTACAACATTTTCTTTGAAGATCGTATACGTTTGACAATGAAAGATCAGCATATAGACTGTATCAAAAAGGATGCGTATGTATGTTAAGTAGGACAAATAAAGGGGAGAGATTTATATAAAGTTCACAATATCCATTGGTGAAGTAAGAAACATCAAAATCATAAACCACCGTCTTTTTTACGCCACTAAGTTCACATGTAGTATTCAAATTGTTCACCGGACAAACTAAAGGTAATTTATCTTTATTTTTACCCTGCAAATTAATATTCTAACGATTTTTGTCATTTATCTTAATTTTTCATTTTCGCTGATAGGACAAAATGAAAAGGGTGTCTGACATAAAACATATAACATCTCAATGTCATTTTGATATAGAATAGTGTGAAAATTGGAGAAATTATTCGATTCGAAAAAATAAATCACCACTTTCATAATACTTTCAAATGTCATCTGCTGCAAGGTTTTCAAATATCGTCTGTATAATGTGATAAACATCATGCGAAAATGATATCTGTAGTATTGTACGTATACTTTAAGTAGGGACTTAAACATTTTGGAAAAAGAAGAAAGTTTTCGTTTTGAGCAATAATGAATTCTTCACATTGTCTACAAATGTAGTCTGCTACAGTGGTATTAACTATCGATTGTAGGGAGGTAAATGTAGGGTGAAAAGTTGATAACATCTGTAGTATAAGAAGTAAAGTTTTGGAAGTCTAATCGTTAACTAAATTCCTATTTTACCAAATCACTTCGTCAACGCATGTGATTAAAAATCGCTGTCGTAATAGCACAGCCCGATGGTATCACAGGGTGGTTGGATGTTACAAGAGGGTTGGATTCTTATACTATGTACACAACCATTTTATTCATATTTAGTAACAGTTTTTCTCTCTTTCTCAATCGTCTTTGTGATGTTGTGGTAGAGCGTCCGCCTCGGGTGCGCATGGTCGTTGGATCTATTCACGATCGTGTCATACCAGATACTTTATAAATAGTAGTAATGGCTGCCCTCCTTGACGCTCAGGATTACGGGGTTAAAATTACGACTGACTGGCGGTTGTCAGGATTAACGGACCGATAGTACTGGTAACTTTCCCAGGACACGCCGTGATATAACTGAACAATTAAGGAAAGTAAATTGGTTTTAAATAATAAAATATAAATAATAAAATGTCGATAAATAATAAAATGTCGATAACGGATGTTTGCAAATTTTCATCACGCATGCGCTAGATTATAACTCACTGTACCGAATCGTAAAATACTCCGCCGTGCTCAATCGTGACGCCTACATATTTATATTAAATAAATGTAAAACGACTGAATTAAATTATTTTATGATCCGTTAAATGTTTCATAGCACACAAGTACAACATAGAGTGCTCTACATGTCTAGTTTTAATGAGTTTCATTAACATCCTACCTGCCAGTAAACAAATTTGCATACGGCCGTGAGACAGTAACAAATTTGCATACCGCCGTGAGACAGTACGAAAACTGTCGCATGGTCACGTGGTACATTTGTCTTGACAGTAAAAATAGCAACTTTTTGTCAATGGGAGTTTTATATGGACAATGAAATTGAGGGGTAATAAATTTATTTATTACCCCCATGCAGCTGTGCAGACTGTGTATATTGCGTTATCTTACATATATATCAGCATTTAATGCCTTTTACCTAAATTCGATGCAATAAAATGTAAATATGGACACAAGCGGACGGATATTAGCCCCAGTTACGTATTTTAGGGAAAACATGCGATTGTATCAGAACGGATAAATGTCAACATTTGTTAATATTATCCTATCTAAAATAAAATGGATGATTTTTATAACTATTCAATTGTTAGATAAAACCATAAGGTGATCGATATCCATGCATATTGTATGACTTGTCCAAATTTATGAATGAAATTTTAAACGTTTAATAATTTGTCATAACTCATTGTAAATGTAAGAATATTATCAAAGTTTGTTTGTCAAACTGTTCAATTTGATATGCTTAAAATTGCATTTAACGTTGTTTAATAATTTGTCATAACTCATTGTAAGTTTAAGAATTCTATCAAAGTTTGTTTGGCAAACTGTTCAATTTGATATGTTTAAAATTGGTTTAATTCGTATAACTAATTTCATCAAAGGGACGTTGATTGGCGCTAATCAACGTTATGTATATAACGCGATAATTGACATTAATCCGGATGATGTCTTAAAGGTGATATTTACCAAAACAACTGTGAATACGAGTACAAGTATACCATCAGGTGCAAACTACTACGGCTCGTTGCGGAAATAAATAAAAACCAAAAAAAACAGAAAATTCAGGATGAACTTAAACAGGCAGAAGTCGATTACCGCGGAGTACAGGATAATCAGGACAGTTCTAAGAAAAGCCTCAACGAATTAAGCATCCCTGAGCTCAAGCTCATATTAAAAAATCTAGGAGTTTCTACAAAATTGCGTAAAAAAGAAAAACTCATTGAACTGATCCATTGCACGGGATAAAAGTAGACTTGTATTAACTAAACTTGAAAAGGCATTATCCCCACTCAAATAATAAGGTTGTGTATTTGTTCTAAACAAATATACTCAGAAATATATATTTATCATATAGGATTGTAGGATAAAAAGAAACAGGATAAAAAAGTAACAGGACAAAAAGCAACGGACAACAAGAAACAGGATAAAAAGCAACACATTTTCCAAAATACAATACAAATCAATAGGTTTAAGTCTTCAAATATGAAAAAGACACCAAACTATCATCTTCTTGATATTGTTATGATTTTCTTTAATTTTGATACATCTTTGTGTGTTTTATACCCTAAAGCATTGTTCAAAAAAATTGAGTCGGATTAAACTATTTACAAATCTACAAAAAATATATGTAACTCAATTTTTGTTTCACTTTGCAATGTTATTTTACGTATTATGCATATCTGTGTGAAGATGTTTGAAACAGCGAAAGGAAAACAGTGTGGGAGAAGAGACATTGCTCATAATTAGCAATTTCTCCCTTTTACGCAATGATATATTCTGTCAACAATTATTACAAATATTAGAACTGTTGCTAGTCTCCTGTCAGATGTTAAAAAAAGGTTGAAGAAAACATTATTGGAAAAGGAGAAATCCCTTATAATGAGCCATTTCTCCTGTGTACGCAATTATATTTTCTGGCAGATGTTAAAAAATTAGTTAAACCTGAAATGAAAATATCAGAACTGTTGCCTTTTGTCCTGTTACCTGTTATCCGGGCAAAAACTGTTACTTTTTGGCCGTTGCTTATTATCCTGTTTCTTTTTGTCCGATTACCATCATATAGATCTATACCTAGTTTTTAACGATATTTTTACGGCATTTAATTTAATTTATATAAGTCTAGATTTTCCGAATTATGTTTCATATTTTCTAGAACGGGAGGTTACTTCTATTAGGCTCAGCCATATTTACAAATGGATTAAAACGCACGAGTTGACACATATTTGAAAACAGTGTTAGAATAATTGAGATTGCTTGCTACGAGACATTTGAACTCTTTTGCATTGTTTTCGACTCATTTTTTTAACAAAATAAAACCATAATTGATGGATCTAATTTGTTAATTGATGCTCTCTATTGCAAAGAGGTAACACACTCATGGAGGAACGAATAATTATATATACGATATTGACACTATTATTTCGTTATGAATAATAAAAGAGAAAGGGCTCCATGTTTTTAACAATGTACATGTATTATGAAATTGATAATGATGAAAAAACCGGCTCGATTATTTATTGGTAAATTGATTAAAAAAAATCGATATCATAACACCCTAGTTTTATTACGCTATAATCCCATGTTGAAGTACCCTGTGTATCTCTCTACTGCCCTTCGGCAGCACTATCGATGTATACATACCGAAAGTTACACAAATGTCCGGTAATTTCCGCCAATTAGCAAAATGATAACAAGAGCAGATAACAATCAAATTAGTCAACAATTAGTACGGCTTAAACAGTGGTACATTGTCTCCCCTGTTTTTTGCATGACGAGCATTGTTCCATATGATTAATTACTACACACCTGAACTCCCAATCGTGATATACGAGCCGGTATATCACTCAAAATGAGATCTATTTCCTAAACAATTTAACCCTTTGCCACATACGGACGCTTTCTATCGCTCTTGCTGCAGACATTTTTTAAAGACATTGTAGCAAAAGAAGAGAATGCTTATAATGCGTAATTTCTAACTTTGCAAAAATGTTTTCAACTTTATTCAATAAGTGTTATCTCATTTATTGAGAATTTCCACAGTTTTTACTAGTTTCCAAAGTAGACTGCTGCAGAGTTGTTCTATGTAGGAAAGCGTTTATTTAGTAATATTAAGTTGGATTTCTTTCCATATATATTAGTACTATATCTAATTAAATTGTATCCATGATTTATCAGTATAGACATATATATTTCATATAATACTTATTCATCAGAAATACAGAAAATATACATTTAATTTAGAAATAAAAAATATATATATTTAATTCAGAAATATAGAACAACTACATTTAAATAAGAAATATAAAAAAAGAATGTTATTAAGAATTATAGTACATTTAATAGGAATGCATATTCTAAAATAGAAAATTATAGCTTAATTTAATTTGAAAATAGAAAAAAGAGTGTAGTCTTTGATTATTAAATGTATTATTGAAGAAAAAAAAGCCTTTCCTAGGATCGAAATCATACAGTAACCTCGGAATTAGATATATATAGTTGGATTTTCCGCCATAAAGGCGAGCATAAACTTGACAAAATATAAGGTACAATATATAGACATAACTCAGCACAAAATAGAAAAATTCGAACAGGAACGGTATATATACAAGCAAAATGGTGATTTCCCACCTCGACACGACATGGGTCACAACCGTATGAATTAAAGAAATCTGACCCTCATCGTGCCAGGGCAGGACATCCACATCCTGAGAGACAAGAGATAGTTTCCGCTAGGGTTGTAACGAATAAACTAGGTGGCAAATACGTTATGTATCACGAATACAGGGTAATGAATACGAATATTTAAACACAAAAGAAATCAGAATTCAAATGGTTAGAAAAAGTATAACGATTAACTAGTAAGTTTTGTCAGTGAAAATTAAAATCCAACTAGAACAGTATAAAAGTTAATAAGGTTTCCGACTATTTGTCCATAGTCGACATGCTTGTAATCTTTAAAAGAATATCAACTCAAATACTTTCATTACTTTGATTTTATAACAGGCATAAGCAAAGGAGGAAATTATGAAATTAATGTAGCGTTTAACTGGTTGTACCCGATTTCATGTCTACACAGTTTGCAGATAGTTTGAGATGGATTGTCTCCCTTGAGTCCTGTCAGATATCCGAAATGTTTACATACAACTGACGTACATTTGGCGGAGATTCAATTATTTACATTTCCGTGCGGTTCGCCATTTTTTGTTAACGGGTAAATGGGAATTCTCTATTTTCAATAGAATTATAATTCAAAATTAATTCAAAACACATTTTAAACACACACAAATGTCAAATTACATCGTATGCTTACACAACATCAAATATATTTTGAGAAAATGAAAACAAAAATGTCGCAATATCATATTGGTCAGCTGTTGTGGTTCGGGTACAATATAAATATAGCGCCGAATGCGCTGTGAAACTGAAGAGGTTTGCAAGTGTGATAAAAGGTTTGTTATGTTTGTAATTCATTTAAATTGATTTTAGTTTAAATCATACAGCTTTTAATTATATTCGTAAATATTCGATTCTGGATGAAGCGAATAACGAATACGGTTATATCGAGTATTCGAATGTATCATTTCAGCCCTAGTTTCCGCTATACCCTGGTGTACACTTATTAGATCTACTCAGAAAAGAAAATGGAGAAATTGCTCATCTCGAGCAAAATCTCGAAATACATATAGGCATAGGCATAGCTACAAAACGTACATATATCTTACGCCATTCACTAAGAAAGGATCATATATAAACGGAGCTTCAACACATACACTTTATACATCCTTGTTACGAAAGCGAACGGCAATGACAGTTAGGTGAGTGTGTGGTTGAGATGCTGAACGTGTGAGTAAATAAGTGAGTGGGTGGTGAGTTAGTGTTTTATTGAGTGTTTTAAAAAAGTGATTGAATAAGTGTTCGGATGCAAGCATGGTTGAATGCACGCATAAGTGACTGAAGGATGGAAGGGTGGCTTAATGGTACATGATGAATACATAATACATGAATGAATGGATGATATGTCAAAGCATTATCAAATAATTAAAAGAAAACGCAAAACTTGCTCAGTATAGGTACAACAATCAATAACAGTTGATGATTTAATTCATTGTTGTCCAATATGTTTCTTAATCCTGATAAGCATCGAACAATTTTTCCATTATCATCCAAAGAAATAAACCTGTTATATATAACTTCCTCACAGTTTGTTTTTATACATTTAAATAATTTGTCCCTTAATAGATGGGTTGAATAACACTATAATATGATATGCTCACAGGAAACGACTTTGGAAGTGCGCCAAGATTTCATACATGTGTCTTGTACATTTTATTTTGAGTAACATTCGAAATAAGGTAGATACGTTGACTTCGCGAAGCCAAGCTTCGTCATCTCAGTCGGTAACGACGTGGGCTGTCAATCCATGTGTTGTGAGTTCGAACCCCAGCTCGGCAAACAACCAACGTTTGACAGAAATCACTATTACAAGCGTCATTTGTCTTCCACTTATTGGCGAACATTCTATGTAGAAAAACAACAAATTGCTGGGAAAGTCTGATGTCTGGAGTACTGGTGTAGAAACGCCAGGAACCACATTAGTAGGTGAAAGAGGCCGCCGTGATGTGACGGAAAAAATGTCGAAAAATGCATTAAACCCAAATGAATCAATGACTTCGTGAAGGTCGGAACGAATCTTCGTAAGAAATTCACATTAAGAAAAAATACCACAATTTAAAACGAAACGATCGATAACGTTAAAGGTGATGAACTGCAGATTATAGATAGTATAGTCAAAACTTTAAAACTGTTCAAAAGTTGTTTTTAAGTGTTTGAAACATAATTCTGGGATAAAATTAAAGTAATAATTTCATTTTCCAGTACAATTGAAAGTCAGGAAAATGTACAAAATAAATTCGGCATACTTGGTATTTCGACTAAGTAGAAATGAAGCATAAACGATCAATATTTAGATGTTTTATTGTACTCGAAAGTAAAATTATTACTCTTTTTTTATGCCAGAATTATGATTATAATATTTCAAGACAACTTTTGAACAGTTTTAAAACTTTGACTATAATGTCAATTTTCTTGAGTTCAGCACCTTTAAGAGAGTCAACTTGTGTAGATTCTGGTCAGACTGAGTAGGTGGCCAAGAGTATCTGAACCAACACTGTTCAGAAGCGCAAACATCTTATTTACTGGATCAATTATACTGATTATATTTTTCTTATTTCAGAACACAGTCAAAATGTCTGGCACTGGAGGATGTAATAGATGCATCCGGAAGGTTCATGCACCGACTATAGAGGAAGATGAATTTGGCAAGGCTAAGTCCTTCCGCTTGTTTAGCCTCCAGAGGCCGCACATGCGTGCCTTCCATTCCTCTTGGTTTTGTTTTTTCATTGCTTTTGTTGCTTGGTTCGGCATACAGCCCCTCGTACCCACCATACGAAAGGAACTGAGTTTGACCAAGAAGGACGTAGCCAATTCCGGGATTGCAAGTATCGCTGCCACGATTTTGGTCCGAGTCGTCGTCGGTCCCCTTTGTGACAAATTCGGGCCAAGAAGAGTCATGTCGGCCCTTCTCATCATTGGTTCTGTTCCTTTGGCATTTGTTGGTCTCGTAAAAAGTGCCAACGGTTTGATCGTCGTACGCTTATGCGTTGGTATTCTTGGTGGTGCTTTCGTCCCTTGCCAGTTTTGGTCCTCGGCTATGTTTAACGTCAAGATCGTGGGCACCGCCAATGCGTTGGTTGGTGGCTGGGGCAACCTTGGAGGTGGATTTACATTCATTCTCATGCCTGCTTTGTTCGAGCTGATAAAGATCTTCGGAGCGGACGAATTTCTAGCATGGAAAGTAGCCATACTTATTCCAGTGGTTATTGTAATTACCATAGGTGAGTGTTCCTTTAATGGCAATTCTTCCCTTGCTTTTACCAAAGTCAATGTTAGTCCTTGGCTTGCAGAGGTGCAATCTCATTTCAAACCGGACATAAAGTTACTTTAATTTTAGTAGCAAACGATTGTATATATCTGATGACTGTCTATTATATTTTGTCTCATTTTGACATTTTGAACATCGAATCAAACTGTTGTCTACAAACTCGTTAGGTATCAACAGGGGAGATCACCCGCATATATAAACTAGATAGAAAATCGGTTATAACCGAACGTTGTTTGTATCGTATGATATCATTGGATACACACAATGAGAACAGAAGTATTTAAATGTACTTTGGTTGAATTTTAATGAGATTGGAAAATGGGATAACTCTAGCCTCGTTCACAAATGGTAACACGAGATGCTCTATATATATCGCCCGAATAACTTCTATAAAGTCTAACCTTTTTTTCGAATAACTAATTAGCATATATATTATAAGCGTGTGCATATCCTATTATATTACGTATACCACGGCGACAATAGTGTTTGATCTTTGTTACAATGCGATTTGATAACTTTTGCGAACAAACATACACTTTCATATTGTACCAATTAGGTCAACTGGAAATGGAGGAATAGATCATTTTAAAGTAATAGCTATTTCAAACATTTGAATCGCATTCAGGTATGCATGCATTTCCACACACTAAGTTGAGTGGAAATATTCAGTTGATTCAATCTCTCACGACTTTAGACGGACATATCCGAGCCTATTATATTATTGATATATTCCGACGTCGTACGGAAATCACCGAGTCAATTTGAAGGGTGTTCTCCGTTCAACAAGTTTGACAATGTCACTATTTCTCTGACACTTTGACAAGTTCTGGTGCATCTACAGCGGTTGACTTTTGAAAGTATTGTGGGAAAGGGGAATAATAGTGATGCAGCAATAATAAAAACGGTGCATTCAGTACCGGCAGTCTCATTAAAACCAGACCAAAATACTTCGCTGTACGTATATTGGATCTTACTACACTGCATAAAAGATCGTCTGGAAGTGACCTTATATTGAATCAGACGAACCCGCATAAAGGGTCGCCATTAAACACTTCAATACCCATGAGCACGTGCGCATGTCCAATTTAATTGCACGATACAATAAACGTTCGTACGTATACACAATTTAAATATATATATATATATATTTTATTGCATTAAAACATACTTGTTTTATAGCATATACAAATTTACATAACTAAGAGAATATAGATTAACAGAAGAGAATTACCAAAATAAATATTTAACCCACAAAATAGTTTCTTTTTAACCCCTCGTCGCTTGTAGACGATTTGTATGTCACACGCGATAAGTGCAAGTCAAGATCAACCCGTGTATATTTATATATATAAACAGTTTGGTCTCCATCTTCACTTCTCGCCTGATGCTTCAAGATCTTTCCCAGAATATACAAGTAATGGCAAATATAAGACGGGATAGTCCGATTTGGAAATACGGCGACGACGTCGTTAATTATATGATCGTCTTTGCTCACAATGTTTTCGAAAATATGTTAGAATAAAGAGTTATAGGTTATTGATATATATATATCTACAAACCTTAATAGAATGTGACAATTTACATATTAACAATAATTAAGTGAAGGTGTATTTACAAAAAAGAAGCATAACATATACATTTAAATTTAAATATACGGCTATTGCAGAATTAGTTAAAATTTGTTCTAATGATGAAGATCAACCCGTGTATATGTATATATATAAACAGTTTGATCTCCATCTTCACTTCTCGCCTGATGCTTCAAGATCTTTCCCAGAATATACAAGTAATGGCAAATATAAGACGGGATAGTCCGATTTGGAAATACGGCGACGACGGCGTTAATTATATGATCGTCTTTGCTCACAATGTTTTCGAAAATATGTTAGAATAAAGAGTTATTAGTCGCCGGGCAGAAGCCCGCGACTTCTATTTTTAATAGGTTTTCTGAAATCACATGGGAGGGGGGATTATTATTAGAAAGAAACACATGTTGATGTCTTGAACATATTAAAATTGTGTTAGTTTAAAAACACTAAGTAATGACACATCTAAAATGAAATAAATATTCCGATGTTTTAGGTATTTACAGCTTCTTTATTTTGACTCGCATTTGTGTTTTTTGTCTTATTTACGAAGACACAAGAGGTCCCTGCTAGACTTGCTGCAGACCGTTATGTGTCAATATCGAGATAAATATCACGTCGAATTCTCCTTTTAATAGCAATTTTAACTTACTAAATGTTGTTTTCATGTTCAAAGAGATGTCTTGATTTGTGTAGAATTCATTTATTAATGTTAATCCATGAATATCTAAAGAAAGAAACTGTTTCTAAGCTAAATGTTTCGTGACCTTTAACATCGATTTTCGCGCATGCGCATTTCGATATGAAAAAGCGAGTGATATTATTTTATTTTAGTTAAGTACAAGACGAATGTTTGACGCAAAGCGTCAAAGAGAAGCCGCAATATTTCGTTGTACATGTAAAAATAAGAAAAAAAGAACATTTTAAATCCACAAACAATAGAACAATTTAAACTGTAGACGGTAATGCTGATATATTTCTCCTTTTGAAGACTTTTGTTTACTTCAAATTACCTCCCTTTAAGCAATACCAGGTTATTTACCTTGTGATTCAAATAAGATTGACAAACATTGAAATTATATGAATGAATACTATTATTTAAATAAGTAACAACAGTAAAATTAAATTTAAGCCAAGATAAATGTGTACACATTTCGTTAATTTTTTATAGATACCCTAATGTATAGGTATGAATATAAAATTTATAAGCAAATGTTTTCATTTCAACGTTCCTAATGTTTGTATAGACTAATGAAAGTCAAGAATACATAAATAAATCAATGCAGTCTTTTCCGGCGACATTGATGCCTTGCATCAACTTTCTCTTGTAGGTTATTGATATACATATATCTACAAACCTTAATAGAATGTGACAGTTTACATATTAACAATACTTAAGTGAAGGTGTATTTACAAAAAAGAAGCATAACATATACATTTAAATTTAAATATACGGCTATTGCAGAATTAGTTAAAATTTGTTCTAATGATGAAGAACGTAATCTAAAAGATGCGCACCACTGCACACTTTTCTACATGAAAGTCAACCGAGTTTCGCCTCATCTTCACTGCATAATGCATATGCATTTGAAACATCTGCAGCAGTCAACTTTTGAAACATTTTGGCTTAAAATGGGTGCTCATTATAAGCAATTTATATTTATGCTACAATCAATTTCAACTCAATATTTATATTTTCATTTATAGCCATTTTCTTTATAGATCATTTTATATTTTCAACGTCTTCCACAGATTTGTTATATGGAAACAATGGTTAAATGTTATTGACGCTCCGCGGAAGCGCTGTGTTAGTATTGAATACGATTAAAAATTGTACCATAGGGTTACGTAATCTAAAAGGGAGCAACCAACATTATTATTTGTACAATAAACTTTGAAACTTTGAAACTTTGATTGTAAAGAAAAAAAAAAATGTTTGAAACAAACAACCTTCATGAATCCATAAAATGTATGAACTGATTTAAATAAACAACAAGATGCAAAAGCTTTTTTTAATAGTTTGATTTACGGCCGGAACGACACGGTTCATCAAAGTAATAAAGTTACCTTTTCCCGCAACTTCCTAGGCTACGCTTTTTTAATTGTTTGGTTTACGGCACTAAAACGGGGGATGTTTTTGCCCATTTATAAAAATCTGTTCTAATTTATATTTCTAATCTTAAAACATTCCTCCTCATACAGTTTGTTCACTCAGATCATTGTATTCTGGCTATATGTTGTAAATGCTCAATTTTGATCATAAATAATCACTTCGTATTTTTGTATTATATACTCCCGTTTTTGTTATCATACTTCTGCTACACTAGAAGGAGAATAGACTCCCCCCTCTCCTCTCATGCTGAATGGCACATAGATCGCAGCATACAAAAACGTCTAATCCTTACGTCAAAGTGACCCTTTCTGCTCTTGGTAACCTTTTTATTATAGGCTATGGTAGCCAGGTGAGCAATGTAGGCACATCTTGGTCTTATAGTTTAAAATAAAGGGTCGTTTGGCCTTCTTGTTCGAAATATTTACATCCTGTCTGTTTACACGTTATTTAAATGTACTGAACTGCATCTGCTTCCTTTAAGTCATGCTTCAAAATCATGCGCGACGTCTTTGATGCTTTGCATCAAAATTCGTCTTGTACAAGACTTGTATGCAACTCAATTTCTGATGATAAAAATCCCTTAATCCAATACAGGTGTTGTAATATTATGGACATCTGACGATTGCCCGCAAGGGGATTGGTCTCTACGGAAGTTGCCATCGGTCGGCCACGTATATTCAGTGGACAAGACGAATAACAATTCAGGGGATACCGTTGTCATCAGAGCTGACATCGAAACGAAGGACATGGATGCGTTTGAGAATAATGGATTTGATTCTACTGAAAACGGTAATTAATGACATCCTACAAGGTCACAATACACCATATAAATTCCTTCTTTGCTTCCATGTAAATCAACCGGTTTCAAACCTCATTTGTCACACTTTCTTAGCGTTTCCAAGGTAGAACACCATATATCAATGAAAAGAAATACATGTTACTTTCAAAATAATCCATAGAAAATGGCTGGTCATGCATTTTGCAAGAAAACATCTCGCTCCGTGAAGATGTTGACCGTCATTTTGAACACATTCAAGCTAGGCTCAAACTGTTTGAACACATACTTTAGTTTCACTTTCACACAGGTCAAAGTACCTAAAATCAAGCCGTTCCAGTGCATCCTATTCATATTTACAATGAGTTAACACCAATTGTGACATATTCAATGCAGTCCGGGGGAGATGTACAACTATATCTAGGTAACCAAATGTCTTTTTTATGGACGTCTTAGCTGGCCCGCGGATGTATTTGACGTAATTTTACAATAAGGGGCATTTTTCATATTCTAAAACCTTTATTTGACAATTAAACGTACGTTTACTTTAAAGAAAAGAATCGTGAGAAGAAGGAAGAAAAATGAGACGATTCGTTTGAATACCCACAGCATATCGAGGGCTTGGCGTGAAACGGTTGTAACTAAAAACCTATTATGAAAACCCTGGTTAATGGGCAATTTTGACCCCTTTGAAAACAATGCAAATTTAGGTGCCATTGCTCAGAACGAGCAATGGCACCTAAATTTCCATTGTTTACCAAGAAAAATTATTTAACGCTTGTAAAGACTTTATGATGAGGTGATTAACCTTGGTAAAAAAAATACCTATTTTAGTTACAACCGTTTCACGCCAAGCCCTCGATAGGCTATGGTTGAGTTATATTGTGGGACGAAGACCAGTTTACTCCCCGTTATCTAGTCCTCGGTACCTAAATAAACTAAAATATATTAATTTGGAGAATATATCACATTACCCTAAAGAAAATTCAAGTGCCACCGCTCGGTACCACAGTCAGTAGCGATGCGGGCTGTCTTTCCAGGGAACGTGAGCTCGAAACCCAGGTCGATGGCCAGTATTCTTTCCGACGCTTGGCAGAAGTCACTGCAATAAGCATTACCCATCATGGGCTAACAATTTTTGCGGGAAAGGAACCAGTTGCTAGGAAAGTCGGCTGTGTCGAGTACTAGTGTCGGAAAGTCATTTTAATTGAATGTAATTATGGTGAAAAACGAAATAAGACAAAACGACTATATGATCTAGCTCTTGAAATCTTGTAAATCAGCATTCCATATCTGAAAAGATTATCATTAAGTATTTGTTTAGAAACAGACATAAATAATTTCACTTTTTCGACACCTTGGTTTAACCATACAATAATAAAACCTACGGTTTCAAAAATAGTTGTAAGCGACATGGCCCAATAGTTCTTGTCTGGAAACAATTGAAGATCTAATTATTCTCTTAGTTTTGAGTGGATATCTACCAAGTTCTCCATAAACGTAAGTATTTTGAGATTGTGACCTTACCCTCAATATTTGTGAGCAGAATTTTAAATGAGTATGTTCTAATCTAACTGCCTTATTACAAATCAAATTTATGGAAAAATATATATACTAGGAAATTTCAATATATAGATAAATATATGTTGAATCCGTCAAGTTTTAGACTTTCATTATATTACGATAAAACTACATACACATATGCATTTTTGAAATTGTATTATGTAGTTCTATATACTATATACTACATATTATTGTATAATCAAAAGTACCTAGCGACTATTGTATTTTACTATTGTATGCATTTACCATGTTATTACTAAGTAACCTGTTTGGGAAATAAAGTATATGGCTGCCATAAAAAGTAACATTTCATCTCAGCTGAATATAAAAATAAATGAACAGCAAAATTTAATAAACTCTCATGACACCATACCAAGCTATCTAGGCGTGAAATCACACGAATTAACCATTCGACGGCTGTATCCCTAGGGCTCTGTTATGTTGACTGCACAGCTTATCATGTTTAGTATCTCGATACTTATTGATTTGGCTATGGACTGTTCTAAATGTAAATCTGGACAATTCCATTTTTTAAAAATTGACCATTGAAATGGTTTGACGTTAAACAAATTGTGAGTACAAAATCTCCGTTTTGAGTTATCGTACATGTTGATCGACAGGGACGACTCTGAAAATAATATGACTTTGTGTAAGCACGCACTCAACGGGGCTCTACAATGTTTGAATAACTTACAAATTCCTAGTTCGCCCTCTGCGGCTGACAACTTGTTAAGTGCAGTTGCACGTATCTTTTTTAATGTTTTTAGAAATAAAGAGTTGAGCTATGCTAAAAGTAGGCTCTTTTGTATGGCCTACGTGCTATATTCAAATGGTACGGGATGGACTATACTAAAGCTATGTCATAGTAATATGAATTCATTCACGTCAAACCAAAACAAACATATAAGACTTTACGAGCAGCGCAGAACCGGGCCAGTCTGCTAAGTATGATCTAAATATTTCCCATACGCCATTAAACTCGTAAGATAATCATTGAGGTATCTAGCAACACACGAGGCTGTTCCAGTATACAAAGTCCATCGTAATAACCATTCATAATAAATCCTTCAAAACCTATGCAGGACCCTTAATTTCTCAATTTCGACGAGCGCTGTCAATACAGATGTTGTCAGCTCGAATCCATTCTCGGCCAACATTATTTCAAACGTTTGCAAAAAGTCACTGCGACAAGTCTATTCAGCTTCCAAAAATAGATATACAATCTATTTGGAAATGCTGCCGGTTGCTTGGAAAGACATTTTGCGAATAGGATAGATCGAGATAGGGCTACGTCAAGGGTCAGGATGATATTATTGCTCGCTGCTTGTAGACCGGTTGTGAATCCCGAGGTTGTGCGTTCGAATGTTGCTTGGACATACTGTTGTGATCAGTACTGGTGTGAGAAAGCCAGGAAACACATGGTTATGGGGACTTCGGTGACCCATATTCACTAATACGCTGTATACCGGAAATCATTTAGAAATGATAACGTAGTTGTACGCTAGCTAAAATGACGCATTTGTACATATAGATGACGTCCTTTTACATTTATTTTTCAGGTGTTGATGTCAAAAAGGAAAAGACACCCCACCTAGATTATCAGGTGTCCAGACCAGGTATGCTCATAATATACCATGTCAAGGAGTAAACACTATACAGTTAATGACATTTTAGATATCTGTGTTAGACTCATGCTAGAACATAGACGTTGGTTGTTTATGCTACCCGGGTTTGATCCCGGTGGTATAGTGGTAGAGCGTCCGCCTCTGATGCCGGAGGTCGCAGGTTCTATCCCCAGTCGTGTCATACCAAATACTTTAAACATGGAAGTAGCGGCTTTCCTCCTTGGCGCTCATGATTATGAGGTTAGCATTACCACCGAATCGCTGGTATCAGTATACATTGTTCAAAAGTACTGGTAACTTACCCAGGAAACGTCATGATATAACTGAAAAACACGTTACAATATAAGTTATTGGGTTTGTTACTGACCCACTACGGAAATATAGGGGGTCTGTAGGATTAATAGGGGGCGAGGCGATAGCCGAGTCCCCCTATTCATCCTACATACCCCCTCTATTTCCGTAGTGGGTCAGTAACAAACCCAATAATGTACTTTAAACTGAACTATACTGTTACTTGTTGATATGTGTTGGTAGCATTATATGACGTCATGAGTAAAAGATCTATCAATATTGATTAAAGAATTTGAATAGATATATTATTTAAAAAGATACACAGGTTCAACATGAACACATTTATTTCAATTATTTTCATTTCTTTTGGGTAACTGGTAACATTTGAGAGCCACTTTACGAAAACCAACCTTTGAACTGACTTTTTTACTTTACTCACCCCCTATGGAATTTACTCACCCCCTATAGACATATAGGGGGTATTCACGTGACACGCTTTAACCAATGAAATTGCTAGAATATCGTGGGAGGCGAAATAAACAGATTTACGCTGTCATTGGACTATTTAGTTTATCAGCTGACTGGCCTTGTGCTAACGTAGCTATTGGTATTAGCTAGGATAGCGGAAGACTAAAACCAGGCGACATAGCGATATACATTGTATACGATTCATTTTGTGTAGCTTTATATCTGTCGACTTTTGGTGTTCTGTTGAAATGCTTTGAAATCACGATACCTTAAATTGGCGTAAATGAGCATTTTATTTTTGAAGTAAAGAAATCAATATACTGCGTAGTTTGAAAGGTAATTTATAAGAGCGCTGTTTACATATGACGGAATAGAATATTGCTACCAATTTAGTTACACATGAAATCGCAGAAACTAGTGTAATATTGTATTTAATTTTCTTTCAACAGATCCCGAAGGCGGCGAGCAAGAGGACAGCACGTGTAATGGTTGTGATGTTTGGATGATAATCACCATCGTCGTCCTCGTCTTTCAATACGGACTATGCTTCGGTGTAGAAATTGCAGTCAACACCGTCATGAACCTCTACTTCCTGTACAAATTTAAAACCGAAGGCTGTGTTGAGGGTGTCCAGACGTCCATGACCAACGGTACCCTGATAAATACCACAATGTCGTCTGTATCAGATGATGACCCCAATGCGTGCAGCGTACTGACTCAAAATACCGCCAGTTTGATTGCTTCTCTTTTCGGTTTAATGAATTTGTTTGCCAGAGCACTGGGTGGTATATTTTCAGATTTACTGAGAAAGTTTCTCCAGATTCCAGGCCGACTGCTTGCCCATATTATATGTATGGCTTGTGAAGGAGTTTTGCTCATTGTTTTCAGTCAAATGACGACGATCCCGTCTGCTATCGGAGTTATGATATGTTTCAGTTTATTTGTACAAATGTCAGAAGGCTCGACATTTGCCCTTGTCCCTTATATTCACCCAAGAAAGGTAGGCATCGTTGCTGGTTTTATTGGTGCCGGTGGCAATGCAGGGGCTCTTGTTTGGAACACATTGTGGTCACAACTTGTAGACGAGGATCCAAGCAGGTGGTTTTGGTTTCTTGGACTAGTTGTTCTTTCTGGCAGTGTTTTAACACTGTTTATATCAGTACAGAAACGTCGTATTTGGCACTGTATGTATCGGAAATGATTTACTTTTGTAACGAGTTTAAACTGTCGGGGTGAATGAGCTTACTTTGTGATGACATAATAAACTTTTTTTTTTTATATAATCATAGGTGTTTCCGGAAAAATAAACTGGCTCCAAAACTTTAAAAATTGAATCCGTGCTCTGATTTGTGCTCAAGTTATCTTATGTGTCAGAAGCGAGATTCTTCCCCGAAATTGACCAACCATATGTAGTCCTTGGAGCACGCAGTTTGTGCGCAAAGAGAACGTTTTCATGTTATTTTATAGTTTCGAGCGGAAGTTAAGCTCTTGATAAAAGAGTTCATATTAGGAGTTGAATTTATTGACACATAAAATGGATTCAACCGTAAAAGTGATATCTGTGTTTAATTTAAACCCTTTCCCTCATATAGACGCTTTCTGAGGCCTCTGCAGCAGACGGCTTTTTGAAAACATAGTGACAAAAGAAGAAATTGCACAAAACGTGCAATTTCTCCTTTTGCCACAATGTTTCCCACTTTTTGTCATAGGTTATCCACTCAATTCTGGAGATTTTCTATTTTTTGACAAAATACGTTCAAAGTCGTCTGCTTCAGAATTGCCGTATGAGGGAAAGGGTTAAGACTTGAACCACGTCACGCAAATAACGACATTCGTAGGTTTTTAAATCAACGGCAATTACCACAGTTTGAATACGGTGCTCAGTCATAACCATTCAACATAAGCTTCTTTGATGTGTGTCGGTGCTTTCTGTGTGAAGTTCTGATGTAAAATAGCCTAGAAAGACATTGGTTCGTGAAATGGCCGCCGTTTAAATGTTGAAAACTGCATTAAACATTTAACACATCAATTTGTATAAACCTGAATGCCCGTATCGAGTTGCCTGACTCTCTTTAATACAATGATTGTGTTGTTGTTGTTGTTGTTGTTGTTGTTGTTGTTGTTGTTGTTGTTGTTTGTTGGCGTTGTTTATCCTGGCACTCGGCAATATTGATGGTGAGCAAATTGTTTTGTTTATCAATTGAAAAGTTTATAAACTAATTTGTCTTCCAAACATGTATTATTGACACTTTGTTTTAGTGAAATATTTATAGATTAATTGCTTGTTTTAATGTGTATTTACACGGATTTCAACATGTTCACAGTCATATCACGACGACAGTTAACTGATTCATGATCCCTGGTTTAACACACCAGTTCTAAGTTAGGAAATGTGCACGTCAGTTCTAAGTTAGGAAATGTGCACGTCAGTTCTAAGTTAGGAAAGGTGCACGTCAGTTCTAAGTTAGGAAATGTGCACGTCAGTTCTAAGTTAGGAAAGGTGCACGTCAGTTCTAAGTTAGGAAATGTGCACGTCAGTTCTAAGTTAGGAAAGGTGCACGTCAGTTCTAAGTTAGGAAATGTGCACGTGCCGAACTGCATTACACCATGACTGCCAAGAGCGGTGAATTAAAGGTGCTGAACTCCAGTTTGAGATCAAAATTTTGAAATGTCGAAACTTCTGCAAACATTGCTAATAGTGACAACACAGTAAGTAAATTAGTAGTTTAAAACTATTTGGGCAGTAAATGTTGATAAAATGTCAATAGAAAGTCATGAAAAACTACAAAACTTGGCGTATCGGGTATGTCTACCCAGTACAAATGAAGCATAAACGATCAATGTTTATGGTACTTCGCTGGTCTAAGGTTAAATAGAGCAGGAGTACTGCAAGGAAACACCCTGATATAACTTAAAATGTGCTGACAGCGGCGTGTAACACCACACAAACAAAGCAACCAATCGGAAAGGGCATCACTCGTCACGAGGTCATACAATTAATGTCGCTTCCAAATTATTTGATACCCCAAAATCGAATATGCAGATAAATAACAATTAATGTCGCTTCAAAATTATTTGATACCCCAAAATCAAATATGCAGATAAATAAATCTACAAACTTATCTCTTCAATGTTGGTGTGGAGAGAGAAATCGTTTAAAAGAGGAGGAGTTTTTACAGCTTGCTTGGGATTGTGCAATCTCGATATGTTCGAACTAAAACTAGAAATATCACTGAAGGTGATGAATACCCCCAGCTGGTGCCTGACACTATACATATGTATGAGAAATTCAAGGGGCCATAACTCATTTAAAGATAATTCCAGTGCAACACGCCGACAATATGCATAACTAGGCTTGGTATTCATCATTCTTGTGAAGTTATATTGAATTCTGACCAAGGGTTGCTGAGAAATAGTGTTCACAAGAAATGTCCGACATAAGCGTGACTCCTATATAAACCCCATATACTATGTATCTGGGGGTATGATAATGCGCTGTACGTATATTGGATATGGCGATACCGCATAACAGGTCGTCTTGATTGGCCACTTGTTCAGATATTTTGTCCAATGAAATTGCACGATATAACCAATGCTCGGTTCGATACAATCGGAAAACTCGACAATTACCCCTTCCCTGCATTGTTTATTTATTTGGGTCGTCTGACCTGTTTTGTACCGAATCATTTGGTAAACCCCAGTTTGATTGGCTAACGTAAAGAGCAATCTGAGTCGACAGCCATCATATCAATATATACGACAAATACACAGTAGAATTCTTATATTTTGTTAGGGTTCTGGAAACGACTTTTACACAGAAAAACCTTATATACGCCAATGACGGCGTGTGTAATGGTTACTCACTAATCCATGTCAATTACTACTTTTTAAATTGTGTTGATTTTAATATGTTTTAAGTTTTAATATTTACTTATTTTGCATTATATGTATATTAGCGGTGCCTTGCGAGAACCAAATGTGGAGGGCTTTTGATGCCTCTGCAGCAGACGACATTTGAAATATATAGTGCAAAAGCAGAAATTGTTCATGATGAGCAATATCTCCATTCGCCACAATAATTTTTCAACTTTATTCAAAGATTATGATGGAATTCAACGAGATGTTTGATATATTTCCCTGTACATGTATGTTTGCAAAGCCGTCTGCTGCAGATTTGCTGGAAATGGGGAATGGGTAACACGTATATAAAACGATCCAATTATACATTAGAAACGCGCGGTCTTAACCCTTTTCCTCATATAGACGCTTTCTGACGCCTCTGCAGCAGACGGCTTTTTATAAACATAGTGACAAAAGAAGAAATTGCACAAAACGTGCAATTTCTCCTTTTGCCACAATGTTTTCCACTTTTAGTCATAGGTTATCCATATAATTATGGAGATTTTCTATGTTTTGACAAAATACGTTCAAAGTCGTCTGCTGCAGAATTGTTGTATGAGGGAAAGGGTTAATGTATACTGGCCGTAAAAGGCTTGTTCAATAATTCTTTAACTTCTTAGCGAGCAATGCAGCTCTAGATCAGAACACGCGAAAATGCAGGGTGATCTAAATCTACACTGGTTGTAAATGTCACGCTGTCGGTTGTCATATGGGGCCCACTTATTAATGTTCACGAGAATATATCCCATAATAAAGATACTTAACTTTAAAACCAAGGCGTTGTTTTGCCTCTTCAATAATTCGCCATATATCCCTTTACATTATATGATATTTTAACCATTTAATCCTTTCCCTCATATAGACGCTTTCCAACGCCTCTGCAGCAGACGGCTTTTTGAAAACATAGTGACAAAAGAAGAAATTGCACAAAACGTGCAATTTCTCCTTTTGCCACAATGTTTTGCACTTTTTGTCATAGGTTATCCATTCAATTATGGACTGCAGCAGACGGCTTTTTGAAAACATAGTGACAAAAGAAGAAATTGCACAAAACGTGCAATTTCTCCTTTTGCCACAATGTTTTGCACTTTTTGTCATAGGTTATCCATTCAATTATGGACTGCAGCAGACGGCTTTTTGAAAACATAGTGACAAAAGAAGAAATTGCACAACACGTGCAATTTCTCCTTTTGCCACAATGTTTTGCACTTTTTGTCATAGGTTATCCATTCAATTATGGACTGCAGCAGACGGCTTTTTGAAAACATAGTGACAAAAGAAGAAATTGCACAAAACGTGCAATTTCTCCTTTTGCCACAATGTTTTGCACTTTTAGTCATAGGTTATCCATTCAATTATGGACTGCAGCAGACGACTTCTGAGAAATATTGTGATCAAAAGGAGAAACTGCTCAAAACGAGCACTATCACCTTTTGTAACAATGTTTTCAACCGTTCTCAGTAATTCTACCTTCATTTATAGAACATCTCTAGTATACATTAACCCTTTCCCTCATACAACAATTCTGCAGCAGACGACTTTGAACGTATTTTGTCAAAGCATAGAAAATCTCCATAATTGAATGGATAACCTATGGCAAAAAGTGGAAAACATTGTGGCAAAAGGAGAAATTGCACGTTTTGTGCAATTTCTTCTTTTGTCATTATGTTTTCAAAAAGCTGTCTGCCTTGATATGTTGTATGTGGGAAATGATTTATGTGTTCTGCTATCAACACATCAGACCCCAAAAAAATGATTACTTCTAAAAATATACCTACATAGATAAATAGATGGTTTATTAATTGAACTTATTAAAAGATTATATATCAATGTGTATACTCTTCGAATAATTTATTGGTTTAACTAAAAGATTTCACGATAGCAAATATATTTTCTATTTCTATTTGTACTTAGTCTTACAAGTTGAAAGTAAATAATCTATCTAGCTATCTAAAAAGTAATATTAAACGTAGTGGCTTTGATTCAGAGTTGATTCAGATTTGAAAATATTGTAAACAAAGACGAAGGGAGAATTGCTAATCTTTAACAATGTCTTATCTTTCCACAATATTTTCAAAATTCAATCGTTGCATCTGTTTCCAGATTAACATGTGTACGATTTCCTACTTGCAGACGCATTTTGATCAGACGATTCTGGAGAGGTAACGCTCTAGTTATATCACGTAGTATCTATCCTATATATATGTGATTAACCCTTTCCCTCATACGACAATTATTTTGTCAAAAAATAGAAAATCTCTAAAATTGAATGGATAACCTATGACTAAAAGTGCCGAGCCCCGGTAACTCAGTCGGTAGCGACGCGGGCTGTCAATCCAGGGGTCGTGAGTTCGAACCCCAGCTCGGCCAACTTTCTTTCTGAGGATTGACAAAAGTCATTCGTCTTCCACCAATAGGCTAAGTCTATGTGGAAAAGCAGCCAGTTGCTGGGGAAGATTGTTGTGTGGAGTACTGGTGTGAGAAAACCAGGAAATGCATGAGTAGGTGAAGTGGCCGCCGTGATATAACTGAGAAATTGTTAAAAACGGCGTTAAACCCCAATCAATCAATCAATCAATCAATGACTAAAAGTGGAAAACATTGTGGCAAAAGGAGAAATTGCTCGTTTTGAAAAAGCCGTCTGCGGCAGAGGCGTTAGAAAGCGTATATATAAGGGAAAGGGTTAAACAATGATCTAGGTATATCTATCCTGAAATCTGGATATCAGTCTGAACAATTTCAATATTGTATGTTTTTTAATGGACTTGTTCAATTTTTTTCTCCGATTTTGCTCCAATATATATACTCCGAGTCCGCTGTAGACTAATTTTCAAAATGTGAATTTAAACATTCTTGTTTACTATTATACCACATGCAACACATTTGCAGCAGACGACTTTGAAAACATATGGGCACAACTATGGAACATATCTTTAAATTAAAGAATTATTTTTGACTACAGTTGAAAACGTTGTGGCAGAAGGCGAAATTACTCATTATTTCAAAAGACGTCTGCTGCACATGCGTCAGACTACTTCTGCAAGTGGGAAAGGGTTAACAGCATATCGAGGGCTTGGCGTGAAACGGTTGTAACTGAAATTGGTATTTTTTTACCAAGTTTAATCCCCTCGCCATAAAGTCTTTATAAGCGTTAAATCATTTTACTTGGTAAACAATGGAAATTTAGGTGCCATTGCTCGTTCTGAGCAATGGCACCTAAATTTGCATTGTTTACAAAAGGGTCAAAATTGCCCCTAATCCAGGGTTTTCAAAATAGGTTTTGAGTTACAACCGTTTCACGCCAAGCCCTCGATATCATCTAATACCAAATTATATTGACACTGTTGAATACGATGTGGACTTATCGGTAATCATGGAAGATTAGTTTAATACGTAAAATATCCGAATGACATGTATTCTTTTACAAATGATGCATTTCAAAATATATACCTTCATTTCTAGAGATTGTTTAGATCTTGAGTAAATGTTTTCGAAGTCGCATGCTGCAGATTTGATGAATGTGGGAAAGGGGTTAAAAAGGCGTACTTATGAGTCGTGTCTGACAATTTACGATTTCGTTAAAACTTAACTTTTACCATGCATACGCATGTTGTCAAATCTGCCGCAGTCGACCATTGAAAACATTGTGGCAAAATAAGAAATAGCTCATACTTTATTAAATCGTTTTCCTTTCGTGTTAAGAGAGTTCCAACAATTTTACCTGGATTTGTTCAATGTCGTCTGCGCCGAGCCCCGGTAGCTCAGTCGGTGGAGACGCGGGCTGTCAATCCAGTGGTTGTGAGTCCGAATCCCGGCTCGGCCAACTTTCTTTCCGACGATTGACAAAAGTCAATGCGACATGCGTCATTCGTCTTCCACCAATGGGCTAAGTCCATGTTGAAAAGCAGCCAGTTGCTTGGGAAGTATGTTGTGTGGAGTACTGGTGTGAGAAAACCAGGAAATGCATGAGTAGTTGAACTGGCCGCCGTGATATAATTGAGAAATTGTTCAAAACGGCGTTAAACCCCAATCAATCAATCAATGTCGTCTGCAGCGATTTGGGGTCCTATTGACCCTCCTAACGGGGATACAGTTCTAGCTTCTTTGTCAGAAGACGCATCTTAGACTGCAATATATGAGCCGTTCCACGAACAAAACAAACTTGTGGACTCTGCGTGAAGCATTGACCCGGATCAGCTTAAGTATGTTGCGCAGGCTAACCCGGAGAGACACTTTTCGCCTCCTGTTGATTTTCTGTTTCAGGAATCATTATTTCTCCATACCTCTATCACCCTGAGGCGGAATGTATCGGCCCGGATTACCCTGAGCGGATTGCGCAGGCTGATCTAGGTCGATACATTACGCAGAATCCATATTGTTGGTTTTCTCGTTGAACGGCTCGAATGGCGGACATTAGCCCCATTGGACATTATCCCCTTCGTAAAAAAATGCATAGGCGGACATTATTCACACGCGTATATTATCCTCATTCACCTAGTTTATGAAAGCGGACATTATTCCCTTCGTAAAAAAGGGCATAGGCGGACATTAGCCCTTTCACGTGCGGACATTTTCTCCTTCACCTAATTAATGAACACAGACATTATCCCCATTCACCTAGTTTATGAGAGCGGACATTATCCCCTTCACTCCTTCACTGGATTACTGAAAGCGGACATTATCCCCCTTCACCTAGTTTATGAAAGCGGACATTATCCCCATTCACCTAGTTTATGAAAGCGGACATTATCCCCTTCACTCCTTCACTGGATTACTGAAAGCGGATATTATACCCATTCACCTAGTTTATGAAAGCGGACATTATCCCCATACACCTAGTTTATGAAAGCGGACATTATCCCCATTCACCTAGTTTATGAAAGCGGACATTATCCCCATTCACCTAGTTTATGAAAGCGGACATTATCCCCTTCACTGGATTACTGAAAGCGTACATTATTCCCTTCAATAGACATTCAATTATTCTATTTAATCTGCACTGGATTAACCCTTTTCCTTTCACACATACAACAAGACGAGATTGACTACATAAAGGAAATAGTAAGGAAAGTCCCTATTCTAATTAGTGAAAAAAGTAGAAAATTGTGTGCCTGAAGGGGATGTTGCTAGTTTTAAGTAATAACTCCTTTTGTCTCAATGTTTTCTTAAGCACTCTGCTGAAAGAATTGTGAGTTTTTTCCCCCGCAAAGAACATTATCGAATGGGAATGACAAAAACACATGAGAAAGAACGACAACATCTAATCACATTTTTACAATATCCTTTATTATCAAATATGATTAACACAAACAAGTATATTTTTTTGAATGAGAACATATGTTTTAACCTTTTTCCACATGCACCCAATAACAGACGATATTGAAAAAGTTATGATAAAATCTGAGAAATTTGTTTTCAAAACTACCCTTTTTCACATCCATCAAAAGTCAAAATTATTCTGATTTGAAGAAAAGAATATATATAATAAATAGCGCATACTATAAAAAAAAAAACATTTTGACATTCGGAAAAAGAACACAACGAAAGCTATTTCCCTTCACCGATCTATACACTGGCACATTCTTAAGTTACTTCGTAAAGGTTACCATACACCAAATAAATTCCTTCTTTGTTTCCATGTACATCAACGAATTTCAGTCCTCAATTGTCACACTTTCTAGGCGTTTCTCATGTAGAACACCAATATCATTGAAAAGAGTTACCCCTAAACTTTAAAACAATCCAAAAATGTGGGGTCATGCATTATGCAAGAAAGACCAAATCGGGCCCGGACAAAACCGGTGTTTAGCATTCTCAACTTTCACTTTCAAACAAGGTCAAAATACTAAAAGTGATCAAATCAATTATTTCCAGTACATCCTATACAAATGTACAATGAATTTAAACTCAATGTCATATATTCGAGTCCTGTGATGAGCGGGTCCTGACTCTGGGATTTTTCCACACAAACGGCGCGAGTACTGGTTATGTCTCCAGGAAGCAGACATCGAGCGTGATTAATCTAAGTCAAAGGCTTGTTTCGCAATCGATGTAAACTAAATAAGTTTAAACGAAAATATATTCAATACATTCTGGTGATGGTATACACTCATTTCTACGGATTTTTCTTTTTTTAGGGACTATTTGACCTAAATACACATATTGTGGATTAAATATATATAATGAAAATTGTTCAATTTAATTTCAATTAAGAAATTATCTAATTTGAATATTATCGAGTAATTATTAAAACTGTTTAACACGCTTTAATACAAGAAAATGTGTCCATGGAACACGGATGCCCCGGTTGGAATGGAATGGACGAACAGACGAACGGACGGACGAACAGTTGGTCCAACCTCAAATTGATACAATTTTTTAAACAATGATATGTTGATTGTCATTTGTGTGAAGTTTCATAATGATAGGACATCAGGTTCACTAAAATCTAACTTGACCAAAAACTTTAACCTGAGAATGGAATGGACGAACAGACAGACGGACGAACAGTTGGTCCAACCTCAAATTGATACAATTTTTTAAACAATGATATGTTGATTGTCATTTGTGTGAAGTTTCATAATGATAGGACATCAGGTTCACTAAAATCTAACTTGACCAAAAACTTTAACCTGAGCGGGACGGACGAACGGACGGACGGACGGACGGACGGACGGACGGACGGACGGACGGACGGACGGACTAACAGACCGGAAAACTATATGCCCCTCATACTTCGTATGCCGGGGCATAATTACGGCCAATTATTGTATGATCTTTGACGATGCTTCTTTTATGATGAAGGGGCTAATATCCACTATTTGAAGGGGCTTATGTCCGTCATGTAATAACTGATAAAGGGGATAATGCCCGCCTATGAAGGGGCTTATGTCTTAAGATGTGAGTTCCTGAAAGACACTGTAGATCTATATCTTTTTGTTGATGGTGTGTTTGTTGTTCTTCTTTTCTTCAAATATGTCACATACTAAAATCGTTAAGAAATAACATCATTACATTTTTCTTTTTATAACATTTTGTCTCATTGTGTGTTATAGCCTACTCTGTCATTGTATTACATTGATATTAAATTTGATTGATTATACTGCAAAACTTTGCAATAGGCCTACCGTCTTTCCAAAAATTGTGTCCAGAGTGGATTTGTTTGATGCAGTCACGATTCTGCTACGTTTTGATTGGATGAAAAGAAAATATCGAAACAAAAAAAACTTCTAGAGGAAATATTTAAATATGATAATACGTACTTGATAAAGGAATGAGCACAAGTAATTTTATGTGTGATACTTTCCGTTTAATAACACTCGTCGTCTATTTCTAAAACGAGTTCAAATAACAACTCATAAGGATTTTCTGACTTTCCGGAAATTACAAATTCAAATTCCTGTAACATGACGTCATAATATGACGTCATTATATTAGCATAACGCAAATGATGAATAAATAACCAAAAGGAAAACGACAGAAATTATAGGAAACGTTAGTTTAACTTGTTTAAAATACAAATGTAGTTCCGTAAATTATGGAATCGTTTTATTTGAAGTACTTTTTATATATAAGCTTAACCTGATGATGATTTTTATTTTCTTTGCTTAGGTCGGTAGGACTCGTAATTGACGTAAATAACTGATCGTGCTGCAAGCAAGGGGCTAACTGCAGCTCACGGGGAATTATTTACCAAGCACAAAAGTTAATAAATGTTTACCCGAAATAGGTAGCACCTATACTCATAGTATGTCTGTATTACTCTGTGAGTGTCAAAATGTCATTACATAAATATCATATGACACTACACAAACATCATATGACGCATCTTAGTTTGGTTTCCAGTGTTTGTTACAACGCGGAAACCAAACTATGAAAATGACGTCACGTAAGCGGTTTGACGTCAAAACGTTCATTTCTTTCGAAATACGCCTCGTGATGAAAAGAATATCTCATTCGTGTTTATTAATTATCACTTTTAATAAAAAATTGTTAACTAAGCTGAATATGACACTCGCCAAGGCTAGCGGCATATCATCTTAGTAAACTCGTTTAATAAAAGTGATAATAAATAAACACTCATGAAAAATCCTCTATTTTGTGACATTTTGTGTATACGCCGGAGGCCCGATTATTCAAATCAATTATCGTATGGTATCGTACAGTCAACACTTGTGAGAGACTGGTGATACTGTATGGCTGTGCATGCTCGGTGTATTGTGAGTATTCACTGTCAGAAGATGGAATACGATCCCAAAATCGCTAGACGATGCTCATTTTAGGCCTCTGGTGCAGAGGTCCAGATAAGGGTATTCAGCTCTTTTTTCCACATTTTCTCTCTTACTATCAAAGCAAACCCTATGTTGTTGGTACTCAAAAGAATCGTCTCACATAAGGTTAGAGAGTCAAATAAGGATTTAAGAACATGCAAAACGCCTCTTATCTAGAGCTCTGCTCTGGTGTAGGAGATCACGGGTTCGATTCCCGGCCGGGTCATACCAAAGATATTAAAAATGGTAGTTAATGACTTCCCTCCTTGGCGCTCTAGGTTTCGGGGTTAGCATTATGACTAGTTGGCAGGTGTCAGGACAAATGGACCAGTAGGACTGGTTACTTACCCAGGAAACGCCGTGGTATAACCGAAACAAATGTTGAAAGCGGCGTAAAACACCAAAATCAACCAAGCAATCATTATACACTCTGCAATTGTCCTTAAACATTTAACACTTTCCAACATATAGCAGGCAACTTTAAAAATGTCTATGCATAAATATAGAAATTCTCAACAAATGAAAGTTCAATTATTGAATAAAGTTGAAAACATTGTGTGGCAAATAAAGAGCAATTTCTATTTTTTCACAATGTTTTCAAAAGTCGTCTTCTACAGAGGCATCAACATGCGTATATATGAGGGAAATAGTTAAAAAAAAGTATGTTACAAACAATTTCAGTGTTAGTGGCCTTATACGAACTAAAGAAAAGGGAAAGTATTTAGATCACAGATTGTACTAATTCCTTTTTATTAAATCACTCAATTACAATGTTTCTATTACAATACAATACAATACAATATATTTTATTGCATAAAAACTACAAGTTGTATAGCAAGTTAAACAAACAAAAATCATAACATAGACAATGGTTTTTCTGAAGAGCCTCACGTATAACCGTACATATTTAATCCAGAATTATTCTCATATTTATATATATACACACACAATAAAGACAATATATGTCTTATAGTCTTTAGAAATTTAAATTTAAAATAAAATGAAATAAAACATATTTAAATTCTCATGTTATTTGCATAATAATGGATTTTGCTAAATTGTTTATTACGACCTCTGAAGATGATGTCATCAGATTTATAATTTTTTGTTTAGTTGGCCATGTATAGTAATATCTTTTAATATATTTCAATCTCCATCCGGAATATTTCGAACATAAATTGTAATGCAGTTTGTTTATCTAAATTATATCATTAATCAGATTCACTCGTTTCAAAAATCACATAATTCCATTTTTTTTTTTTTACTTGAGGCAGTGAATTGTGAAATTGAATTTTAAAAATACCAAATATATCTTTTAGCGTTAAACAATTGATTGATAGGTTTTTTTCTTTGTGTTTTACGCCGCTTTCAACACTATTTCAGTTATATCACGGCGTTTCCTGGGTAAGTTACCAGTACTACTGGTCCCATTATCCTGACACAAGCCGCTCAGTCGTAAAGATAACCCCCCACATTCATGAGCGCCAAGGAGGGCCGCAATTACTTCCATTTTTAAAGTCTTTGGTATGACCAGGCCGGGGATAGAACCCACAAACCGAGGCGGACGCTCTACCACTATACCAGAGAGGCGGACGCTCTACCACTATACCAGCGAGGCGGACGCTCTACCACTATACCAGCGAGGCGGACGCTCTACCACTATACCACCGAGGCGGACGCTCTACCACTATACCACCGAGGCGGACGCTCTACCACTATATCACCGAGGCGGACGCTCTACCACTATACCAGCGAGGCGGACGCTCTACCACTATACCAGCGAGGCGGACGCTCTACCACTATATCACCGAGGCGGACGCTCTACCACTATATCACCGAGGCGGACGCTCTACCACTATACCACCGAGGCGGACGCTCTACCACTATACCACCGAGGCGGACGCTCTACCACTATACCAGCGAGGCGGACGCTCTACCACTAAATCACCGAGGCGGATGCTCTACCACTATACCAGCGAGGCGGACGCTCTACCACTATATCACCGAGGCGGACGCTCTACCACTATACCAGCGAGGCGGGCGCTCTACCACTATATCACCGAGGCGCACGCTCTACCACTACACCAACGAGGCGGTCGCTCTACCACTATACCACCGAGACGGACGCTCTACCACTATACCAACGAGGCGGACGCTCTACCACTATATCACCGAGGCGGACGCTCTACTACTATACCAGCGAGGCGGACGCTCTACCACTATACCACCGAGGCGGACGCTCTACCACTATACCAGCGAGGCGGACGCTCTACCACTATACCACCGAGGCGGAAGATCTACCACTATACCACCGAGGCGGACGCTCTACCACTATACCAGCGAGGTGGACGCTCTACCACTATACCACCGAGGCGGACGCTCTACCACTATACCACCGAGGCGGAAGATCTACCACTATACCACCGAGGCGGACGCTCTACCACTATACCACCGAGGCGGACGCTCTACCACTATACCAGCGAGGCGGACGCTCTACCACTATACCAGCGAGGCGGACGCTCTACCACTATACCACCGAGGCGGACACTCTACCACTATACCACCGAGGCGGACGCTCTACCACTATACCAGCGAGGCGGACGCTCTACCACTATACCAGCGAGGCGGACGCTCTACCACTATACCAACGAGGAGGACGATCTACCACTATACCACCGAGGCGGACGCTCTACCACTATACCACCGAGGCGGACGCTCTACCACTATACCAACAAGGCGGACGATCTACCACTATACCACCGAGGCGGACACTCTACCACTATACCACCGAGGCGGACGCTCTACCACTATACCACCGAGGCGGACGCTCTACCACTATACCACCGAGGCGGACGCTCTACCACTATACCACCGAGGCGCACGATCTACCACTATACCACCGAGGCGGACACTCTACCACTATACCACCGAGGCGGACGCTCTACCACTATACCACCGAGGCGGACGCTCTACCACTATACCACCGAGGCGGACGCTCTACCACTATACCACCGAGGCGCACGCTCTACCACTACACCAACGAGGCGGTCGCTCTACCACTATACCACCGAGACGGACGCTCTACCACTATACCAACGAGGCGGACGCTCTACCAATATACCAACGAGGCGGACGCTCTACCACTATACCAACGAGGCGATCGCTCTACCACTATACCACCGAGGCGGACGCTCTACCACTATACCACCGAGGCGGACGCTCTACCACTATACCAGCGAGGCGGACGCTCTACCACTATACCAACGAGGCGGACGCTCTACCACTATACCACCGAGGCGGAAGATCTACCACTATACCACCGAGGCGGACGCTCTACCACTATACCAGCGAGGCGGACGCTCTACCACTATACCACCGAGGCGGACGCTCTACCACTATACCACCGAGGCGGAAGATCTACCACTATACCACCGAGGCGGACGCTCTACCACTATACCACCGAGGCGGACGCTCTACCACTATACCAGCGAGGCGGACGCTCTACCACTATACCACCGAGGCGGACGCTCTACCACTATACCAGCGAGGCGGACGCTCTACCACTATACCACCGAGGTGGACGCTCTACCACTATACCACCGAGGTGGACGCTCTACCACTATACCACCGAGGCGGACGCTCTACCACTATACCAACGAGGCGGACGCTCTACCACTATACCACCGAGTCGGACGCTCTACCACTATATCAACGAGGTGGACGCTCTACCACTATACCACCGAGGTGGACGCTCTACCACTATACCACCGAGGCGGACGCTCTACCACTATACCAACGAGGCGGACGCTCTACCACTATACCACCGAGTCGGACGCTCTACCACTATATCAACGAGGTGGACGCTCTACCACTATACCACCGAGGTGGACGCTCTACCACTATACCAACGAGGCGGACGCTCTACCACTATACTACCGAGGCGGACGCTCTACCACTATACCAACGAGGCGGACACTCTATCACTATACCACCGAGGCGGACGCTCTACCACTATACCACCGAGGCGGACGCTCTACCACTATACCACCGAGGCGGACGCTCTACCACTATACCACCGAGGCGGACGCTCTACCACTATACCAGCGAGACGGACGCTCTACCACTATATCACCGAGGCGGACACTCTACCACTATACCAGCGAGACGGACGCTCTACCACTATATCACCGAGGCGGACGCTCTACCACTATACCAGCGAGGCGGACGCTCTACCACTATACCACCGAGGCGGACGCTCTACCACTATACCAGCGAGGCGGACGCTCTACCACTATACCACCGAGGCGGACGCTCTACCACTATACCACCGAGGCGGAAGATCTACCACTATACCACCGAGGCGGACGCTCTACCACTATACCAGCGAGGCGGACGCTCTACCACTATACCACCGAGGCGGACGCTCTACCACTATACCAACAAGGCGGACGATCTACCACTATACCACCGAGGCGGACGCTATACCACTATACCACCGAGGCGGACGCTCTACCACTATACCACCGAGGCGGACGCTCTACCACTATACCACCGAGGCGGACGCTCTACCACTATACCACCGAGGCGGACGCTCTACCACTATACCACCGAGGCGCACGCTCTACCACTACACCAACGAGGCGGTCGCTCTACCACTATACCACCGAGACGGACGCTCTACCACTATACCAACGAGGCGGACGCTCTACCAATATACCAACGAGGCGGACGCTCTACCACTATACCAACGAGGCGATCGCTCTACCACTATACCACCGAGGCGGACGCTCTACCACTATACCACCGAGGCGGACGCTCTACAACTATACCACCGAGGCGGACGCTCTACCACTATACCAACGAGGCGGACGCTCTACCACTATACCACCGAGGCGGACGCTCTACCACTATACCAACGAGGCGGACGCTCTACCACTATACCACCGAGGCGGACGCTCTACCACTATACCACCGAGGCGGACGCTCTACAACTATACCACCGAGGCGGACGCTCTACCACTATACCACCGAGGCGGACGCTCTACCACTACACCACCGAGGCGGACGCTCTACCACTATACCACCGAGGCGCACGCTCTACCACTACACCAACGAGGCGGTCGCTCTACCACTATACCACCGAGACGGACGCTCTACCACTATACCAACGAGGCGGACGCTCTACCAATATACCAACGAGGCGGACGCTCTACCACTATACCAACGAGGCGGACGCTCTACCACTATACCACCGAGGCGGACGCTCTACCACTATACCAACGAGGCGGACGCTCTACCACTACACCACCGAGGCGGACGCTCTACCACTATACCACCGACGTGGACGCTCTACCACTACACCACCGAGGCGGACGCTCTACCACTATACCACCGAGGCGGACGCTCTACCACTATACCACCGAGGTGGACGCTCTACCACTATACCACCGAGGTGGACGCTCTACCACTATACCACCGAGGCGGACGCTCTACCACTATACCAACGAGGCGGACGCTCTACCACTATACCACCGAGGCGGACGCTCTACCACTATACCAACGAGGTGGACGCTCTACCACTATACCACCGAGGTGGACGCTCTACCACTATACCAACGAGGCGGACGCTCTACCACTATACCACCGAGGCGGACGCTCTACCACTATACCAACGAGGCGGACACTCTACCACTATACCACCGAGGCGGACGCTCTACCACTATACCACCGAGGCGGACGCTCTACCACTATACCACCGAGGCGGACGCTCTACCACTATACCACCGAGGCGGTTTCAACAAAAATGCGAAAGTTTATTAATAAGAGCATCCTTGTTTGTTTTTTTCATCCTTCTATTGGTAACTAAGACAGTAAGTTCATAGGAAAGTTGCTAATAAAGCCGGACAATTTATTTATTCTTTGGTTTTCTTTACCCTCGTCATGCAGAATAAACTATTTGGCAAGCAGCTATTGTCTTTGTTTTATCCATGGTTTTTTTTAAACAGATATATTGTATTGGACCAAGGACCATGGGCTTATATGATTTCTATTTTATTAAAGTAATATTGTGTATGTTGTTCTATGTTTTTGTTCTATATAATATTAAACTATACTGTATATAATTTCTGTAATTGGAATAAGTACACTATATGTTGTAACCCGGAGGTTTAAAACAAAAAGAGAAAAGAGAAAACGATAATAAAAACAAAATACACCGGTATCTCTCCGGTGCTGTCTGTCGCAAGCCGGACAATCAATTTATTGTCAAATATAAATGTTTCGCTTCACAAAGCAAAGTGACTTTAAAATCATTGATTTCGTAAACAATTTAACGAACTATTCTCTTCCCTAATTGACAGAGTCAATGCAGCAGACGCCAGTTGTCTTCCCACCAATAGGTTAACAGTATATGTGTCAAAGCAGCCAGTTGCTGGGAAAGAGAGTGTGTGGAGTGTGGGTCTTTGAATCAAGGACACACATGGTTCGATGAATTGGTCGTGATATGACTAAGTAATGATTGATAACGACGTTAACCCTTTCCCTCATACGACAATTCTGCAGCAGACGACTTTGAACATATTTTGTCAAAACATAGAAAATCTCCATAGTTGAATGGACAACCTATGAAAAAAGGAGGAAAACATTGTGGCAAAAGGAGAAATTGCACGTTTTGTGCAATTTCTTCTTTTGTCACTATGTTTTCAAAAAGCCGTCTGCTGCAGAGGCGTCAGAAAGCGTCTATATGAAGGAAAGAGTTAATAAAAAACAATCAATAAAGTAATCTTCCTGTATTCAAAGAGCGTTGAATTATTCATGTCGCAATGTCAACTTACTGACGAATTACCCATAACAGAAATCAATATACATTTTTGTTAAATGGACATTTGGTTACGCCTTAAATATTGAGCCACTATTGACAAAGACATTTTGATTCTAAAGAAATGCTTATTTCGAACATACCTAAGTATGTGTTGTTCCGAAATGTATACATTGTCGAGGACTAAATGAGTTTTTTAAATATCCGAAAATATTTCAACATTTCTCAGTTAACGTTTTCATAAACCAAAGACCTAATAACACATGTGTTATTAGGTCTTTGCATAAACGAAGGATACTCACGAAGCTATAGAATGCCATTCTATGCAGAAAGATATAGAATGTGCAGAATGTGCAGATCCATTTAGATTGTACAAATTATTAATGTATTTTGCTTTAAAAATCATTAATTAAAGCTGTAAAAATCATTAATTTCCCATTAATTATGGATCTGAGTAAATTGCGACATCTTAAGCTGAATCACTTTATAAATTCTGTGAAGTTTATGATCCTTGCATCAGTAGTCAGACAATGTTGAAATCACCCTTAGTTACGCACAGAAGCTTTCTAACGTCACTGCAGTAGACAACTTTTGACAATATTGTCACAAAAAGGAGAAACTGCTCTTAAATTTATATGATATAAAGATTGTCCACATTTAAACCAATATGTTTTCAAGGTCGTCTGCAGCAGGTTTCTTATGGGTTATGCAAGTTGCAACCTTAGAAATGTTCTTTTTAGGTCCCGGTTGCATTTCATTCACAGGGACTTGCTCCTCTAAAAATAGATATTACCCTATATATGCATAGATGTTAATATCTACGCATATATAGGGTAATATCTATTTTTAGAGGAGCAAGTCCCTGTGTTTCATTGAAGATATCAGATTTTACAGGCCATTTTTTGTTTGTTTATCTTTGAAATTTCGCTAGTTCTCGGTACGCTATTTTAGGGTCAATGGACTATGCCTTTTAATGCGAAATTGACAGGTCCGTGAAGTTAGGTTGACAAGTGACGAATTGACGAGTGACGCCATAGCCTTATACCATCCGGTTAGTTGCAATGCTAACTCCACAACCCTAAGGGCAAATGAGGGCAGCCATTGCTACCATTTTTAAAGTGTTTGGAATGACCCGGTCGGTGATAGAATTCAAGACTTCCCGATCCCGAGGGGGACGGTCTACCACTACACATAGTTATAGTTTTCTGAGTGAGCTCAGAATTTCTTCATATTTTGGGTGTCTATCTATTCCCGACCTGCGTAAAAGTCGAAATACCCAACAGAACGTTCACGGGATTCTTTTTACCTATAGCCCGGGACCTATAGAGTAGACGGTAAAAGTTTCAGAGTATTCAGACATCGGCGCCGGGGGTAGAGCATCGATACGGATAGGAAGTTAAGGTCATAGTTTTCCGAGTGGGCTCTGAAATTCTGCATATTTTGGGTCTATCTATTCAAAAGCTGACAAGAAGTCGAAATACCCAACGGATAGGAAGGTTAGGTCATAGTTTTCAAAGTGGGCTCTGAAATTCTGCATGTGTTTGGTCTATCTATTAAAATGCTGTCAAGAGGTCGAAATACCCGAACGGAACGGGTTTGTTTCTACCGACAGTCCGGGACCTAGAGAGTAGACGGTAAAAGTTTCAGAGCTCTCAGACATCGACGCCGGGTTAGGGCATCGATACGGATAGGAAGGTAAGGTCATAGTTTTCCGAGTGGGCTCTGATATTCTGCATATTTTGGGTCTATCTATTAAATACCTGCCATCTTTCTGAACCATCCATAGGGAATATTCGCAGGCAGTAGCGATGTTGGATTTTATATTGTACTACAATTGATATCTCACAAGACCCAAAGTCGAGAGAGATGTCAAATTGTCCTTGCCCCGAGTAGACAATAAGAAACTCGATATCGCTACTGCAACATAATTTTCATTTAACTCTTTCAGCGCCGAATTGTTTAAAGTAGACTCTTCCATGTTCAAGATCGGGTGTGTCCATTTCTCAATTTATGAAAGTTTTGGACTATTTTGGTAACTAAAAGGCAAACAATGCTGATTACAGGTGAGACAGCTCGTTACGAGCTGACTCACCTGAATCTGCATTGTTTGCAAAAACCTCAATATTGCCTGTGGCGCTGAAAGAGTTAAAATTATATCTTGTATAACTTTTAACCCTTTCCAACCTGCAGTCGCTGCAGATTTGTTGTATGTGGGAAAAGGGTTAAGACAGAATAAAGAAAACATATACAAAATTCTTTATTTCAATAACTAACCTATCACATAAAATAAAAGTTATGGTTGACGTGTGAACCTCGCCCCAATACCTCATTTTGAATGAGGTGAATTCATATTTCATTGATGTCACACCATATTTCAGTGACATTCCATTATCGTTACCATATTTTGGTATTGTAATTGATCTAATTGTAATATGTTGTGTTTTGAACTGCAGATGACCACTTGCATGTATTTGCGGGGGAAAAAGTGCAGGTATGTAATAAAGTAGGATTTATTCACTAGTTCGACCCTCTTAATCCTTTACCTCACATAGAAATTTTTTATTTTTTTTTCGAAAAGAACAAATTGTTCATTATTTCTCCTTTTGTCACAATCTTTTTGATTTATGAAGTAACAATGAGGGCATCAATCCAGGAGTCGCGAGATCAAGCCCCTGCTTGGCCATTGATTCCTCTGATGATTGACAAAAGTCAATTATCATATGCCTTCTGTCATTTGTCTTATACTAATGGACTTAAAAATACTCTATGGGTAAATAGTCAGTTATCTGGGATATATGTTGTGTGGAGAAAGTTAGAACTGTTAACCCTTTCCCTCATATAGACGCTCTTTGACGCCTCTGCAGCAGACAGCTTTTTGAGAACATAGTGACAAAAGAAGAAATTGCACAAAACGAGCAATTTCTCCTTTTGCCACAATGTTTTTCCCATTTTCGTAACCTTTTTAATGAGAGATTCAATGGCTGTGATATAACTGATATACGGTTGAAAAAGGGCTTCACCTTTTCCTACACCTGTAGAAGCTTTCTCCAACAATGTTTCCATCTCTATTCGATCATTTTTTAATATCAAAGGTCTTTTTTTTTTTTTTGCAATTATGAAAAGTTGTTTTCTACAATATTAACTGTTTGTCGGTGTGCCATGCAAAGGGGCATAACTGAACATCCCTCTTACATCTGCATTGAATGTAGTTATTTCCCTTTTATCATTTTCCCTTGAGCGTTTTCGGCTTTTGCAATCCAGTTACTCGAGTATAAAATCTGGACATGCGCAGTACACGACACGAGTAACCATTAACGAGCCCCTAACCCCAGTCCTGTGTTGTTACAAAATAGCTTTCTGTGCATTAGCCGTCGCCATCTTTGATCTCGTGATACCCGTCAAATAGTGGGTCGTTCTAGTCGAGTAGATTAGAGATTAAGCGCATGCGCAGTTTGCTTACTCGATACGTTCGACTTTCAACTCCAGTTACTCTCGTTACGCGAGTCGAAAACGCTCCTTGTGCCACTAACAATTCAGACGGAATTTTAAATCATTGTGGCAAAAGAAGAAATGCTTTATTTGGAACCTTTGCTCCATTTTTAACTATTCAAAGAATATGAGAGCTATTAATGTCAGTTGTGCGTCGGCGTCGGCGTTGCAACTTTGGTTAAAGTTTTGGTAGCAAGGCTTTTTCTCACAAAGCACAGAAACTTCCCATACGTAATGGACATCATCAAATGACCTTGCAGGACAAGTCACAAAACTCATATCAGATTTTGACACAATTATGGTCCTTTTTTGACTTAATTTGTTTGCATGCAAGATACTATCATGTACATATCTCAGTAACCACTAATGATATTGACTTGAAACTTCATTCATGTCTTCAGGGGTGTAAGTAAGTCATATTAGATAACTCTTGTATGAATTCAGTACAACTTATGGCCCTTGTTTGACTTTGAAAATTTGGTTAAAGTTTGGCATGCAAGGTACTATCATGCACATATCTCATTAACCACTGTTTACCATAGAATCAAATGGCAAATAGTCCAGCATGCTGTCTTATGGACAGCTCTTGTTTAACTATACTTTTTCTTATGAAGAAAAAATGTAGGGGTATTGAGCCGATTCTTTTGAATACCCCCTAAGATAGGGTTTCAGGATCAAATAAGTATTTGTTGTATGATATTAACTCTGATTCCATTAACTTATCAATATATTCAGATCAAAAAGGTGTTAGAGGGGATTTAGGGAGAGTGAGTTATTCATCAAGGTTTGCTGTTGGACTATTTTATGGTGCAGGAACCGAGCTAAATTTACCGTGGAGTGTAAATTATGTGACGGATCACCCATTAATTTGTCACATTTCTGTGGACAATGAAGTCTATGTAATTTATGAGATTTATCTTTATGATCTATGCTTTGAAAGAGGGGGTGATACAGAGTACATGAAATTGTAAACCTGATCATTTCAAAGTATCTATTTCCAACATACAACAAATATACAGCAGATGACTTTAAACCCCCCCCCCCCCCCCCCCACCCACACACACACACACACACACACACACACTTCCACCATGCGACTAAGTGGCAGCAGAGGACTTCAAAATGATCTAGGCAAAACTATTTTTAAGGGAAAGTTCAATTATTGAAAAATTGAAAACATTGTGCAATTTCTTCTTTTGCCATATTTCTTCAAAAGTTGTCTGCTGCAGAGGCATCAGTAAGTGTCTGTATGAGGGAACGGCTTAAACGGATATTGGCCAAAATATGAATAATCTATAAAAAAATCAAAGTATAATTATCAAATGGTGTTGACAACATTGGGGATTATGGATTTTTAACTCACCTGAGCATGAAGTGTGAGGTGAGCTATTGTGATTACTCATCTTCCGGCGTCATCTGTCTGCCGGTCTATCTATCAGTCTGTTCACATTGTCCTTCTGAACTGATCAACCAAATTCAAAATAATTTCACAGGAATGTTCCTTAGGTGGTCCCCTTTCAAAGCTGTTCTAAGAAATCAATTCCATGGAGAACTCTGGTAGCTGCGGCATCAGAAACAAGAAATATCTTTAAAAAAAGATAAACGGCGATCAATATGAGAAAACACTAATAAATGGAACATGCGCATATCATTTGATATTTTATCTTACTTATTAGAATGACAGAAAACAATAACGTTAAATATGTAATATTTGGTTTATAAATGTTTTCGTTCATATATATACTTTGGTTTTGATATGAATGAGAGAGGGGAAAAAAAGCTTGCATCTGCCGGGAAGCGAACCACAGACCTTTCACTTGGCAATCCAAGTCAACATCCATTACACTAGCGCGACATGACCTTATGACATTTATTAATCTTTAGATTAGGCGAGGCTCTCAAGAGGTGTATTATGTAACAAAGTATAAGTTTCAATTGACTGATTTTTTTAACAGAAATTTTTCTTAGGAAAACAATTAAAGGTTAGTTTGCAGAAAAGTTCATTTTAAAACTTCACCTCATTGGTGCCTCTCGTAGGATCGCCAACTTAACTATGAACCAATCAAAACGTTTCATTTCCTTTATTTCTCATTAATATTATTCATTAATTATAACTTTGATTGGTCTACAATCTAGATAATTTGTTTAACATCTAGGTCAAAACCGACGTTAGTCAGCTATCGTCGAAAAAGGAAAAGTGACAATACTCAAAAATCTTCTTGTCCAAAAGTGCAGGCCTGATTTGAAAATAATTATTGATTGTTCATATTATTCTGATCCGTTGAAAATCATGGCCACAATGGGGCGGGGTTTGTTTTCCTTATATGTATATTATGAAAAAAAGTCTTCTTGTACAAAAATGCTGGGCCAATTAGAAAATAATTTGGCATGAATGTTCCTTGGGTGTCTTGCTTGGAAAGAATGTTGTATGAAGTACTGGTGTGAGAAAGCCAAGAAACATATGAGTAGGTGAACTGGCCTCCGTGATATGACTAAAAAAAATGTTGAAAACAGCGTTAAACCCCAATCAATCAATCAATCAATCAATCCTTGGGGTGACCCTCTATCAAGATTGTTCAAATTATTCTGATTCATCGAAAAGCATTGCCAATAGTGGGATGACGTGTTTTCCGTAAATGTATATATAGTGAAACATTAAAATATCTTCTTACGTGGATGACCCTCTACCCACATTTGTGAAATTATTGTGATCCATTGAAATATGACCACAAGGAGGGCGTTGCTTGTATTCCTTGTATTCATATCGTAAGAACATTGAAAACCGTGATTTCTTTTAAATCAACTGAGCGAATTAGGACCATCATTGTCTTCTTGTATGCTCATCATGAGCAATTTTTCCTTTTGCCTTAATGTTTTGCAAAAGTTGTCTTCTGCAGAGCTGTCAGAAAGTGGGAAAGTGTTTGAATCTTCAGCAGATGACATTTGAAAAGAATGTGGTTAAAGGACAAATTGTTCATGACAAGAAATGGTATTAAATCTTTTCTTATTATATACCTTGATTTATTTTTGCCTGGTTGTCTTGGACCTCATCTGCAGCTGATTTGTCGTATATGGGAAAGTTCTAACGAGCAAAAATATACAAAATCCATCCCTATTAAATAAACGTGTTCTCATTTTTGCAAAATTTTCTCTTATACTCGTAAAATTGACTTTAAAGTGGTACTGGATACTTACCCAGAAGATGCTGGGATAAAACTGAAAACTTGTTGAAAGCGGCATAAATAGAGAATAATAGGTTGGTGCCGTGGATTGAGAAAGTTTATCTGGCAAGGCGTAGTAATTTATCGGGTGAGCCGAAGGCGAATCCGATAAATTACGGTGCCGAGCCAGATAAACTTTCTCAATCCACGGCACCAACCTATTATTCTATTTATCCTGTAACTTACTGAATTGCATCCCTTTCATTGTGACGTCATGTTTTATAAATAAACAGCAGCCATTCGTGATTGATGCGCGGAAAGAAATAGTTCTCAAAATTCTAACAAAATACAAAACAAAAAACAGCTATCTTCATGAATATTGTATTCACAAATGAGAAGTTTATTGACGATATTTGCTGTTTTTATCGATTGAAGTTGGAATTTACAGCGACGATTGCTACAAATATTAGTCCCGGATAGCAGGTGCCCGCCAGCTTATCACGTGACCAACTGACGTATATCAAAATAAATATACGGCACCCTGTTATCGGGTCGAAATAGCTACACGTGACAGGATAAATGGAGGTATCAGTATGATATCAAGATGAAGACATGAGGATAAATTGCTAATGATGAGCAATTCCATCTTTCGGTACAATGTTTTCATTTCTGTATCAAAATCATGCTTTAAGCTTTCCAAATATTACACTTTTTAAAATTTCTGTCACTTTTCATGGGGATATGACTGGCTTGTGAAATATCAAAGACTAATAGTATTTTTCAAAAATGTGACTATATCAGAAATTGTTTGCTTTCTCTTTTCTCCACAATATTGTCTTCTGCTACAGAGGTTGGCTTATCCTGTAAAAGTATAGAACTATTTGGATACCTTTGTAGCAAAATACTTTAGAAAACATTGCCACAAAAGTAGACTTTTAACCCATTCCCTCATATAGACGCTTTCTAACGCCTTTGCGGCAGACAGCGTTTTGAAAACATATTGACAAAAGAAGAAATTGCTCAAAACTAGCAATTTCTCCTTTTGCCACAATGTTTTCCACTTTTAGTCATAGGTTATCCATTCAATTCTCTGCAGCAGACGGCTTTTTGAAAACATAGTGACAAAAGAAGAAATTGCTCAAAACGAGCAATTTCTCCTTTTGCCACAGTGTTTTATACTTTTAGTCATAGGTTATCCATTCAATTCTCTGCAACAGACGGCTTTTTGAAAACATAGAGACAAAAGAAGAAATTCTCAAAACGAGCAATTTCTCCTTTTGCCACAATGTTTTCCACTTTTAGTCATAGGTTATCCATTCACTTATAGAGATTTTCAATTTTTTGACAAAATATGTTTGAAGTCGTCTGCTGCAGAATTGCCGTATGAAGGAAAGGGTTAAATTGAGCAATTTCTCTTTTTCCTACATTTCTTTTCAAATTAGTTCGGTAATATTAATTTCAATTGTCTAGATATTACAATTTTATGCACAGATGTATCAGATGGCTCTAAACAAATCTTGTCTGGAATTTATTTTAACCCGTTCCCAAAAACATTTAATTTGCAGCAGACGACTTTGAAATTATCAAGTCTAAAATGTAAAAATTCTCTATGAATGAAATAACACTTATTAACTAAAGTTGAAAACATTGTGGCTAAAGGAGAATTTGCTCATTATGAGCAATTTCTTCTTTTGCCAGAATATTTTCAAAAGTCTTTTGCTACAGAAGCGGCAGAAGGTGTCTATACGTGGGAAATTGTTAAGGATATTTTCCCAACCAACAGATTCATCCACCGTAGGCCCATCCATACGTATACACACATCAGCCCCTTGGGCTATTAAAAACCTGGACATGGATAAAGATCATGCTGCCAAGGAAATCATGAACTATATAAATGAGCTGTTGCCAGGGTGGCAAGAACTTGCAGAGATCAAAGGCCACAAGTGGAGGTATTCACAGGTAAAAGATAAGCCTTTAAGGCTGAATTTCTAAATGAACTCGAAAAGAGCCATCGCCATTTGGGTAATATCAAGATAACAATGTTGAAGTGTGCACAAAATACTTCAACATCGTAGTAATGGCTGCCCTCCTTGGCGCTCATGGTCGTGGGGTTGGCATTACGACTGACTGACTGGTGACAGGAGAAATGGACCAGTAGTACTCAGTGTGTGTATACCACGTGACTTTTGACGTCATATTTGCATGGTCAGACAACAATAATTGCTCTTGATAAGAATGTAAAAACAATGGTAACTTTTTTATTTCTTCACCCTTTTTAATTAAACATGGCGCAGTCTACGCCGCTCACAATGTCCTGTCTCCGGTTTTTACAGGAGTTTGATTGGTGGTCTAGTGTTTTCAAACACTTCGACGAAACTGTTCTTAAATTCCAGTGTTGATAATGCTCCGGCTGTTGGCGATATTAATACATTTTGAGAACAGGTTCATCGAAGTGTTTGAAGAAACTAAACCACTAAACAAACTCCGCTGAACATCCGGAGATGAAATATTTCAATCCGCCGTAGCATTTGTGATGTCAAAGTCACGTGGTATACACACTCTGGTACTGGATACTTATCCAGGAGATGCTGGGATAAAACTGAAAAATTGTCGAAAGCCGCATAAAACACAAAACAATAGTTGTCATTGTGAATCATTGCAAAGCCTAATGTTTCAAGATGAAAGTATGTCTTTATATCACAAATTAATGTCTTAACCATTTCCCCCATACAGACGCTTTTTGCAGCAAACAGGGAATTTTAAACCATCGTGATTGAACTGCTTATGAACATATCTGCATGTATTTGTGCCGTAAAATGTGTAGGTAAATAATTAAAGTACTCAGGAGTACTGAATGAGTTTAACGCCGTTTTCAACAATATTTCAGTCATATCACGGCGGCAAGTTCACCTACACATATGTTTCTTGGCTTCCTCACACCAGTACTACATACAACATTCTTTCCAAGCAACTGGCTGCTTTTCACATAGACTGATTGCCTATTGGTGGAAGACGAATGACGCTTTTGTCAAACTTTGGAATATTGGCCGAGCTAGGGTTCGAACTCACAACCCCTGGATTGACAGCCCTCGTCGCCACTGACTGAGCTACCGGGGCTCGGCTCAGGAGTACGGAAAATCGTTTTCACATTAAAACCCAAAACAATCTTCTACCAAGCGTATGTAAGTATGCTGATCTAGATCCACACTGCTCCCAAAAGCCATCTCATACATTTTCCAAAGCACAGGGAAATTTTAGAACCGTCTGCTCTGAACATATTTATGGACTAACATGTATCCTGTTGTGTCCTATTTTCGTGACCTTTAACATCGATTTTCGCGCATGCGCATTTCGATATGAAGAAGATAGTGGTTTTTTTATTTTAGATAAGTATCAACATAAACTGGTAACATAAACAAAAATAAGAAATATTTTGGAAAATATGGCTCAAATATATGCCTGTTTATCGGTCGTGAACGTCAAAACGCTTTCTCCTCAGTTGGTGACCTAGTTTCATATTCCTAAAATATAAAGGGAAGTAACCGGAAGTAAAATGTAAACTTAGAAAAAACGCTTCCATGAGTTTGACGAGTTATGCATACAAAAATGTCGCTCGAAAAATTGATTTCCTATACGTCAAGAAACTAGTGCAAGGGCCGAATGTAGGAGAAAGACCTTCGACAAGGTCCGCGTCTAAATTCCCGATTTGAGCGCTTTAAATCACGACGACCACTGGCAAACGCTTGCTAGTCAATGTACTAAACGGCTGCAGGAAGCAACTAGTGAGGTCATGTTTTCGGCCATTCACAGTGAGTGGCTCAATTCGTTCGTCCAAAACCGTGCCAGAACTTTCGTTTTGTGTGCCAAACGTTATATTACAACAACCGTCGGGACGTATAGATTGTATGGTATACTTTTGATAGTGTTTGGAACTCGTATGCGACTGCAGGAAGCAACTAGTGATGTCATGTTTTCGGCCTTTCACAGTAAGTGGCTCGGCATATTTTGGTGTCTATTCCTGACTTTTCGATCGTCCAAAACCGTACCAGAACGTTCGTTTTGTGTGCCAAACTTTATATTACAACAATCGTCGGGACGTATAGATTGTATGGTATACTTTCTTAAACAGTGATATGACAACAGCACCATTGAGAAGACACAAATCAACCTGTAGTAGTTAGGAAAGTGGCATAAAACATCGTTGAAAAAAAAGTATAACCTACCTCATCTGCATGGCCCTTAAGAGATTGAACTAAGTTATATATAAACATTCATTTATGAGAAATACACCAATGTGATACCTAAATGGAATGCAATTGTGCATATTCGACATTTGTTCCATCTTGCTAACGTTCAAACGTAGCCCGATCCATGTTTGTTGGGCATTTGATTGTAGTAGAAACTCCCCTCTAACCAACAATACCATCGGTTCGGCTAAGATCACTATATTCTGGAAAAAGGCTCATTCACATATTTTGTCATACCGGTCTCACACGAGTACGTATTAACTTTAGTGTAAATCAAATGCCTTCTTACAAATCTTCATAAAAACTTCAATGTCAAATATACATTGTCGGATGTCTCTCTCATCTTCCCTGTCTTGCGTACTATTCCGTTTAGCCATCCTCTACATTTATCTCTATAAAATATTCACCACGGACGCTTCAATATACTTCCCGTAGTTATTCCATATTTAAATGCCATTTCTCTAAAATGCTTTGAGATAACTTCATGTGCACTCAGTATACTCTCATGCACAATCTATTTACCTATATAATATATCCACCATGGACGCTTCAGTACACTCCCTATATAGTTCGGGTCTCTGTGAGAGCCACTGTAAGGGCCACATCATACGGTTTCAGGGTCACTCTAGTGTTTCAGGTTTCAGGATTTTTACTTTTGCCAAAATATTGTTAAAAGTCGTCTCATGCAAGTGTCGATATGTGGGAAAGGTTTATATGGGCCTTATAACTTAGAGAGATACACAAATAGTGATCTATATTTCTACAATTGAATTGGATGATTTTCAGAGAAGTGATTTTAATTGTACATTTCGAGGGATCTCAAAATAGGTTTTTAGTTACAACCGTTTCACGCCAAGCCCTCGATTTAAGCTAATTCGAGTTATATACAGCTGGTTGTCACAAAGGTTACCCTTTTCCACTTACAAGATCTCTTAAACAGACGATATTGATAACTTCTTGGCAAAAAAATAGTATATATCTTTTGTAATGAAAATATATTTATTGAATAGAGTTGAAATCATTGTGGCAAAAAGAAACAATACTCATAACTAGCAATGCTCATGCTTCAACGTTTTCAAAATTCATCTGCAGCTGCAGAGGCATCAAGTTTACATACGGGAACCGAAAGAGTTTAATATATTATCTTGCGTCCCTGTTTGTATTTTAAAGTGTGCAAGATGTCATTCCCTTTAAAGTTGTTGATAGCTGAATCATGTTGTATATGGAGATTGATATCTTGGATGTCAATATAATTTTATAAATCTTAGACAAATAGAATGTTATAAATCTTAGACAAATAGAATGTTATAAATATTAGACAAATAGAATGTTATAAATCTCAAATGTTATAAATCTTAGACAAATAGAATGTTATAAATCTTAGTCAAATAGAATGTTATAAATCTTAGACAAATAGAATGTTATAAATGCAAACGTCTATGTTAAGTTATGCTAGTTCTTTAGGAAAACTTACAGGAATGTGACTAAGATGTGTGATTTGGTTGAAGAGCTTTACATTCAACTAGACCCCAGTTTGGCTTTACAGAGATTCCATAATGTTGGTTTTCTCGCGGGACGGCTATGTTGAAAGAAAGAATTAATTAATTGGTCTCTGACTGATATGACATTACCTGATCAGATTACACGGCGGCGCAGAATGAACTGGGAATATACTGGTCATAAAACCTCTGGCGTTACATCGAGGGCTTGGCATGAAACGGTTGTAACTAAAACCTATTTTGAAATCCCTGGTTTAGGGGCAATTTTGACACCTTTGTAAACAATGCAAATTTACGAGCAATGGCACCTAAATTTTCATTGTTTACCAAGAAAAATGCTTTAACGCTTATAATGTCACTTCAGCTTTGAACTAGAATAAAAATCACGAATGATTTATATTCTTGATCCAAACTCTGATATTTACAAGATGGCTGCAACTGACCACAACGCCCGTACCATGGTAACCGATGATTTCCAAAGACGGCTTCTTTTCTTTCTCACCATTCCTTATCACCATGGATAGATAATACAGACACCTGTTCAGTCTAAGGTTGCCATCTATCGAGGTGCTAACTGTTGCTCGAAGACACGCGAGACATCTGATAGCAATGTAAGTCAGTTCGGTGGCTAATTTACAAAGACGTCGAATTATATTTTGTTACACGACATGCTTTAGTAGTAAAATCAATAATAGCTAAAGATCGAACGTTTTCCTATGATTGCCAAAGCTATTTTGAAGTGTTGTGCCAGTAACGTTGACAACCTCTACTTAAACCTCTTTCAAACATACAGACGCCTTCTGACGTCTATTCGGCAGACGTCTTAATAAAACATAATGAAAAAAAAATCCTTTTGCTAAAATGTTTTGAACTCTATTCAATAAAAATACTTTCATTTATAGAGGGTTCCATATTTTTGCTTAGATTATTTCAAATTCGGCTGCTGTAAAAATTGTTGCATTTGGGAAACGGTAAAAGTACAAACGCGCATGTTCTCTTGCAGTCCTACAGGTATGGTGAGCCGAGGTGCCAGCAACATAATTAACAAGAAATATCTTTAAAAAAGATAAACGGCGATCAATATGAGAAAACACTAAGAAATGTAACATGTGCTTATTATTTGATATTTTATCTTACTTATTAGAATGACAGAAAACAATAACGTTAAATATGTAATATTTGGTTTATAAATGTTTTAGTTCATGTATATATATACTTTGGTTTTGATATGAATGAGAGAGAAAAAAAAGCTTGCCTCTGCCGGGATGCGAACCACAGACTGTTCACTTAACAATCCAAGTCAACATCCATTACACTACTGCGACATCACGTTATTCCGTTCAAGGCCGAGAATACTTCACATGACTGGAGATTATACGCGAGGCTCCCAAGAGGTGTACAAGTTGCAATTGACGATAAATAACTGAAAACTTATCATGTTACAAAAATAATTAATATTTTGCTCTTAAATATTATATTTCATACGTTTTCACTGATTTTTCTCACTGAAATTTCTTAAGGAAAACAATTAAAGGTAAGTATGCAGAACATTTCATTTTAAAACTTCACCTTAATAGTGCCTCTCGTAGTATCGTCAATTAAACTACAAACCAATCAGAACGTTTCATTTCATTTATTTCTTCGCCATTATTCAGAAAATACAACATTTGATTGGTCTACAATCTAGATCATTTGTTTAACATCTAGGTCAAAACCCACGTTAAACAGCTTTCGCCAAAAAAGTTATGGTACATTTATCTATACAATCATTCAATTTATTTTAAAAGTCTGGTACCCAACCACACCCAGTACACAGTCTACAATCAGGGGTATGGTTCCCCTTTTTATTGCATGTCTTTTTCATTCGTCCGAGTATCTCGAATGCTTTCACGTGACTGTCGTCACAATATGGCGGATGTTTGGTTTGTTTACACTGACATATCAAGGCCTCACCGTCCTTTTCCACCTTCCATTCCAAAGGATTGATCCCCGTGCCTTCATGGGAATCTGTAGTAAAGAGAATACAGTGAATAAATGAGCCGTTCAATAAGAAAACCAACAATATAGGCTGCGTAATATATCGACCCAGATCAGTCCACGCAGGTTAATCTGATACAGACGGCGAGTAATATTTATTTTCCGACAACATTTTCAAATATGCATTAACAAGAGTTCTGTATTCTGGTATGATAAGATATTACCAAGATAAGGTTGAAATAACGTTCGCCAACGTTCGCCAACCAAGGCTATATCTTAGGCCTTCTCAATATTAACATTTGGCTGAACCGTCGATGGGAAAAGATACCAGTGCAGGTCCAAACTAGCCAGCGCATTCTGATCTAGATATGCACTGTTCGCTTATTAGTAAAACAGGTTTTAACAGTATCAATTTGGATTAAACCACGTGACGTGAAAACTGAGTTTCGGCTGTAGTGCAATGAAAGACAATTCAAATCAGATTTCATCATTGAGCAGCCTTTTTTGAGAAATGACTAAAATGCTATTATTCATCATTGAACAGCCTTCTTTTAGAAATGTCTAAAATGCTATCATGTCTATAAGACCCAGATCAGATTATATGAAGCGATAAGGTAATCAGGGTCTTTGCCGATTACCGATTCCAACCCGAAGATCGGTTTTCCCGTGCTGTGAGTCGTGTATATATATTTACCATCACACCAAGGCTGGGTCTTGCTGAGGCCGCAGCGACACCAATACCGGATTTCCCCGGCAACGAGATCCTCCACTTTTACTGGGCCAAACTGGAATAAAGAAATGGCAAATTGTCCCGCTTTTTATGCGAGTTTAAATCCGTTATTAAGATTTCCGTTTTCAGAAAGGACAACTTATAACGGTGATTAAAAATTATGATACAGCTCGTATATTTTGTTTGTTTGGTGTTTAATGCCGTTTTCAATAGTACTTCACTCATGTCACTGCTGGTAAGGTTAACACAATTACATCCGTCGTAATGCAAATCCCGCGACCCTGGGCACCACGGATTGAAACCAGCACATCCGTCGTAATGCTTTCCTCGCAGCCCTAAGCGCCAAGGAGGGAAACCAACGCATCAGTCGTAATGCTTTCCTCGCAACCCTTAGCGCAAAAAAGGGAAACCAACACATCAGTCGTAATGCTTTCCTCGCAGCCCTAAGCGCAAAAAAGGGAAACCAACACATCAGTCAAAATGCAATCCCAGCAACCCTGAGCACCTAGGAGGCAAACCACTGCTGCCATGCTTTAAACGTCTTTGATATGACCCGACCGAGCATCGAACCTTAATTGTATGCTCTCGTGGCGGAAACTTTGACCACTACACCATAGAGACGGTTAACTGTTTACATATAAACCGATATCTAAAAAAAAAAAAAAAAAAAACAATATGCACTGTCCCTATCTTTTCCATACATCTTTTAAGCGATTTTTGGAGAGGTGTTAACTGTATCCCACATGATACAAATCTGCTGCAGACAACTTTCAATATCAAGTCACATCTATGGAAAACTTCCATTAGTGAATGAACAATTATAGCAAAACGAGAAATTGCTCATTATGTTTTCAAAAGTCGACTTCTGCAAATACGTAATAAATCGTGTGTTTGTAGAAAAGGGTTCAATTAGTGACTATTCACATCTGTTTACAAAGTTTGTACTTTTCTCAGTAACATCAGCGGCTATTGAACGAGGGGTCGTGAGCTCGAATCCCTACTCGTTTCGGTCGTCTTCTACGTCATTGGACTAAAGGTTCTATATCGAAAGGTAGTAAGTTGCCTGTGAGGAAATGTTGTACTGGTGCTAGGAGGCCAGGAATCACGGGCAGATTGACTGGCCACCGTGATATACCTGAAACAATGTTAAAAAAACGGCGTTTTAAACTTAAATCCATCAGCCAACCGAATGATTGATTTGCGAACTGGTACTACACTGATCAGTCAACCGAATGATTGATTTGCGAACTGGTAATACCCTCATCAGTCAACCGAATGATTGATTTGCGAACAGTTACTACCCTCATTAGTCAACCAAATGATTGATTTGCGAACTGGTAATACCCTTATCAGTCAACCGAATGATTGATTTGCGAACTGGTAATACCCTAATCAGTCAACCAAATGATTGGTTTGCGAACTGGTAATACCCTAATCAGTCAACCAAATGATTGATTTGCGAACTGATTATACCCTCATTAGTCAACCAAATGATTGATTTTCGCACTGGTACTACCCTCATTAGTCAACCGAGTGATTTATTTGAGAACAGTTACAACCCTCATCAGCCAACCGAATGATTAATATTCGAACTGGTACTACCCTTATCAGTGGATCCCGAGGTGGAAACTGACAGACTGGACACCAATTCAAGAAGGTCAGTGGTAACTGACAGACTGGGCACCAATTCAAGAAGGTCAGTGGTAACTGACAGACTGGACACCAATTCAAGAAGGTCGGTGGTAACTGACAGACTGGACACCAATTCAAGAAGGTCAGTGGTAACTGACAGACTGGACACCAATTCAAGAAGGTCGATGGTAACTGACAGACTGGACACCAATTCAAGAAGGTCGATGGTAACTGACAGACTGGGCACCAATTCAAGAAGGTCGGTGGTAACTGACAGACTGGGCACCAATTCAAGAAGGTCAGTGGTAACTGACAGACTGGGCACCACTTCAAGAAGGTCGGTGGTAACTGAAAGACTGGACACCAATTCAAGAAGGTCAGTGGTAACTGACAGACTGGACACCAATTCAAGAAGGTCGATGGTAACTGACTGACTGGACACCAATTCAAGAAGGTTGGTGGTAACTGACAGACTGGACACCAATTCAAGAAGGTCAGTGGAAACTGACAGACTGGACACCAATTCAAGAAGGTCAGTGGTAACTGACAGACTGGACACCAATTCAAGAAGGTCAGTGGTAACTGACAGACTGGGCACCAATTCAAGAAGGTCAGTGGTAACTGACAGACTGGACACCAATTCAACCAATTCAAGAAGGTCAGTGGTAACTGACACTCTGGACACCAATTCAAGAAGGTCAGTGGTAACTGACAGACTGGACACCAATTCAAGAAGGTCAGTGGTAACTGACAGACTGGACACCAATTCAAGAAGGTCGGTGGTAACTGACAGACTGGACACCAATTCAAGAAGGTCGGTGGTAACTGACAGACTGGACACCAATTCAAGAAGGTCGGTGGTAACTGACAGACTGGACACCAATTCAAGAAGGTCAGTGGTAACTGACAGACTGGACACCAATTCAAGAAGGTCGGTGGTAACTGTGTGACGGATCACCCATGATAAACACATTATCCGAAGTCAAGAAATGGTGGTGGTGTAGTCGTTCAGCTTCCGCATCGAAGGCGAATGTCCGGTCATACCAAATACCTTTACAATGGCTGTAACGACTTCCCCTCCTTGGCGTTCGGGATTTTGGGGTTATCATTTGGAATGACTCGCCGGTGCCAGAATAAATTGATCAGTATTATAGGTTATTGACCCTGTACTGTGAAATCATCGTTGGACCGAGTTCTTTGGTTGACGTTGCCGAGCTTGCGAGGCTACGTTCGCCAAAGAACGAGGTCCAACGATGATTTCACAGTACAGGGTCAATAACCTTTTTATTGCATACTTTCATATTGTAAACTATTTGCTTTACGTTGTGGAGGTTTTTTTTATTATCTAGAATTGATAAATCTGCTTCCGAATTAGAAACAAACTGTTTGTTTACATAAGTAGTAATTTTTGTGCAAATGCCGTTTGAATTATAACGGTGACGTAATTTTTTTTAGATGACGTCATGCACGTGCATACCCAACATTTTAGACGCGCGTTTTAGACTGTTTTCATGTCAAAAACGTACTGTTAGCATGAGACAGTAAGAGATTGTCCATGATCAATATATGAGAATTTATCATTACAAAGTCCCGTGAGGCTTAACAATGATATTTAGGTCAGTTATGTTTGTTTACATAACAAAAGTAGTCCCTAGCATGTTAATTATGCAGAATTTTCGCACGTCCTTATCTACGGTCATGATCACTCCTTGACAGCGGTCATGATCGAAAAATCATGACCACTTTCTTCAATGCAAAGTGAACGGGACAATATGAAAGTATGCAATAATATTGGAAACTTACAGAGGAAACGCTTTGATATAACAGAAAATGTGTTGAAAGCAGCCTAAAACCCCATGTAAACAAATATAAGAGTACGCAATATCCGCAGATACCGTTGACTACTGACGTTCACTGCTGGAACCGATTTTGCGAATCGTATGCCACAAGTATAGATCCAGGCAAGCCCTCGAATCCCAGCTGTCTTTAAAGTCTCTTAACTATTAGCTGTAACAGTCAACATTTGTGTCCATACATTTCTATACTTAGCGAAGGACTCTTGCAAATGCAAAAGTTGAAAAAGTCCATCATTGAAAGGGTTAAAACTGTATCTGATACAGAGGATCTTTGGCGCCTCTCTCACAGACGTATCGAGGGCTTGGCGTGAAACGGTTGTAACTAAAATTTCTATTTTCTTACCAAGGTTAATTACCTCGCCATAAAGTCTTTATAAGCGTTAAATCATTTCTTTCTTGGTAAACAATGGAAATTTAGGTGCCATTGCTCAGAACGAGCAATGGCACCTAAATTTGCATTGTTTACAAAAGAGTCAAAATTGCCCCTAATCCAGGGTTTTCAAAATAGGTTTTGAGTTACAACCGTTTCACGCCAAGCCCTCGGTACGTGTATTTTGAACACGCTCTCCCTTTTCCATAATGTTTCAATTCTGATTAGATGGGTTTTTTTTTCAGATTTTTTTCAATTCAAATGATTTATAGGAGTTGAACGCTATTTTCAACAGTATTATTACGCAGTTATATCACGGCAGCCAGCTTACCTAACCTTGTGCTCCTGACTGTCTCGAACCAATAACACATGCACAACATTCTTCCAAGACAACGAGCTACCTATCAAACATAGGCGATTGGTGAAAGACGAATGAATCGCCTTGCCAATCATCAAAAAGAATGAATGGCCGATCCGGTTATCGAACCCAGACGCCCAGATATGACTCAAACATTGGTTGAAAACGGCGTGAAACCCCAATCAATAAATCAATTGGAGACATCGGTCAGTTATCTCCCTTTAATACTCTCTACATCTAGCCAGGTCCTATCATTTGGTTTCCTCTGTTTTTATCATTGGTTTCTTTGCACTAGATGGTGCACTTAAAATTGCATTTTCTTGGCCAACTGTTATTAGATTGATTAGTAATTCCACATTTGTTTTCTTTAAACACTGCTATGTAAAAAAAATATTTTGAATCATCACTTTATTTAACACATTTATGATTAAAGTGTACAGAGTAATTGCAATATCTCATTGCGAAATAGGGATAAAGACAAAGGATTCCAACTAAAAGGACCTACCAACTATTTGGTCTTCTTGGTCTTTATCTGACAAGGGAGATAATATAATTATCATTAATGTCCCTCATTGAACTTTAACCCCCGCCCCCTTAGATCGATTGATGATGTCGTTAATCTTTTCCCACATACTACCTTCGAGCCGTCCCGCGAGCAAATCAACATTGTGGACTCTTTTCGCCCTCTTGTAGATTTTATGTTTAAAGAATCATTACTTTATACCTCTATCACCCTGAGACGGAATGTGTCGTCCCGGATCAGTCTGCGCGGACTGCGTAGGCTGATCCGGTGTCGATACATTACGCAGAGGCCATACTGTTGGTTGTCCCGCGTGACGGCTCATATCTGCAGCAGACGACTTTAAAAACATCTATAAATGAAACTATGTATTGAATAGAATTGAGCGATTTCACCTTTTGCAATACTATTGTCAAAACTCGTCTGTTGAAGAGGCGTCAGAAAGCGTCTGTTCATTGATTGATTGATTGATTGGAGTTTAACGCCGTTTTTAACAATTTCTCAGTTATATCACGGCGGCCAGTTCACCTACTCATGCATTTCCTGGTTTTCTCACACCGGTACTCCAAACAACAATCTTCCCAAGCAACTGGCTGCTTTTCCACATAGACTTACTTAGCCCATTGGTGAGAAAGCGTCTGTATGTGGAAACTATTAAGTACTTACCGAAGCAGCTGCGCTCTTGAGATCTATTTCTTTTATCTGAAAGGAGAATGGAAATAATGTATGTCCTTATTTAAATACAGTTACCTCACACAAACTTGAATTAATAATGTGTGTTTATTTGAATACAGTAGACTCGCACAAACTCGAATTAATAATGTGTGTCCTTATTTGAATACAGTAGACTCGCGCAAACTTGAATTAATAATGTGTGACCTTATTTGAATACAGTAGACACGCACAAACTCGAATTGATAATGTGTGTCCTTATTTGAATACAATAGACTCGCACAAACTTGAATTAATAATGTGTGACCTTATTTGAATACAGTAGACTCGCACGAACTTGAATTAATAATGTGTGTCCTTATTTGAATACAGTAGACTCGCGCAAACTTGAATTAATAATGTGTGACCTTATTTGAATACAGTAGACTCGCACAAACTTGAATTAATAATGTGTGACCTTATTTGAATACAGTAGACTCGCGCAAACTTGAATTAATAATGTGTGTCCTTATTTGAATACAGTAGACTCGCATAAACTTGAATTCGAAAGGAACCCATCAATTACTTCGAGTCAATGACATATTCGAGTTATCCCTCGATATAAGCTCTATGCATTCATGTATTGTCAGCTTTATGCATTCATGTATTTTCAGCTTTATGCATTCATGTTTGTTCAGCTTTATTCATTCATGTATTTTCAGCGTAATTCATTCATGTTTTTTTTTAGCGTAATTCATTCATGTTTTTTAATTCATTCATGGTTTTTTTTAGCGTAATTCATTCATGTTTTTTAATTCATTAATGTTTTTTAGCGTATTTCATTCATGCTTTTTTCAGCTTCATTCATTCATGTATTTTCAGCGTAATTCATTCATGTATTTTTAGCTCTATGTATTCATGTATTTTCAGCGCTATGCATTCATGTAAGTTCAGCTTGGTAATTCATTTTAACATAAATGCATATGTCTATTATATAAAACAATAATTGCAATCAGAAGTGATGTTACGCTGTTTTCAAAAGACAGATTCGTTTCAGAAATTAGTTTGAGTTAAATGACGTATTTGACTTATCACTTGTTCCGAGTTAAATGATGCATTCGATTTATCACATGTTCCGAGTTAAATTATGTATTCGACTTATCACATGTTCCGCGTTAAATGATGTATTTAACTTATCACATTTTCCGAGTAAATGGTTGATTAATGGTTCATAAATGGTTGATAACAGCCTTCGAGTTTTTTAATACAGTCAACTAGTTCGACGCTTTCCCGACGCATATTTATGCATCTGCAGCAGACGATTTTTTTAAAAAATATATGCATGTGGTAAAATGAATGTACCTTTTTTAACCCTTTCCCACATAAAGCAAATCCGCAGACGACGACTTTGAAAACATATGGTTAATCTCCAAAATTAAAGGTATACTTATTTTAAGAAGTTGAAAACATTGTGACAAAAGAAGAATTGCTCATCACAAAAATCGACTCCTGCAGAGGCGTCCTAAGGCGTCTATGTGTGGGAAAGTGGGGTTAAGTCATATAATCTAATTATAGACATCAATTGCTCTGATAACCATAAGCCGTTTAGCTTCTGTAGGCCTATTTGTTAGTATACACTATAACATGTACAACCATCTGACAGGTGCATATACATTCAAGAAACAGAGTAGACTACAAGAGAGTCCGGGTGAGATACCCTAGCTTTTTCCGGAACAGAAATGGTTCTTTAACATGGTCGGTGTATAGCACTGATACAAGCGAGGCACTTTTTATCTGGAGATGGCCAGTACTTGACCTCTAGTTCAGTCCAACGTGTTAACCACTAGACCACCGGGCAATTCGATGGTATATGGTACAGTTAAACACGAGACCTGTGGAGTGACAGTCCAACGTGTTAGCCACTAGACCATCGGGCAATTCGATGGTATATGGTACAGTTGAACACGAGACCTGTGGAGTGACAGTCCAACGTGTTAGCCACTAGACCATCGGGCAATTCGATGGTATATGGTACAGTTGAACACGAGACCTGTGGAGTGACAGTCCAACGTGTTAGCCACTACACCATCGGGCAATTCGATGGTATATGGTAAAGTTGAACACGAGACCTGTGAAGTGACAGTCCAACGTGTTAGCCACTAGACCATAGGGCAATTCGATGGTATATGGTACAGTTGAACACGAGACCTTTGGAGTGACAGTCCAACGTGTTAACCACTAGACCACCGGGTCACTCGATGGTATATCGTACAGTTGAACACGAGACCTGTGGAGTGACAGTCCAACGTGTTAGCCACTAGACCATCGGGCAATTCGATGGTATATCGTACAGTTGAACACGAGACCTGTGGAGTGACAGTCCAACGTGTTAGCCACTAGACCACCGGGTCACTCGATGGTATATGACAAAATATTGTAAATCCGTAAAGTAAATACTCGTATGAGACTTCATGTCTGTAAAGTGAATACTAGTGTGAGACTTCATGTCTGTAAAGTAAATACTAGTGTGAGACTTCATGTCTGTAAAGTGAATACTAGTGTGAGACTTCATGTCTGTAAAGTAAATACTAGTGTGAGACTTCATGTCTGTAAAGTGAATACTAGTGTGAGACTTCATGTTTATAAAGTGAATACTAGTGTCAGACTTCATGTTTATAAAGTGAATACAAGAGTGAAACTTCATGTTTGTAAAGTAAATACTCGTGTGAGACTTCATGTCTGTAAAGTAAATACTTGTGTGAGACTTCATGTCTGTAAAGTAAATACTAGTGTGAGACTTCATGTCTGTAAAGTGAATACTAGTGTGAGACTTCATGTCTGTAAAGTAAATACTAGTGTGAGACTTCATGTCTGTAAAGTGAATACTAGTGTGAGACTTCATGTTTATAAAGTGAATACTAGTGTCAGACTTCATGTTTATAAAGTGAATACAAGAGTGAAACTTCATGTTTGTAAAGTAAATACTCGTGTGAGACTTCATGTCTGTAAAGTAAATACTCGTGTGAGACTTCATGTCTGTAAAGTAAATACTAGTGTGAGACTTCATGTCTGTAAAGTGAATACTAGTGTGAGACTTCATGTTTGTAAAGTGAATACTAGAGTGAGACGTCATATATATAATATATATTTAACTGTTCGTCATAATGGCTGTCTGTATACCAGCAAGTTTCTAGTACGAATGCCAAGGCTGTCTGTATAACATAGATGTCACTTTCCATCCACGAATGACGTGTGTATACCAGTGATTTCCTTTTCACTCGTCACCTAAAAAGGGTTTGTATTTACCAGTGATTTCATTTCACTCGCCACCCATATACAAAGGTTGTGTATATATCAGTGATTTCATTTTATTCGCCACCTATATACAAAGATTGTGTATATAGCAGTGATTTCATTTCACTCGTCACCTACAAAGGTTGTGTATATACCAAGGTTTCATTTCACTCGCCACCTATATATAAAGGTTGTGTATATAGCAGTGATTGCATTTCACTGGTCATCTACACAGGTTGTGTATATACCAGTGATTTCATTTCACTCGTCACCTACGCAGCTTGTGTATATACCAGTGATTTCATTTCACTCGTCACCTACAAAGCTTGTGTATATACCAGTGATTTCATTTCACTCGTCACCTACGCAGCTTGTGTATATACCAGTGATTTAATTTCACTCGTCACCTACACAGGTTGTGTGTATACCAGTTATTTAATTTCACTCGTCACCTACAAAGGTTGTGTATATAGCAGTGGTTTCATTTCACTCGTCACCTACGCAGCTTGTGTATATAGCAGTGATTTAATTTCACTCGTCACCTACACAGGTTGTGTGTAGACCAGTGATGTAATTTCACTCATCACCTACAAAGCTTGTGTATATAGCAGTGATTGCATTTCACTCGTCACCTACAAAGCTTGTGTATATAGCAGTGATTGCATTTCACTCGTCACCTACAAAGCTTGTGTATATAGCAGTGATTTCATTTCACTCATCACCTACAAAGCTTGTGTATATAGCAGTGATTGCATTTCACTCGTCACCTACAAAGCTTGTGTATATAGCAGTGATTTCATTTCACTCGTCACCTACAAAGCTTGTGTATATAGCAGTGATTGCATTTCACTCGTCACCTACAAAGCTTGTGTATATAGCAGTGATTGCATTTCACTCGTCACCTACAAAGCTTGTGTATATAGCAGTGATTTCATTTCACTCGTCACCTACACAGCTTGTGTATATACTAGTGATTTAATTTCACTCGTCACCTACAAAGGTTGTGTATAGACCAGTGATTTCGCTTCTCGCCTATAAAAGAAGTTGTTTATACCAGGGAGTTCAATGTCCTTCTACACAACTTATGTGTCTTTAGGCCAATTGTGTTTATATAACAGCCATTGCACTGTCCATCTATGGAGGATGTCTTTATAACAGAGATGTCACAGTCCATTACGAAGCCTGTCTGTAAATCAGCTATGTCACTGCTCATCTATGAAGGTTGTGTTTATTCTAGAGATTTTACTGTCCGTCTATGAAGGCTGCGTTTATTCTAGAGATTTCACTGGCCTTCTATGAAGGATGTTTGTATACCAGCTATGTTATTGTTCATCTATGAAGGCTGTGTTTATACCACTGATTTAATTGTCCATCTTTGAAAGCTGTGTTTATACTAGAGGTTTCACTGTCCACCATGAAGGCTCTGTTTATACTAGAGGTTTCACTGTCCACCATGAAGGTTGTGTTTATACTAGAGGTTTCACTGTCCAACATGAAGGTTGTGTTTATACTAGAGGTTTCACTGTCCAACATGAAGGTTGTGTTTATACTAGAGGTTTAACTATCCACCATGAAGGCTCTGTTTATACTAGAGGTTTCACTGTCAACCATGAAGGTTGTGTTTATACTAGAGGTTTCACTGTTTCACTGTCCTCTACGAAGACTGTGTTTATACTAGAGGTTTCACTGTCCACCATGAAGGTTGTGTTTATACTAGAGGTTTCACTGTCCACCACGAAGGTTGTGTTTATACTAGAGGTTTCACTGTCCAACATGAAGGCTCTGTTTATACTAGAGGTTTCACTGTTTCACTGTCCTCTACGAAGACTGTGTTTATACTAGAGGTTTCACTGTCCACCACGAAGGCTCTTTTTATCTGTGTTTATACTAGAGGTTTCACTGTCAACCATGAAGGCTCTGTTTATACTAGAGGTTTCACTGTCAACCATGAAGACTGTGTTTATACTAGAGGTTTCACTGTCCAACATGAAGGTTGTGTTTATACTAGAGGTTTCACTGTCCACCATGAAGGCTCTGTTTATACTAGAGGTTTAACTATCCACCATGAAGGCTCTGTTTATACTAGAGGTTTAACTATCCACCACGAAGGCTCTGTTTATACTAGAGGTTTAACTATCCACCATGAAGGTTGTGTTTATACTAGAGGTTTAACTATCCACCATGAAGGTTGTGTTTATACTAGAGGTTTAACTATCCACCACGAAGGCTTTGTTTATACTAGAGGTTTAACTATCCACCACGAAGGCTCTGTTTATACTAGAGGTTAAACTATCCACCATGAAGGTTGTGTTTATACTAGAGGTTTAACTATCCACCATGAAGGTTGTGTTTATACTAGAGGTTTAACTATCCACCATGAAGGCTCTGTTTATACTAGAGGTTTCACTGTCCACCATGAAGGTTGTGTTTATACTAGAGGTTTAACTGTCCACCATGAAGGTTCTGTTTATACTAGAGGTTTAACTGTCCACCATGAAGGCTCTGTTTATACTAGAGGTTTAACTGTCCAACACGAAGGCTCTGTTTATACTAGAGGTTTAACTGTCCACCATGAAGGCTCTGTTTATACTAGAGGTTTAACTATCCACCATGAAGGCTCTGTTTATACTAGAGGTTTAACTATCCACCATGAAGGCTCTGTTTATACTAGAGGTTTAACTATCCACCATGAAGGCTCTGTTTATACTAGAGGTTTAACTATCCACCATGAAGGCTCTGTTTATACTAGAGGTTTAACTGTCCACCATGAAGGCTCTGTTTATACTAGAGGTTTAACTATCCACCATGAAGGCTCTGTTTATACTAGAGGTTTAACTATCCACCATGAAGACTCTGTTTATACTAGAGGTTTAACTGTCCACCATGAAGGCTCTGTTTATACTAGAGGTTTAACTATCCACCATGAAGGCTCTGTTTATACTAGAGGTTTAACTGTCCACCATGAAGGCTCTGTTTATACTAGAGGTTTCACTGTCCACCATGAAGGTTGTGTTTATACTAGAGGTTTAACTATCCACCATGAAGGCTCTGTTTATACTAGAGGTTTAACTGTCCACCACGAAGGCTCTGTTTATACTAGAGGTTTAACTATCCACCATGAAGGCTCTGTTTATACTAGAGGTTTAACTGTCCACCATGAAAGTTGTGTTTATACTAGAGGTTTCACTGTCCACCATGAAGGTTGTGTTTATACTAGAGGTTTCACTGTCCACCATGAAGGTTGTGTTTATACTAGAGGTTTCACTGTCCACCATGAAGGTTGTGTTTATACTAGAGGTTTCACTGTCCACCATGAAGGTTGTGTTTATACTAGAGGTTTAACTATCCACCATGAAGGCTCTGTTTATACTAGAGGTTTAACTGTCCACCACGAAGGCTCTGTTTATACTAGAGGTTTAACTATCCACCATGAAGGCTCTGTTTATACTAGAGGTTTAACTGTCCACCATGAAGGTTGTGTTTATACTAGAGGTTTCACTGTCCACCATGAAGGTTGTGTTTATACTAGAGGTTTCACTGTCCACCATGAAGGTTGTGTTTATACTAGAGGTTTCACTGTCCACCATGAAGGTTGTGTTTATACTAGAGGTTTCACTGTCCACCATGAAGGTTGTGTTTATACTAGAGGTTTCACTGTCCAACATGAAGGCTCTGTTTATACTAGAGGTTTCACTGTCCACCACGAAGGCTCTCGTTATACTAGAGGTTTCACTGTCCACCACGAAGGCTCTTTTTATACTAGAGGTTTAACTATCCACCACGAAGGTTGCGTTTATACTAGAGGTTTCACTGTCCACCATGAAGGCTCTGTTTATACTAGAGGTTTCACTGTCCACCATGAAGGTTGTGTTTATACTAGAGGTTTCACTGTCCACCATGAAGGCTCTGTTTATACTAGAGGTTTCACTGTCCACCATGAAGGTTGTGTTTATACTAGAGGTTTCACTGTCCACCATGAAGGCTCTGTTTATACTAGAGGTTTCACTGTCCACCATGAAGGTTGTGTGTTTATACTAGAGGTTTCACTGTCCACCATGAAGGTTGTGTTTATACTAGAGGTTTCACTGTCCACCATGAAGGCTCTGTTTATACTAGAGGTTTCACTGTCCACCATGAAGGTTGTGTTTATACTAGAGGTTTCACTGTCCACCATGAAGGTTGTGTTTATACTAGAGGTTTCACTGTCCGCCATGAAGGCTCTGTTTATACTAGAGGTTTCACTGTCCACCACGAAGGTTGTGTTTATACTAGAGGTTTAACTATCCACCATGAAGGCTCTGTTTATACTAGAGGTTTAACTGTCCACCATGAAGGCTCTGTTTATACTAGAGGTTTAACTATCCACCATGAAGGCTCTGTTTATACTAGAGGTTTAACTATCCACCATGAAGGCTCTGTTTATACTAGAGGTTTAACTATCCACCACGAAGGCTCTGTTTATACTAGAGGTTTAACTATCCACCATGCAGGCTCTGTTTATACTAGATGTTTCACTGTCCACCATGAAGGCTCTGTTTATACTAGAGGTTTCACTGTCCACCATGAAGGCTCTGTTTATACTAGAGGTTTAACTATCCACCACGAAGGTTGTGTTTATACTAGAGGTTTCACTGTCCACCACGAAGGCTCTGTTTATACTAGAGGTTTAACTATCCACCAAGAAGGTTGTGTTTATACTAGAGGTTTAACTGTCCACCATGAAGGTTGTGTTTATACTAGAGGTTTAACTGTCCACCATGAAGGCTCTGTTTATACTAGAGGTTTCACTGTCCACCATGAAGGCTCTGTTTATACTAGAGGTTTAACTATCCACCATGAAGGCTCTGTTTATACTAGAGGTTTCACTGTCCACCATGAAGGTTGTGTTTATACTAGAGGTTTAACTGTCCACCATGAAGGTTGTGTTTATACTAGAGGTTTAACTATCCACCACGAAGGCTCTGTTTATACTAGAGGTTTCACTGTCCAACATGAAGGTTGTGTTAATACTAGAGGTTTCACTGTCCACCATGAAGGTTGTGTTTATACTAGAGGTTTAACTATCCACCATGAAGGTTGTGTTTATACTAGAGGTTTAACTATCCACCATGAAGGTTGTGTTTATACTAGAGGTTTAACTATCCACCACGAAGGCTCTGTTTATACTAGAGGTTTAACTATCCACCACGAAGGCTCTGTTTATACTAGAGGTTTAACTGTCCACCACGAAGGCTCTGTTTATACTAGAGGTTTAACTATCCACCACGAAGGTTGTGTTTATACTAGAGGTTTCACTGTCCACCATGAAGGCTCTGTTTATACTAGAGGTTTCACTGTCCACCATGAAGGTTGTGTTTATACTAGAGGTTTCACTGTCCACCATGAAGGCTCTGTTTATACTAGAGGTTTCACTGTCCACCATGAAGGTTGTGTTTATACTAGAGGTTTCACTGTCCACCATGAAGGCTCTGTTTATACTAGAGGTTTCACTGTCCACCATGAAGGCTCTGTTTATACTAGAGGTTTAACTATCCACCACGAAGGCTCTGTTTATACTAGAGGTTTAACTATCCACCACGAAGGTTGTGTTTATACTAGAGGTTTCACTGTCCACCATGAAGGCTCTGTTTATACTAGAGGTTTCACTGTCCACCACGAAGGTTGTGTTTATACTAGAGGTTTAACTATCCACCATGAAGGCTCTGTTTATACTAGAGGTTTAACTATCCACCATGAAGGCTCTGTTTATACTAGAGGTTTAACTATCCACCACGAAGGCTCTGTTTATACTAGAGGTTTCACTGTCCACCATGAAGGCTCTGTTTATACTAGAGGTTTAACTATCCACCATGAAGGCTCTGTTTATACTAGAGGTTTCACTGTCCACCATGAAGGTTGTGTTTATACTAGAGGTTTCACTGTCCACCATGAAGGCTCTGTTTATACTAGAGGTTTCACTGTCCACCACGAAGGTTGTGTTTATACTAGAGGTTTCACTGTCCACCACGAAGGCTCTTTTTATCTGTGTTTATACTAGAGGTTTCACTGTCAACCATGAAGGCTCTTTTTATCTGTGTTTATACTAGAGGTTTCACTGTCAACCATGAAGGCTCTGTTTATACTAGAGGTTTCACTGTCAACCATGAAGACTGTGTTTATACTAGAGGTTTCACTGTCCACCACGACGGCTCTGTTTAGGGTTAGGGTTAAGGATGTTTGTATACCAGCGATTTCTCTGTCCATCTATGAAGGCTGTGTTTATACCAGCAATTCCACTGTCCAAATATGAAGGCTATGTTTATACCAGAGATTTCACTGTTCACCATGAAGGCTCTATGTGTATACCAGCGATGTTACTGTCCATCTATAAAGGCTGTGTTTTATCAGCGATGTTACTGTCCGTATACATTTAGAAGAATAATGGACAAAGTGTTCAACTAAAACACTGTAGGTGCAGTCCCTGCTGTTTCGCTCCTATAATTGTTTATAGAATGCCGAAATGGGATGAAAGATTACCCCTTTTCACCTGGCGCGCAGGCTCTTATATTTAGCTATATCCGGGTTGAACGCCCGGGGCAATTTTCACATCTCATTTGAAATCTGATTCCCGTATTTTCACAAGGAAACCCTTCATTTAATGGCTATCTCTGCGCATCCATACACTATATTTGAGCTGTTTCTCTGCGTAATGTATCGACCCATATCAGCATGTGCAGTCCGTGCAGGCTAATCCGGGCAGACACATTCAGTCTCGGAGGGATAGAGGTAAAGAATAAAGATTCCTGAAACAGTCAATCCATAGGAGTCGAAAAGTGTCTGTCCGGGTTAGCCTGTGCGGCATGCTTAGGCTTATCCGGGTCGACACTTTACGAAGAGTCAACAATGTTGGTTTTCTCGGGGAACGGCTCATTTGTGGGGGGGGGGGGGGGGGGGGGGGGGGGGAATATGCCTACAGGTGATTGTTAATTTGGTAAAAATTAAACATTTATATAAATCAATTTCGTAAACATGTGTTGTTATTGTATTTTTAACTGTTTCTATTTTGGGGTAGTAGCTGGATGTCCAAGAAGTGTCGGTTGCAAAGTCTGAAATGTCCAGTCATTGACAATAGTTAAACATCGAATAAACTAGGGTTACCCTTATTCATATAATAGACTATCCCTTTGTTTGATTGAAACGACATTAATAAAACATAATTTGTATCTTATGTTAACAACAAACCTTTAATCTAGGTTGTTCAACTCTTTTTAATAGAAAACATTAGAGGGTGACATTAATTGTTGGAAAAAAAGTTAAATATGTGAGCTCAGTCGGCCATTTCAGTATATGAATGGATTTAATAGTCGGGAAAATGTACTTTCCGCGATATGTGTATACCATTTTTATGATTAAGGCAACTGTTGAAGGAACCCTTTATAAAAACGAAACATTATCGTAAAGGAAGTTATTGCTCAGACCGATTATTTTTACTTCCCCAAACAATTTGTTCAACTCTAAATTAAATTTATAATTTCCAATGTTCAGATTGTAACGATATTCATGTCAGTTTTCTGTTTTGACCTGTTTGAAAGGGGACCTCCTAACGTTTAACTATCTCCTGTGTGTATATGAACCGTGTTACGATACAACCAGCATTGGGGACTCTGCGTAATGTATATGCCCAGGCTAATCCGGGCCGACACATTCCGTCTTTGGGTAAAAAGTAATGTTTCTTAATCAACAGGAGGCAAAACGTGTCTGTCCGGGTTAGCCTGCGCGGCATGGTTAGGCTGATTCGGATCGATATTTAACGCAGATTTTACAATGTTGGTTTTCTTGTTGGACGGAAATTTTCTGTATCTTATATTATTGTATAAACTGGTAAAAATGAAGAAATTGAAATTGAACAATATTTACATTATCTCCGCGGTGGTGTGGTGTTAGAGCGTCCCCCTCGAATACGAGAGGTCGCAGGTTTGATCCCAGGCCGGGTCACACCAAATACTTTAAAATTGGTAGGAATGGCTCCCCTTCTTTTGCGCTCAGGGTTGCGGGGTAAGCATTACGAATGACTGGCGGGTGTCAGGATAAATGGACCGGTAGTACTGGTAACTTATCCAGGAATCATCTTGATGTAACTGAGATAGTGTTGAAAGCGGCGTAAAACACAAAACAATCAATCCAACAATCTTCTGTCAAATTGAGTATGCTGGTCTGAACTGAACCTATACTGATCGGTAATGTCAACTAGTACATTTTACTATGGAATGCTCAATCAGTTCCAAATTACAACATAGAGTAAGATTGAACCATCGAATGGCGGATTTGAACGTACAGTAGAAACAATATTTCAATGCTGAATAGTTTAGCATGTTGAAGAGTTCATAGCAAATTCTAGGACTGTCAGAGTTTAGATAATGGGCATTTTTTATGTTTTAAAAATCTTGATTTGACATTCAAATCCTATGTTGTTGGTACTCAAAAGAGTCGTCCTAGTGAGAAGATTCTTTTGAGTACCCACAACATAGGATTTGGTTGAGTAATAAGAGAAATATTATGGGGGAAAGAGACCTGTTCTCTCTCTTTTATCTAGTCATTCCTTTGTTTGATTGAGACGACAATGATAAAACATTATTTGTATCTTCTAGTAACAAAACACCTTTAATTTAGGTTGTACAACTATTTTTACCAGAAATCATTAGAGGGTGACATTAATTGGTGGCAAACCCAGTTAACCCTTTCCCCTTTCATACAACAAAACTGCAGCTCATTATGAGCAATTTCACCTTGGGCCACAATGTTTTCAAAAGTCGTCTACTGCTATTGCGTCAAAATGCGTCTGCAGGTGGGAAATAGTTAGGCTGTTTCGAGTATATGAGTATCTTCTCATCTTTCAACCTAGAAAGGGCTTCAATAGGCAATATCTTTTCAGTTTCTTTCGTATATTCGAATCGTAGATTTCCTTATGTTTAAGAAAGTCATAGTTTATATATATATATCGTCTATATTATCGCACAACTAACTCTTTCCCGCATACAACAATTCTGCCTCCGACGACTTCGAAAACATTGAATTGAAAATATAAAAATCTCCAAAAACGAAAAATTGTATTACTGAATAGCATTGAAAACATTGTGGCAAAAGGAGTAATTGGTCTTTTTGAGCAGTTTATTCTTTTGTCACAATAAACATAATTTGCAATAGTCGTCTGCTGCGAATGCGTCAAAATGCGTCCTCAGGTGGGACATTGTTAACCCTTTCCCTCATACGACAATTCTGAAGCAGACGACTTTGAACGTTTTTTGTCAAAACATAGAAAATCTCCATAATTAAATGGATAACCTATGACAAAAAGTGGAAAACATTGTGGCAAAAGGAGAAATACACGTATTGTGGAATTTCTTCTTTTGTCAGAATGTTTTCAAAAGGCCGTCTGCTGCAGAGGCGTCAGAAAGCGTCTATATGAGGGAAAGGGTTAATTAACAAACAGAAGCACTCACCTGTTCCTTTGTGGCATTGACTCCCATAGTTGAAGCAGTGTCCCTTTAAAACAACACAGAATATTACTAGTTTAACGTAGTTATAAGGAAAAAATCACTGCTATACATCCGGGTATATAGTGTTAAATCTGTATACGGCACATATATGTATCTCATGTGAGCCATATCAAAATAAATTATAAATAACCTTTTCTCACATACGACTTTAATTACATATTGTTAAAGAAAATGGGGGTAATTTCTGTTGAAACGAAAGTATATTTTATTGAATAGAGTTGTGACATTGTGACAAAAGGAGAATTTGCTCAATATGATTAATTTCCTCATTTGCCACAATGTTTTCCAAAGTCCTCTGCTGAATATGTGTCTATGTAATAAACCATGAAATATCGGGTAGTGTAGTTAAGTTGTATATGCGAATAGTCGTTTTATACCAACAGTCTATTAAGTGTTGCAGACACGGATATGCGAACAGTTGTTTTATACCAACAGTCTATTAAGTGTTGCAAACACGGATATGCGAACAGTCGTTGTATACCAACAGTCTATTAAGTGTTGCAGACACGGATATGCGAACAGTCGTTGTATACCAACAGTCTATTAAGTGTTGCAAACACGGATATGCGAACAGTCGTTGTATACCAACAGTCTATTAAGTGTTGCAAACACGGATATGCGAACAGTCGTTTTATACCAACAGTCTATTAAGTGTTGCAAACACGGATATGCGAACAGTCGTTGTATACCAACAGTATATTAAGTGTTGCGGACACCGATATGCGAACAGTCGTTGTATACCAACAGTCTATTAAGTGTTGCAAACACGGATATGCGAACAGTCGTTGTATACCAACAGTCTATTAAGTGTTGCAAACACGGATATGCGAACAGTCGTTGTATACCAACAGTCTATTAAGTGTTGCAGACACGGATATGCGAACAGTCGTTGTATACCAACAGTCTATTAAGTGTTGCAAACACGGATATGCGAACAGTCGTTGTATACCAACAGTCTATTAAGTGTTGCAGACACGGATATGCGAACAGTCGTTGTATACCAACAGTCTATTAAGTGTTGCAGACACGGATATGCGAACAGTTGTTTTATACCAACAGTCTATTAAGTGTTGCAAACACGGATATGCGAACAGTTGTTTTATACCAACAGTCTATTAAGTGTTGCAGACACGGATATGCGAACAGTCGTTGTATACCAACAGTCTATTAAGTGTTGCAGACACGGATATGCGAACAGTCGTTGTATACCAACAGTCTATTAAGTGTTGCAAACACGGATATGCGAACAGTCGTTGTATACCAACAGTCTATTAAGTGTTGCAGACACGGATATGCGAACAGTCGTTTTATACCAACAGTCTATTAAGTGTTGCAAACACGGATATGCGAACAGTCGTTGTATACCAACAGTCTATTAAGTGTTGCAGACACGGATATGCGAACAGTCGTTGTATACCAACAGTCTATTAAGTGTTGCAAACACGGATATGCGAACAGTCGTTGTATACCAACAGTCTATTAAGTGTTGCAAACACGGATATGCGAACAGTCGTTGTATACCAACAGTCTATTAAGTGTTGCAAACACGGATATGCGAACAGTTGTTTTATACCAACAGTCTATTAAGTGTTGCAAACACGGATATGCGAACAGTTGTTTTATACCAACAGTCTATTAAGTGTTGCAAACACGGATATGCGAACAGTCGTTGTATACCAACAGTCTATTAAGTGTTGCAAACACGGATATGCGAACAGTTGTTTTATACCAACAGTCTATTAAGTGTTGCAAACACGGATATGCGAACAGTCGTTTTATACCAACAGTTTATTAAGGCCAAGCTCACGACGAACCCGAGTTCCGACTAGAGTTACACGGGTTCCTCATGAACGGCAAAAGTTTGTAACCCTAGTGTCGTCATATGAACTATGACCCCGACTATTTGCAACCCTGCTTCAAGCGAGAGTTCGAAGAGTTCCAAAATGGCGGAGGGTGGCAATTATTGATGCTGGTGTGTATATAATCCTAAAATACAAACCTCTGAGTTCAGTAATCAGTGATGTTTTTATTTGTAAGGCAGATAAATAAGGATTTGTTTAATTGGGCCTTGCGAATAATTGCGATCCGTAATTTAGACAACAAGAAAACGAGTTTTCTGGTGTCGATAATGAAATAAGTGGATACAACACGGAGGCTTCCTTTTTGTCTGCGCATGCGCCATCGATACACGTTCCCCATGACCCTACCCTCTTTGAGTTCGTCATGAACTTAGCCTAAGTGTTGCACACAAGGATATGCAACTAGACCTGTTTTCGCCTGATGCGACAACGGACACCAATCAAATCGGCCTAAAAAGTATGTACAGATACGATATCGTTCAACTTGGTGGAGGACGTTAACACTTTCCCTAATATAGACGCTTTCTGACGCCTCTGCAGCAGACGGCTTTTTTTAAAAAACATGTCGACAAAAGCAGAAATTTCTCAAAACGAGCAATTTCTTTTTTTGTCACAATGTTTTCAACTCTAATCAATCATTGTACTTTCATTAAAAGGGACTTTCGAATTTCGTGTATGTTTTTTAAAGACGCCTGCTGCAGATTTGTTGATACCGCGTGGAAGCGGGCGTCAGTATGAGATAGGTTTTAATTTTATACCATGACGTAATCGAAAAGGGAGCAACCAACATTATTATTGTTAAGATTTGTTTGTTTGTTTGTTTGGAGTTTAACGCCGCTTTCAACAGCTTTTGGTCATATCACGGCGGTCAGTGCACCTACCCATGTTTTCCTGGCTTTCCCACACCAGTACTTACACAACATTCTTTCGAAGCCACTGACTACTTTCTCACATAGATCAGAGGTGAGAGGCAATGGAAAACATCGCCCGAAAGAATGTCGCCGCAACCGGGTATCGAACCCGTGACCTCCAGATCATGAGTCAGATACGCTACCAATTGAGCTACCCGGTCGGGCTTATTGTTAAGATGAAGTCTAGTATACGTTTGGAAAAAAAAAAAAAAAAAAAGAATTATGAATAATAAATTGTATAAAATGATTTAAGAAACAGCAAGATACAAAATACGTATGTCCTCTACCTTTATTACAAAACTTTAGACACATGTTATGGGTATTTAATAACTTTCCCCTAACTTCCTAGGCTACACTATTGTTTTAAAGATTGGATTCATCAAAGCTCAAAAAAAAGTTTCTGGCGATGTTTTTGCCTATTTACAATATTGAGATTTTTAAATAAATGGGTAATCTTAAAACAATCAATGATGATTCATTTTAATTACTTCATATTACAGTATAATTCTAGAAACTGTTAAAACAAAGTTAACCCAAGTATACAATAGGCATAGCCGTAACGTGACCCGTTCTATTTGTAAATGCAGCATGTCATCGCTTGGCGATTTTGGTCATTCTTATTTAATAGACGACAAGGTGTCATCGGTTCCAATAGAGTAATTAAGTTGTCTCTGCTTCCTCCCGTTATGAATACTTCGCTGTTTTCACGATTTCATCCGATTTCTAAAACCCGGGTTTTCATGTTTCGTTCGAGATAAACGATTCGTACCAACTGGTTTTCGCTCTTTGCTCTTAGGGAACTGACTTGACCATTTTCTTTTTTTTATTTTTTAGTTTTCTACTGGCGTGTTCAAAACAATTAAAGTGACATTACAAACAAACACAACATACATAATAATTCTTGATATATGTTGACTATACATGTGAACTTTCGTAATGCTCAATCTTGATCATAAATATCTTTTCTTTTTTTGTTTAATTACTTCGTATTTTTTGTTTATATACTCCCGTTTTTGCTATCATACTGGAAGGAGAAATAGACTCCCCCCTCTCCTTCCCAAGCTTGTGTCACATTTAACTTATAACTAGAAGCAATAAACCTTAATATATGTTAATATTTAAACACCTATGTTGGTTGTTTTTTATCTAATGGATCTAGTTAGAGGATTTAAAACAGTTTATTGGTAAAAAGAACTTGAGAAACTTCAGCTTGTATGACAAATTATAGTTGCAGTGAATGTTAAGCAAACCGTAAACCAAATGGTTTCCGGACTAAACTTGTCATTTAACGACTTAACTTCACATGCTGAATATCACATAGATCGTAGCATATAAAACGTTTAATTCCTACGTCAATATTGACACTTTCTGCTCTTGGTAACCTTTTTATATAGGCTATGGTAGCCAGGTGAGCAATATAGGCACATCTTGGCCTTCTTGTTTAAAATAAAGGGACATTTGGCCTTCTTGCTCGAAATATTTACATCCTGTCTGATTGCACAGGTTATTTAAATGTACTGAACTGCATCTGCTTCCTTTAAGTCATGCTTCAAAATCATGCGCGGCGTCTTTGATGCTTTGCATCAAAATTCATATTGTTGCATTTGGGAACGGGTTAAGTGCATCATGCACAAACCCTCCCTGATTTGGATGTATGGTTATATCACGGACCAGTTAACAGTACTGCTGGTTCATTGATCCTGACACACAAACGAGACAGTCATTATTCTAACTGAAAAATTGTTGAAAGCGGCGTAAAATACCAAGCCATCAATTTAAGGACACCTGGAGAAAAGTGTGGAAGAATCAGGGGGGGTAGACATTTGATGCAGAATTGAAAGCAATGTGACGAAAGAAAAAAGTAATCATGTTGTGCAATTTCTTCTTTTTTCTCCCAAAATGTTTTAATTGATTGATTGATTGATTGGGTTTTAACGCCGTTTTTAACAATTTCTCAGTCATATCACGGCGGCCAGTTCACCTACTCATATGTTTCCTGGTTTTCGCACACCAGTACTCCACACAACAATCTTCCCAAGCAACTGGCTGCTTTTCCACATAGACTTAGCCCATTGGTGGAAGACGAATGACGCATGTCGCAATGACTTTTGTCAAACGTCGGAAAGAAAGTTGGCCGAGCCGGGAATCGAACTCACAACCCCTTGATTGACAGCCCGCGTCGTTACCGTCTGAGCTACCGGGACTCGACCATAATGTTTTAAAAACATGTGCATCAAATATGTTGAAACAAACGTTATAAAACTGCAGCCACGGTCTATCGCCCCTAGCGTATCATAGCTTATCAAGTTCCTACATACAGACGCATTCTGACGCATCTGCAGCAAACAACATTTGAAAACATTGTGGCAAAAGGAAAACTTGCTCATTTTGAGCAAATTCTCATTTTGCTACAATGTTTTCAAATATATCCAATAATGATATATATTGAGATTCCTCATAGGTTTGCCTACATGCGTTCAAAGTCATCTGCTGTAGATGTGGGAAAGGGTAAATTAATACTGGTTAAGTCTACCGTGTAAAATGAGTCAAGTTATCTGTTGTAGATGTGGAAAGGGTAAATGAATACTGGTTTAGTCTACCGTGTAAAACGAGTAACGAGTCATCTGCTGTATATATTGTAAAGGGTAAATGAATATTATAGAAATAAAGAAGATAAAGGTGATTTAAGACATTTATTAGTCGCCGGGCAGAAGCCCGCGACTTCTATTTTTAATAGGTTTTCGGAAATGACATGGGAGGGGGGGATTATTATTAGAAAGAAACACATTTAGATGTCTTGAACATATTACAATTGTGTTTGTTTAAAAACACTAAGTAATGACACATCTAAAATGAAATAAATATTCCGATGTTTAGGTACAAACCTTTACCTCGCACAGTCTAATTTGTTTACATACCAACTGCGTAGATCAATCTCCTTTGCAGAGAGCCGCTCTTTACACTCACTTACAAATAGTAAATCATAGGTGATTTAAAATGTTTATTTGGTTCGAAACAAATGAAGAAAAGAACAAACCGAGATACAACTGGTATTAATAGAAAAATTACTTTGAACGAACACTCTCTGCCTATAAAGAGAGTTTCAAGAACGACACCTCTGCGAATAAGAAAGAATCGGGTCTTTCGTACAAAATTATTTTGTCCTTGACAATTTTAAACGTGTCATTTAATTCCCTAAAGGCATATTGCTTCCGATCTGCATATTGTTATGCATCATTGACACAAGGAAAGAATTAAAATAAATTAACATGTTGTAGGGCTCAGTTTATGTTCGAAATTAAGTTTAAATTATACAACAATTTCAATGAGATTTAACTGTTTAGTTGATATTATATTTCGAAGGTGGTCTAATTTATAAATATTGGATTACATTTCAACATTTGTTAAAGTATGATATAATTAGGATGCCAAGCTAATATCATTTTGAGAAAAAGAGAAAACTCATGTCTTCAGCGATTTAACCCTTATCTCATTGTTTTAAAAGTAGATTGCTGCAAAGGTGTCCACTGTTGACTTTAATAGAGGAAAGGTAAAATGACGAGCTATTGCATGCAAATCCTAAATTGTCTGTTTTTTGGTTTTATTGAAAAATAATAAAATTCAAATATTCTGACAAACATCTTGAAAAGTGTATGTGGAATTCACAAATCTTATAATTATTCCTTAATGAAAGCACTGTATACATACTAAGACTAATGATTGGCAAGATTACTCATTTCTATTACTGTTTATGATCAATAATTAGTTGGTTGTGTGTATGATCAACCTACTTTGGAATGGAGATTGATCATAAACAATGAAAGGCTTCAATTATCATTCACTTCGTTGACAAAACAATGCAAGTTATGAAACATTTTCACTTTACCCCACCCCTGATGTTCCAATATGCCCCTCAGTTGATAACTGTTTATTCAACTACTATAATGTTAGTGTTATGCATAACTGCAGTATGGATTTCCGGCGACATTGATGCGTTGCATCAACTTTCTCTTGTTTGGCTTGAAACAAATCAAGAAAAAAAACCTCTGATAAAACATGTAAACTTATAGAAATAAAGAAAATAAAGGGGATTTGAAATGTTTATTTGGCTAGAAACAAATCAAGAAATGAACAAACTCGGATAAAACATGTAAACTTATAGAAATAAAGAAAATAACGGTGATTTATGATGTTTATTTGGCTTGAAACAAATCAAGAAAGAACAAACTCTGATAAAACATGTAAAGTTATAGAAATAAAGAAAATAATGGTGATTTATGATGTTTATTTGGCTTGAAACAAAACAAAGAAAAGAACAAAATCTGATGAAACATGTAACTTATAGAAATATAGAAAATAAAGGTCATTTAAGATGTTTATTCGGCTTATAACAAATCAAGAAAAGAACAAACTCTGATAAAACATGTAAACTTATAGAAATAAAGAAACTAAAGGTGATTTAAGATGTTTATTTGGCTTGAAACAAATCCAGAAAAGAAAAAAACTCTGATAAAACATCTAAACTTAAAGGAGTAACGAAAATAAAGGGGATTTAAGACGTTTATTTGGCTGGAAACAAATCAAGAAAAGAAAAAAACTCTAAAAAAAAAGATAAAACATGTAAACTTATAGAAATAAAGAAAATATTTTTGTCAGCAATGTCAACATCTGAGACATGATCGCTCTTAATGGCTTTCTTAGCCATAGCTCGAGTAACTGCTCATGAAGGATAATGGTGAGGAACCTCCTGCTTAATGGGGTCAGGGGTCTGATCCACAATAGGTGTGTCCGTAACAAGTGGGTTTACAACAACCTTATCTCAAGCCAAGTCATTGCCTAGCAATAAATGGACACCTTTAAACGACATAAGCAAATCCAACCTATACTCCCTGAAAAGAACACTAGTTCCAGAAGAAGTCTTCTCAGAAAAAGGCAGTGCATCTGCTAAGATAAGAGATTGGGAAGCTCCTGTATCACGTACTATTGTAATAGGGGTAGGTGGGTAAATATCACCTATAAGTGATACATAACCATTCGAGAGAAATGGTTCATAAATCTCAATAACAGAACCGTAACCGTAACAATTGTATTGCTCTCAATACAAGATTGTGGTTCTGTAACCGTAACAATTGTATTGCTCTCAATACAAGACTGTGGTTCTGTAACCGTAACAATTGTATTTCTCTCAATACAAGACCGTGGTTCTGTAATCGTAACAATTGTATTGCTCTCAATATAAGACTGTGGTTCTGTAATCGTAACAATTGTATTGCTCTGAATACAAGACTGTGGTTCTGTAATCGTAACAATTGTATTGCTCTCAATACAAGACTGTGTTTCTGTAACCGTAACAATTGTATTGCTCTGAATACAAGACTGTGGTTCTGTAATCGTAACAATTGTATCGCTCTCAATACAAGACTGTGGTTTTGTAACCGTAACAATTCTATTGCTCTTAATACAAGACTGTGGTTCTGTAACCGTAACAATTGTATTGATCTCAATACAAGACTGTGGTTTCGACCTCAAAGTACTTAAACCTGTGGGTTTGGCCTCATTACGTTGTTGTTGCTTTTTTCTTTTTTTTAAAGTAAAGCATTCAGAAATGAGGTGACCAACTGTCTTACAATAATTACATATAGGTTGAGATAAGGGACTTTGATTTTTAGATTCACCAGATTTAGGTTTAGGTTTACTTGGTCGACAAGACAAACCAGTTGTATTACCAAAGGTACAATAGGTACATGTGAGGAAATAGGTCCTGGTTTACAATCAAATGAAAGTTTGTGGTTTAAGAAATAGACATTAGCCAGATGAGCAACTTCGTTCAAGATTTCTACTTGATTTTCGACTAAGAATGATTTAACATAAGCATGAATACAAAGTTGTTCATGATATTTCTCAATTTCCTTAAACAGACACCATCTATCAAATAACTTTTCCATTATCCTAGCAAGTTCCACTTGCGTCTGACTAACTTCTTACCTAGTTTCTAAATGTCTGCATATAAGCCTCTGGCACAAACTCATAATCTTTATGAACAATTTATTTTACAGTATCATAATTAGAGCTTTGATAAATACTGAGCTGCGTGTAAATGTCACGAGCTTTGCCTATTAAAACACCCTGCAAGAGTAATTTAGATCCAGTGCTCTTTTGGCCATTTTAAATTTTCAACAACTTTTTCAAAGTGCAGAAAATATTGATCAACTTCCTTTTCAGATGTACAAGCCTCGTTTGTTTTGTAATATCCTTCAGTTTTAACTGAACTTATCTGTAACTTTCTTTTCGCATGGAAGGTTTAACGTTAGACAATTTGTAATACTTTGTAAGATCAAGTGAATCAGTTTTCGTAGCCAAATCGAACACCTTCTGTGAAGGCTTAGCTACAAATTCATCGAAATTGGAAGACATGACTGTTTGCTGATGGTTTCACAATTGTATAAGTACATATGTACACCGATATACAATATACGAAACGATTATAACCCAATTGGTAGAAACAATTCGAATCCCGGACGAGCCCCCAATTTCTGTTACGAGCCAGGCGTAACGAGAAAGGAAAAGGCCAGCAGCATACAATAACAATAGTTATGGAAGAACAAAATTACAAATGTTAACTAAATAAAACATGTATTACAATTATAAAGTCCAGCCACTGAATACAAATTACACTGATCCTGGTGATTTTAATGTCACTAAACTTCCACAGGTTTAAATCCACCTTAGATGTCAAACACTGTCAGAAAGAATATGAATTCCACAAACCATTATTTAAATGATTTCCATTGCATCCCCCCAGTATGATTCTAATTATTGGACATCATGCAAATATCGGACGACCGAAAACAAGCAGAAGTTTAGTTGTTGACCATGATAGATACATAACTATATTCTATTACATATATGATGTAACGCTTTCAAGCTTCTAAATTGTAATTGTATATAAACAATAATACTTAGAGACAATACAACTATTACATTTGAAAAGTATGACAGATTTTTTATGAATCACACTGTACTTTTAAAAATTCTTAATTTTTAAAAACAACAACAATTTCAATTTGCAATGTATACATTTTTCAAACTTGGTTTGTTAATAACTTGTGTTCTTCAGATATGCAATGTAAAAGAACCATAACTCCAGTATGCCTATTTTGGGAATTATCTCTCTATTTTTCCTGTTTAGTAATTTGTTTCCACATATTTTCTATTGCATCAACTTCAAACTGTTAATGCAGAAAGCTTGTGACCTGCTCATGCCCAAGAATTGTAAATCAAGTATATTTTCAACCGTTGTGCATATTCTCTTTTTTCTACATGTTATCAACTTTATTTAGGTATGGTAATGCGTTAAAGGATCTTGTAATAAAAAACTAGAAATATGGCCCGATTTGTTCAATAGCTTTAGATCGTAATCCAGAAACAGAGATTCATTGTCTCTTTAGTATGTAACGTCACAGCTGTCTTATGTTGTGATATGTCATGTTATTATGTCTAACTTAACATCTTAATTTGTCTAACGAATGTGTTATTATGTGCACCTGCCATGTAAGTATGTCTAACTTACGTGTTATTATGTCTAACGTACATGCTAGTATGTCTCAATTACATATTATTAGACATAGCAGTAACATGTTCGTTTGACATAATAAGACATACAATATACATAATAACGTGTATGATAGACATAATAGCATGCCGAAGAGACATAATAAGATATCAGTTTGACATAATAACATGCCAGTTTGACATAATAACATGCTAGTTAGACAAAATAGCATATCAGATGGACATAAAAACATGCCATTTGGACATAATAACATGTCAGTTACACATAATAACATGTAAGTGAGACATAATAGCATGTAAGTTAGACATAATAACATGTAAGTTAGACATACTAACATGTAAGTTAGACATAATAACGCATACGTTAGACAAATTAAGATGTAAGTTAGACATAATAACATTACATATCACAACATAAGACAGCTGTGGCGTTCCATACTTTAGCCTAGTGCGGCTTCCTTTTCTGTCAAAAATTACATAGAGTTCATTTCCATTCCTTTTCGTTACATTAGGTTCAGCTTGATACTCTTCAAATGTCAACACTGATTGACTTGTAAATTGGTTTTGGACTTTGACTTTTTATATTGTGGTCAGTTACATGAACGGACGCATGTCACGTGATATTGAACATTAATCTACGTTCTGAAATATTTCCAAATAAAGAAGAAAAAAATGCTAGCACAGTTGCACTTTTTATTCGCTTGCTTTTCAAGCATAACTTTTGCTCTGACGGACTTCCCTTTTCGAAATGTTTCTCTGCCCTGGGATGTTCGTGTAGACGATATAGTCAACAGGTTAAATCTGACCGAACTCACGCTTCAAATGGCGAAAGGCGGGTCCGGGGACAAGGGTGGTCCAGCCCCTGCGATCCCTAGACTGGGAATAGGCCCCTATCAGTGGAACGAGGAATGTTTGAGGGGAGTTCTGGCTGCAGGAGAGGCGACTGGGTTCCCTCAGTCACTGGGACTGGCTGCTGCTTTCAGGTTAGTACAGTGCCCTAGATAAAGGACATCTCTGTTTGTTAACCATTTTGCACATACAACAAATCTGCAGCAGACGACTTTGAAATAATTGTAACTGGAACAGGGTATAGGTTCAAATATCACTTATACGGCCTTGTCGTAGAAGCCGGCTTTTATAGCGACGTTGGTAGAATGGTTGACCGTTTTCTAAAGTTAAGCAACATTCATCGCGGTTAGTGCCTGGATGGGTGACCCGCGATGGCTTAACGCCGGTACACGTTACAAATGGTGGCAGCGGCGGGATTTTGGGTTGATATCACCATCATCCCCAGACACCGGTGGTTCCCAGTGATGTTACATAGACTCCGCTCTGGTATTCTGCTTGTGTTCAGTTGTGTTACTTCGGGTCGAAGTCAAGAGAAAAGAGGGAGAAATGTAACGGGAACAGGGTATAGGTTCAAACATCACTACGGCCTTGCCGTAGAAGCTGGCTTTTATAGCGACGCTGCTAGAGTGGTTGACCTTTATTTAAATTTAAGCAACATACATCGCGGTTATTACCTGGGTGGGTGACCCGCGATGGCTTAACGCCGGTACATGTTACAATATATTGGCTAAAATATGGGAAATTACTTTAAATGAAAGTTAAAGTACAGTATCGATTGAATAGAGTTGAAAGAAGAAATTTCTCATAATGAGCACTTTCTTCTTTTGATATAATGTTTCAAAAGTATTCAGCTGCAGAAAGTGTCTGTATGTGAGAAATGGTTAAGCAGTTAAGCCCCCTATACTAATTACTATGATACTCAAAAACAATTGTGTGATTTTTATTACCCACATCAAAGCAGGTATTGGTGAACCAAACTATGACAATGACATCACATCAGCCGTTTGACGTCATAACGTAAGTCACGTTGGCGCCCAAACCGGTAAATTTCATGTAGAATTATGGTAAGTGTTAAGTACATTTTTTTCGAAATACGCCTCCCCTTTCCCTCATATAGACACTTTCTGACGCCTCTGCAGCAGACGACTATTTGAAAACATAGTGACAAAAGAAGAAATTGCACAAAACGTGCAATTTCTCCTTTTGCCACAATGTTTTCACTTTAAGTCATAGGTTATCCATTCAGTTATAGAGATTTTCTATTTTTTGACAAAATATGTTCAAAGTCGTCTGCTGCAGAATTGTCGTATGAGGGAAAGGGATAAATCACTTTATGTGGTAAAAAGGATATACCATTCGTGTTTATTTATTATCACACTAAGCTGATAATAACGAACACTCATGAAATATCCTCTATGTAATAAACTTAACCCTTTCCCTCATACGACAATTCTGCAGCAGACGACTTTGAACGTATTTTGTCAAAACATAGAAAATCTCCATAATTGAATGGATAACCTATGACAAAAAGTGGAAAACATTGTGGCAAAAGGAGAAATTGCACGTTTTGTGCAATTTCTTCTTTTGTCACTATGTTTTCAAAAGCCGTCTGCTGCAGAGGCGTCAGAAAGCATCTATATGCGGGAAAGGGTTAAATGTAGAATCACATTAGAGAACAGAAACCTGGACTAGGAGATTTTACGAGGATGAAATATCCCCCCCTCTCATATTGCATTGTAACATACTCAGATATAAACGGTCGAAGCATAAAAGTGTATTTAAGTTTGGATACCTGGACTATTCTCATATTTATCTTGTGATTTGTAAGTAGGTGACTTCCTGTCAATTCAAGTATTTTCTTAGGAAATGTGCAATATGTATGTTTTGCAACACACACAGTTCAGGGACAGATTGTATTAAAAGTATATAGGTGTGTTTCGCATAGACTATAAAGCCAAATGGGCTTAATCTTTTCATAAAGTTTTATGTTACAAATAAATTCTTGTCTAGTTGTCTAGTTGTTAACACTTTTTCACTTTCAATTTAAGCATTCAGAAGCATCTACAGTAGACGACTTTTAACAACATTGTGGCATAACTTCTCCTTTTGGCCAAAATATGTTCAACTCTATTCAATCACCATTATTTCTTTTATAGAGATTTCTATATCTTTGCCTACATGTTTTCAAAGTTGTTGATTTCATATTTTATTGATTGGGGTTTAACCCTTTCCGTCATACGACAATTCTGCAGCAGATGACTTTGAGCATATTTTGTCAAGAAACAGAAAATCTCTATAACTGAATGGATAACCTATGACTTAAAGTGGAAAATATTGTGGCAAAAGGAGGAATTGCTCGTTTTGAGCAATTTCTTTTTTTGTCACTATGTTTTCGAAAAGCCGTCTGCTGCAGATGCATCAGAAAGCGTCTATATGAGGGAAAGGGTTAACTCCATATTATCGGTATTCTGTTATATATCATAAAGGCCAGTTCACCCTAGCTGGGTTTCTGGGTTTCTCGCAAACAGTTCTGGAAATGTAAGGATAAATAAGCATGTGGCCAGTATGATGTCATAGTAAATTTTAATTTTTATTTTAACCATTTCAGTCCAAAATTGATTCATGATGTAGCAGAAGCAGTTGCCTCGGAAGTCAGAGCAAAGCACAATTTCTTTGTAAAAAACAAACAGTTTGGGGACCATAAGGGACTGGGATGTTTTGCTCCTGTTATAAACATCATGAGACATCCATTGTGGGGACGGAATCAGGTAGGTCCAGATCTCTAGATAACGGGCATTTTTCAGGTTCTAAAATAATTATTTGACATTCAAACCCTATGTTGTGGGTACTCAAAAGAATCGTCTCAGTGAGACGATTCTTTTGAGTACCAACAACAAAGAATTTGGTTGAGTGATAAGAGAAATATTGTGGGGAAAAGACCTGTTTACTCCCTCTTATCTAGTCCTCTGAACCGTAGGTCAACACATAAATACAGTGAACTTGAATTTACTTAAATATATTTGAAATTTCTTGAATGATCACATATATACCAAATCCATGTTAACCCTTTCCCATAAATAGACACTTTCTGACTTCTCTGTAGCAGATGACTTTTGAAAACATCATGATGAAAGGAGAAATCGCTGAAAAATAAGCTTTTTCTTCTATGGAAACAAAAACCGTCTCAGACTAGCAATGCCCTGTTTAAAGCAAACACGCTTTTTGTTTCCAAATAATTCATTTTCTGCATAAATGATCCTGCAAAAAAACCTTGTGAACAAAGACCAGAGTCTTGTCTTTTGATGGGTGGTCTTAATACACAGGTCCCACTGTTTGAAAACATCGTGACAAAAGGAGAAAGTGTGTAGTTTGTGTTTTCAAATTGTTCTCTTACCACATAGGGTTGCTTAGTTTGTAAGAGAGATATGGGGTAAAGATCAGTTTACTCTCTATTCTCCTGTATCTTGTTTCTAAATTGAATTGACCAGAAAATCCTCATTGAGACAACTCTTTTGGGAGCCTACAATAAAGGGCTTGGTTAGGCAATAAGAGAGATATGAGGAAAAGATCAGTTTACCTTTTATTATTTATTCTGAATTTGGTATTTAACCCTTTCCCTCATACAACAATGGTGCAGCAGACGACTTTGAACATATTTTGTCAAACAATGGAAAATCTCTAAAATTGAATGGATAACCTATGACTAAAAGTGGAAAATATTGTGGCAAAAGGAGAAATTGCTCGTTTTGAGCAATTTCTTCTTTTGTCACTATGTTTTCAAAAAGCCGTCTGCTGCAGAAGAGTCAGAAAGCGTCTATATGAGGGAAAGGTTTAACCAAAAAATCCTATGTTGTGAGTACTCAAAACAGTTGTCTCATTAGACCATTCTTTTTGGAATTCACAACATAGGGTTAAGTAAATGTGGAAAATATCAGTTTACACTCTATTCTCTAGGTTTCTGCTTATATGTGTTTTATTTTGTAGGAGACATACGGTGAAGACCCATATCTAACAGGTGTGTATGCAGGCCAGTTTGTTAAAGGTTTACAAGGCGATCACCCGAGATATATCTCCGCTAACACAGCATGTAAACATTTCGCTGCCTATGCGGGGCCTGATAACATACCAGTAGACAGGGCTTCCTTTAATGCTGAGGTACATTCTGATAATGTTTGTTACTATTTATAGTAACACTAAACCTCGAATCTGCTGGTCCCCTGCGTTCTTTAATAATGAATACACTGATATGATCTGTTACTTTTAATAGTCTTTTTGTTGTCAAAACGGCTAGAAAGGCATGCTAGAAATTGCCTATGCAAGCTCTGATAACATTTCGGTAGAAAGAGCTTTGTTAATCAATACTACCTCATTTTTTTTTTATACGAAACATCAAATAAATGAAAGAAAAAAAAACCTGAATATAAAATTAGAGACTTAAATTTATTATCTTAAAATGATATAAGTCAATCTCAAGTTAGCCACAACTTCCAGTCCAATCTCTTAGTTTCTGTTTGTCACTTTTCATTTACAAAGTTTAAGTTCTTTAAATGAGCATGTCCTTTGGATAAAGTACAAGTTGACCTTTCTAAACATTGTAGGTCCAGATCACCCAGTTCATCTCCTCAGCCTTGTCGGAATCGGCACAAGTTGACAAAATCTTATAACAAGCTTGGGTTAGCAATATCTGAACAGATATTCATCAGACTTGTGTAGCCGAGCCCCGGTAGCTCAGTCGGTAGCGACGCGGGCTGTCAATCCAGGGTTTGTGAGTTTGAATCCCGGCTCGGCCAACTTTCTTTCTGATGACTGACAAAAGTCAATGCGACATGCGTCATTCCTCTTCCACCAATGGGCTAAGTCTATGTGGAAAAGCAGCCAGTTGCTTGGGAAGATTGTTGTGTGGAGTACAGGTGTGAGAAAACCAAGTAATGCATGAGTAGGTGAACTAGCCGCCGTGATATAACTGAGAAATTGTTAAAAATGGCATTAAACCCCAATCAATCAATCAATCAGACTTGTGTAGATATATAGGCTAAGCTGGATCTACACAAAAGTCCCAACTAGTATCCATTCCCAAGAAAAGATTCAAATATCTTTTTTATGCTGTTTTTTTACCCTAACCAACAAAGTTCTCCTTTTTGTACACTTTACCTCCGAACCTTTCCATTGCAATTATCACAGAGCTGTCAAACCCTTCATTGATTAACCCTTTTCCACATACAACAAATTTGCAGCAAACTACTTTGAAAACATAGTGGCAAAAAAAAAATATGACAAATCTCAATATTTGCAAGTGTTACTATAAAAAAAAGAGTTTTAACCCTTTCCCTCATACGGCAATTCTGCAGCAGACGACTTTGAACGTATTTTGTCAAATAATGGAATATCTCCATAATTGAATGGATAACCTATGACAAAAAGTGGTAAATATTGTGGCAAAAGGAGAAATTGCACGTTTCGTGCAATTTCTTCTTTTGTCACTATGTTTTTAAAAAGCTGTCTGCCGCAGATGCTTCAGAAAGCGTCTATATGAGGGTAAGGGTTAAACATTTGTGGCAAAAGGAGAAAGAGCAATTTCTCCTTTTGTCCTAATGTTTTCAAAAAAGTCGTCTGCTGCAGATGCGTCTGACTGTTTCTGTAAATGGGAAATGCAGCAGACGGCTTTTTTTGAAAACAAAGTGACAAAAGAAAAAATTGCACAAAACATGCAATTTCTCCTTTTGCCACAATGTTTTCCACTTTTAGTCATAGGTTATCCATTCAATTATAGAGATTTTCTATGTTTTGACAAGATACGTTCAAAGTCGTCTGCTGCAAAATTGTTGTATGAGGGAAAGGGTTAAATTATCATAAGAATACCTTGTCGACAGGTATTTATGCTGCCCAGTTTGTAAGGGGACTTCAAGGGGACCATGCACGATTTGTACGGGGCAACGCCGTTTGTAAACATTTTGCTGCTTATGCAGGACCTGACAATATACCAGTTGAACGCTATGTTTTTGATGCTGAGGTATGACAAATAGAGAAATCTTTGCAAATATACAATTATCCTCTAACAGAAATAATCAGATGCTTTTTTTAGCTCACCTGAGCTTTGCTCAAGGTGAGTTATTGTGATCGCCTTTTGTCCGGCGTCCATCGTGCGTCGTCCGTCGTGCGTCAAGCGTCAACTTCTTCTCCTCAGTAACCAGTGGGTCAATTGGGATGAAACTTCACAGAAAGCATCCTCTCAATGACCTCACCAGATTTCCTTCAAGCCATGTTGATTTGTCGAACAACATGGCCGCCAGGGGGGGCGGGGCTCTTTTGCCTTATATGGCTATAGTGAAAACTTAAAAAATCTTCTTCTCCCAAACTGGTTGGCAGATTTTCAAATAATTTTGTAGAAATGCTCATTGGATGACCCTCTATCAGATTCCTTCAAGCCATGTTGATTGGTCAAAAAACATGGCCGCCAGGGGGCGGGGCTATTTTGCCTTATATGGCTATAGTGAAAACTTAAAAAATCTTCTCCTCCGAATGTGTCAGGCCGATTTTCAAATAATTTTGTAGAAATGTTCCTTGGATGACCCTCTATCAAATTCCTTCAAGCCATGTTGATTGGTAAAAAAAACATGGACGCCAGGGGGTGGGGGTGGGGGGGGGGGGGGGTCTATTTTGCCTTATATGGCTATTGTGAAAACTTAAAAAATCTTCTTCTCCAAAAGTGTCCAGCCGATTTTCAAATAATTTTGTAGGAATGTTCCTAGGGTGACCCTCTATCAGATTCCTTCAAGCCAAGTTGATTGGTCGGAAACTATGGCCGCCAGGGGGCGGGGCTTATATAGCTAAAGTAAAAAAAATAAAAAATCAGGTGAGCGATTCCAGGGCCATCATGGCCCTCTTGTTTGTCTTTCTTGGTGGTTCACATGATAAACAATTCTTGTCAGAAAGAATATTTTGAATATTTTTTATATAATTCAACTCTTGAAGTTAAACCTTTCCCTCCTACAACAAATCTGTAGAATACAAATTTGACAACATAATGGTAAAATTTGAAGAAGCTGCTCAATCTTTTGTCTTGTTATTTTCAAAGTCATCTGCTGCATACGTCGGAATTTTGATACAGAGTTGAAAACATTGCAGGAGAACTGCTCATTTTCAATGTTTTCAAAAGACACATGCTGCATGTATTTAAAAAACATCTGGGTAAAAATATAGAAAATCTAAAATAGATTTGTAAATACTGTAGCAAAAATAGACATTGCTTGCTCATTAACCCTTTCCCTCATATAGACTCTTTCTGACGCCTCTGCAGCAGACAGCTTTTTGAAACATAGTGACAAAAGAAGAAATTGCTCAAAACAAGCAATTTCTCATTTTATCACAATGTTTTCCACTTTTAGTAATGGGTTAATAGGCGTTAAGAGCAATTTCTACTTTTGCCACAATGTTTTCAAAAGCTGCAGGGGAATCAAAATGTGTCTGTGTGTGGGAAAGGATAACAGTAGATAAGAGTTATGCTTCAGAAACCACTGTAGATTCAGATCCTCCTCCATATATGGGCAGTGTGATCAGATTCTACAATGTTGGCCATTAACCCTTTTCCTCATACGACAATTCTGCAACAGACGACTTTGAACATATTTGTCAAAAAATAGAAAAAACTCATAATTGAATGGATAACCTATGACTAACAGTGGAAAACATTGTGGCAAAAGGAGAAATTGCTCGTTTTGAGCAATTTCTTCTTTTGTCACTATGTTTTCAAAATGCCGTCTGCTGCAGAGGCATCAGAAAGCGTCTATATGAGGGAAAGGGTTGATTAATTCACAATAGTTACAAACAGCGTCCATATGAATCAGGCTGCATAGATACACAGATTGGTCCTTTTCTTTCACAGATTACAGTTGGTTTTCACAGTGCTCTTATTCTGAAGATTTGTCCTTTCCCTCATACAATTAAACAAACTACTTTGAAAACTTCTAGGCTGTACTTTACTTTACTGTAATTTGTAATTATTGAGTAATTTGGCTCACTGCACCCAAAAATAGGTAAATGTCCAATGGTTGCCGTTGGTGTACACATATCGATACTTGGTAATACAAGGGTATCGTGCCTATCTATTTTCGAATACAGTGGATTGAATGATGTATGTGCTTGTATGCAGCCAAATAAATTGCACAATATATAATTGTAATATTTTATATGTACATATTATTTGAAAGTTTAAACATGTTAATTGGTACCTGTTATTTAAAATATTTTAACATGTTAATTGGTACTAGTTATTTGAATTTTAAACATGTTAATTGGTACATGTTATTTGAATTTTAAACATGTTAATTGGTACTAGTTATTTGAAATTTAAACATGTTAATTGGTACATGTTATTTGAATTTTAAACATGTTAATTGGTACATGTTATTTGAATTTTAAACATGTTAATTGGTACTAGTTATTTTAATTTTAAACATGTTAATTAGTACATGTTATTTGAATTTTAAACATGTTAATTGGTACATGTTATTTGAATTTTTAACATGTTAATTGGTACTAGTTATTTGAATTTTAAACATGTTAATTGGTACTAGTTATTTGAATTTTAAACATGTTAATTTACATGTTATTTGAATTTTAAACATGTTAATTGGTACCTGTTATTTAACATTTTAACATGTTAATTGGTACTAGTTATTTGAAGTTTAAACATGTTAATTGGTACTAGTTATTTGAATTTTAAACATGTTAATTGGTACTAGTTATTTGAATTTTAAACATGTTAATTGGTACTAGTTATTTGAATTTTAAACATGTTAATTGGTACATGTTATTTGAATTTTAAATATGTTTATTGGTACATGTTATTATGATGTTACTTGAATTTTAAACATGTTAATTGGTACATGTTATTTGAATTTTAAACATGTTTATTGGTACATGTTATTTGAATTTTTAACATGTTAATTGGTACATATTATTATGTCTCCTCCCTCCGGAGGAGACATATTGCTTTTGCCTGCGCCGTCTGTCTGTCTGTCTGTCTGTCTGTCTGTCCGTCTGTCTGTCAGGGCGTCCACATTTCTTGTCCGGCCTTTATCTCACAACCCCTTGGCCACATTTCTATGAAACTTCACAGGAGTCATTGGTACAACGTCTAGTTGCGCATATTACGAGGGCGTTTAATTTGACCTACTTTTGGATGAGTTATTGCCCTTTCTTAAAATTGCCATTTCATTCTTGTCCGGCCTTCATCTCACAACCCCTTTGCCACATTTCTATGACACTTCACAGGAGTCATCGGTACAACGTCTAGTTGTGCATATTACGAGGGCGTTTAATTTGACCTACTTTTGGATGAGTTATTGCCCTTTTTTTAAAATTGCCATTTCATTCTTGTCCAGGGCGTCCACATTTCTTGTCCGGCCTTTATCTCACAACCCCTTGGCCACATTTCTATGAAACTTCACAGGAGTCATCGGTACAACGTCTAGTTGCGCATATTACGAGGGCGTTTAATTTGACCTACTTTTGGATGAGTTATTGCCCTTTCTTAAAATTGCCATTTCATTCTTGTCCGGCCTTCATCTCACAACCCCTTTGCCACATTTCTATGAAACTTCACAGGAGTCATCGGTACAACGTCTAGTTGTGCATATTACGAGGGCGTTTAATTTGACCTACTTTTGGATGAGTTATTGCCCTTTTTTTAAAATTGCCATTTCATTCTTGTCCGGCCTTCATCTCACAACCCCTTTGCCACATTTCTATGACACTTCACAGGAGTCATCGGTACAACGTCTAGTTGTGCATATTACGAGGGCGTTTAATTTGACCTACTTTTGGATGAGTTATTGCCCTTTTTTTAAAATTGCCATTTCATTCTTGTCCGGTCTTCATCTCACAAAACCTTTGCCACATTTCTATGAAACTACACAGGAGTCATCGGTACAACGTCTAGCTGCGCATATTACGAGGGCATTTAATTTGACCTACTTTTGGATGAGTTATTGCCCTTTTTTTAAAATTGCCATTTCATTCTTGTCCGGCCTTCATCTCACAACCCCTTTGCCACATTTCTATGAAACTTCACAGAAGTCATCGGTACAACGTCTAGTTGCGCATATTACTAGGGCGTTTAATTTGACCTAATTTTGGTTGAGTTATTGCCCTTTTTTTAAAATTGCCATTTCATTCTTGTCCGGCCTTCATCTCACAACCCCTTTGCCACATTGCTATGAAACTTCACAGGAGTCATCGGTACAATGTGTTGTTGCGCATATTACGAGGGGGTTTAATTTGACCTACTTTTGGATGAGTTATTGCCCTTTTTTTAAATTGCCATTTCATTCTTGTCCGGCCTTCATCTCACAACCCCTTGGCCACATTTCTATGAAACTTCACAGGAGTCATCGGTACAACGTCTAGTTGCGCATATTACGAGGGCGTTTAATTTGACCTAATTTTGGTTGAGTTATTGCCCTTTATTTAAAATTGCCATTTCATTCTTGTCCGGCCTTCATCTCACAACCCCTTTGCCACATTTCTATGAAACTTCACAGGAGTCATCGGTACAATGTGTTGTTGCGCATATTACGAGGGGGTTTAATTTGACCTACTTTTGGATGAGTTATTGCCCTTTTTTAAAATAAATCACTAACTGACAAAATACAGTCAGCCAGACAAATACCCCTTGGGGGAGACATATGTTTTTCCCAAAAACAACCTCTAGTTTGAATTTGTTTTACCACAGGTGTCCGCTAGAGATCTACACCTGACATTTTTCCCAGCTTTTCGGGAGTGTGTAAAGGCAGGCAGTTATGGAATTATGTGCAGTTATAACAGGTACGTTTTATTCATTTCAATGGTATAGAATGTTAACCTTGTCCCACATTCAACAAATCAGTAGCAGATGTTTTGGGAAAAAATATGAAAAAAAAAATCATAATTAAATAGAGTTTAAAATATTGTGGCATAAGGAGAAATTGCTCATTCTGTCATTTGCTTCAGACGTATCTGAATGTTTTTGCAAGTGTGAACAGGTTCAGTTTATGTCTTATCTGCTTTGAAAAAATTGTCGTCTGGAAACTCAAAAGTTCATATTAATAACATTTGAAAATACTGTGGAAAAGCCGAATTTCTCATATTTCTAGCTCACTTAATTAAGCACCAAACGGCATCTCCTAAATTGCATGGCCATTGCATTGCATGAAACTCCACAAGGATGTTCCTTGTTGTGATGCCCTTTCAAAATTGTTCAAAGAAATTAATTCCATGCAGATCTCTAATTGCCATGGTTGCCAAAAGGAAAATTATTAAACAATTTTGAAAATCTTCTTGCCCCAGACGTTTTACAAAGAGATATACAGGTATACTTTTTGAAAATCTTCTTGCCTGACACAGAAAGGTGTAGAGCTGATTTATTTGGGTTGTAGCATTGTCTTGTGGTCCTTTTCCAAGATTGTTCAAATTATGCCTCCTGGTTCACCTGTTTAACCCTTTCCCTCATACGACAATTCTGCAGCATACAACTTTGAACATGTTTTGTAAAAAAATAGAAAATCTCTATAATTGAATGGATAACCCCCTATGACCAAAAGTGGAAAACATTGTGGCAAAACGAGAAATTTCACGTTTTGTGCAATTTCTTCTTTTGTCATATGTTTTCAAAAAGCCATCTGCTGCAGAGGCGTCAGAAAGTGTCTATATGAGGGAAAGGGTTAGCAAAACAATATATAGGGAAAATCTTTGAAAAGCTTCTTATTTGAACAAAAAGGCCTAGAGCTTAGCTATTTGGTGTATAGCATTGTATCTTGGTCCTCTACCATGATTGTTCAAAATTGGCCGCGCTGGAGGTCACCTGTTTTACATAGAGATATATTGGGTAAAACTTGTTCAAGCCATGTCAGTTCGTAAAAAACAACTTATTACTGTAAAGGGCTGGGTTAGTTTCAATATTTCTTTTATTGGAAATGTTCAAAGTCTTCTGGAACAAAATGGGCCCTCTTGGCAGTGTGAAAATATAGCCTTCTGTACACTCCAAGTAGGAGGTCAGAAGTCCCCCAATGGTAGCTAAAACCCACTAGTGTGATTTTTTCTAGAGTTGAATGCAATAATATAATACTCCTTTCCAGTATTCATCATCAGTTTCTTTATTGTCACTTTTTGCTCACCTTCATTTCTCACTCCCATCCTAATTGACCTCTTTGTGTTGCAGTGCTGTGAAACCCAACTCATTCAATCTTATTAAACAAAATGAAAGGTAAAAATCTTTCACTAGGGTGAGCGATTTAGGGCAATCAATCATGGACCTCTTGTTCATAATCCTTCCAGCTGCAAAAAGCATCAAGATCAGAGAAAGGATTACAAGTTCATCATGCTGTTATGTGATTATTTTTAAGGTTTGGCAAATGTTGTATGTTATGGTACTACTGTTTCAACCATGTTATGATACTACTGTTTCAACCATGTTATGATACTACTGTTTCAACCATGTTATTTTTACTACTGTTTCAACCATGTTATGATACTACTGTTTCAACCATGTTATGACACTACTGTTTCAACCATGTTATGACACTACTGTTTCAACCATTCCCATATGCAAATTTGCAGCAGGTAATTTTGAAAACATCTTGGCAATAATGAAATAGAGGAAAATATTATGGAAAATCTCTTTAAATGAAAGTATCATAATGAAATAGAGAGGAAAACAGTTTTGCATAAGTAGAAATTTCTTATTATCAGCACCTTTTGCCACAATGATTTAAAAATTTATCTATTACAAATTTGATTAAATTGGCCAACAATTTCTAAAACAAACTTGTAGCATACAACTTGAATAACACAATGTTTATGTTTTTACATTCAGTGTAAACGGAATCCCAGCATGTGCCAATCACTACCTGCTAACAGATATGTTAAGGAACCAATGGGGATTTAAGGGCTATGTCGTTAGTGACATGGGGGCCCTGGATAACCTCATACACCCCCAAAACTACGCCAAAAACCCCGCGGAGGCTGCCACACATGGCGTTAAGGCTGGTGTGAATCTGGAGTTATCAGGAAACAACCCAACTATTTATATGGCTATAGGTATGAAATAATCCAACTGTCTATATGGCTATAGGTATGAAATAATTCAACTATCTATGTGGCTATAGGTATGAAATAATTCAACTATCTTTATGGCTATAGGTATGAAATAATCCAACTATCTATATGGCTATAGATATGAAATCATCCAACTATCTATATGGCTATAGGTATGAAATAATTCAACTATCTATATGGCTATAGGTATGAAATAATTCAACTATCTATATGGCTATAGGTATGAAATAATTCAACTATCTATATGGCTATAGGTATGAAATAATTCAACTATCTATATGGCTATAGGTATGAAATAATCCAACTATCTTTATGGCTATAGGTATGAAATAATTCAACTATCTATATGGCTATAGGTATGAAATAATTCAACTATCTATATGGCTATAGGTATGAAATAATCCAACTGTCTATATGGCTATAGGTATGAAATCATTCAACTATCTATGTGGCTATAGGTATGAAATAATCCAACTATCTTTATGGCTATAGGTATGAAATAATCCAACTATCTATGTGGCTATAGGTATGAAATAATTCAACTATCTATATGGCTATAGGTATGAAATAATCCAACTATCTATGTGGCTATAGGTATGAAATAATTCAACTATCTATATGGCTATAGGTATGAAATAATCCAACTATCTTTATGGCTATAGGTATGAAATAATCCAACTATCTATGTGGCTATAGGTATGAAATAATCCAACTATCTTTATGGCTATAGGTATGAAATAATTCAACTATCTATGTGGCTATAGGTATGAAATAATTCAACTATCTTTATGGCTATAGGTATGAAATAATCCAACTATCTATATGGCTATAGGTATGAAATAATCCAACTATCTATATGGCTATAGGTATGAAATAATCCAACTATCTATATGGCTATAGGTATGAAATAATCCAACTATCTATGTGGCTATAGGTATGAAATAATTCAACTATCTTTATGGCTATAGGTATGAAATAATCCAACTATCTATATGGCTATAGGTATGAAATAATCCAACTATCTATATGGCTATAGGTATGAAATAATTCAACTATCTATATGGCTATAGGTATGAAATAATTCAACTATCTATATGGCTATAGGTATGAAATAATCCAACTATCTATATGGCTATAGGTATGAAATAATCCAACTATCTATATGGCTATAGGTATGAAATAATTCATATATCTATATGTCTATAGGTATGAAATAACTATCTATATGGCTATAGGTATGAAACAATCCAATTGTTATATTAGATTTTCATATAATTTGGCACAACTGTTCAGGTTAAGGAGACAGTGTGTCACATTAGAGATCCAGGACTGTACCGTAAAGGTCAAGATCACAATTCAAGGTCAAATTTATATATGAATCAGAGGATTTACTAACGACCTTGCACACCTGTTCACCTTGTAGAGATTGTTAGCCATGTGTCTACAAAGTTTCAATGTTTATTTTAAAGTGTTATCTAGATCGCTTGCCCATACACAAGTACAAACATGAACCCTTTCCCTCATATAAACGCTTTCGGACACCTCTGCAGCAGACAGCTTTTTGAAAACATAGTAACAAAAGAAGAAATTGCACTTTTGTCACAATGTTTTCCACTTTCAGTCATAGGTTATCCATTCAATTATAGAGATTTTTTTTTTTTACAAAATATGTTCAAAGTCGTCTGCTGCAGAATTGTCGTATGAGGGAAAGGGTTAACAGAATATGTGAAGTGTGACACCAAACATAACATTATCCTATACAATACAACTAAACATTACATCATACTATACGTGACACAGATAACTTACCAGTCACAACATGATACATTTTTAACATGTGAAATATCTAGGACTGCAGATGCAGTGTTGAGGTCAGAAGTCATTGAGCTAGTCCAAGAGTCAGGACTGTAGTTCAAAGGTCAATAATTGGTGGCTGTACTATCTATAGGCAACCTTGGGCATCTAAAAGGTTGAATTAGTTTGACACTTAAATGTCAAAAAGTAAAATATAGGAGACTAGAGCTTGTTTGAGCTATATATTTCTTCAACATTCATTTAGGAAAAATATCTCATTTTGTGTGATATACCGGCTTGTATATCACGATTGGGAGTTCTGGTGTGTAGTAATTAATCATGAACGCCGACCGCATCAAAAATGTTGGTAAAGTCATTTAAAACAGTTACGTTATCATCCAATTCAAATTTCTTAACGGCATTTACAACAAAAGCTTGTGACATCATTCATAAAATTTCAAGCCCAACGTAGTAAAGCATGTGCTCGAGAAATGTTGTATGAAAAATAATTTGGAGGGAATTTCAACAGCCAAAAATAGTTCCGGAAATTTAGAGTGATATACTGCATTTAGATTACGCTCAAATCCTTTTTTTGTGTATAGAAGAGAAATTGTCAATAGTGTTAGAATAATGAATTAAGAAATAACTTGGCATAATTGAGGGATGTATTCATTTAAAGTGTGTAGTTATATACAGATCAGGATCTGAACTGGTTTCTGTCGCGGCAGAGTTATTGCCATTAACTACCTAATGTATTTATCATAAAATTTCCCAATTAATGATTTACGGGTCTTTCTTATTATAGAGGATGCTGTCAATCAGGGGATGTTATCAGAAATGCTAGTCAGGGCCCGAGTTAAGCCCCTTTTCAACACCCGAATGAGATTGGGCGAGTTTGACCCCCCAGAGATGAACCCCTATCTACAGTATAATTTATCCCTCGTCCAGAGCCCGCAGCATCAGGAGTTGGCTGTAAAAGCTGCCATGCAGTCTTTTGTTTTATTGAAGAATGAAAATGATTTACTGCCCATCACAAAAAAATTCAAGAAAATTGCTGTAAGTTTAGAAGTGTGTACTGTGATAGCACAATGGAAATAAGTTCCAGAGGACTAGATAAAAGGTCTTTCTTCCATTATATCTCTGTTAGCCCTCATTAACCCTTTCCCTCATACGACAATTCTGCAGCAGACGACTTTAAACGTATTTTGTCAAAACATAGAATATCTCTGTAATTGAATGGATAACCTATGACAAAAAGTGGAAAACATTGTGGCAAAAGAAGAAATTGCACGTTTTGTGCAATTTCTTCTTTTGTCACTATGTTTTCAAAAAGCCGTCTGCTGCAGAGGCGTCAGAAAGCGTCTATATGGGGGAAAGGGTTAACCCCTATGTTGTGGGTACTCAAAAGGATCGTCTCACTGAGACGATCCTTTTGAGTACTCACAACATAGGTTTTGGAGGTCAAATAGGATTTTAAGAGCAAGAAAAAACGCTCCTTATCTAGAGCTCTGAATAACCTTGAAAATATTGACAAATTATCAAAATTACCATGTATGTTTCCTTGTTATACCCCCTTCGAAGAAGAGGGGGGTATATAGGAGTCACTGTGTCGGGCTGTCGGTCGGTCGGAAGCCATATTTTGTCTGGCCTATTTCTTACAAACCACTGGGTGGAATTTAATAAAATTGCATGTTATTTTACAGAGTTATGGTGTAGGTCAAGGTGCTGTTTAGGGGGTATTTATTATCTTCAGTGATAGTTTTAGTTATTGAATAGGGTTGAAAACATTTTGGCAAAAGCAGAAATTGCTCATTATGAGCAGTTTCTCATTTTGCCACAATGTTTTCTATAAAGTCTTCTGCCATAGAACACAATATGTTCTAGGTATAACAATATTTTTTCTCACAATGTTTTCAAAGCAAATTATGATGACTTGAAAGATATTTGAAAATCAGTTAACCCCCTCATACAACAATTCTGCAGCAGATGACTTTGAATGTATTTTGTGAAAACATAGAAAATCGCCATAATTGAATGGATAACCTATGACAAAAAGTGGAAAACATTGTGGCAAAGGAGAAATTGCATGTTTTGTGAAATTCTTCTTTTGTCACTGTTTTCAAAAAGCCGTCTGCTGCAGAGGCGTCAGAAAGCATCTATATGAGGGAAAGGGTTAATGAACAGAGTTGGAAATATTGTTTATAAGATTTCCTTTTTCTACAGTGTTTTCAATAGTTTTTTTGCTGCATACATCATGTTAAAAATGTGTTTACATGTGTAAAAGGATTAATGAAAAAAATAAACTTTTTTCAGATTGTTGGACCTATGGCGGACAATATTGTGCAACTTTTCGGTGATTATTCAGTGGATATTCCATCCAATGCTAAATATGTGAAAACACCTCTCAAAGGTTTATCAGCAATGGCGGATTCGGTTGGGTATGGGGCTGGATGTGCTGATAATAGGTGTACAAACTACACGGCTACTGATATCAAACTGGCCATTTTTGGATCTCAGTTGACAGTAATTTGTGTGGGAACAGGTGAGTGAGTTTGTGAATATTTTTGTTTGCAATTAACCCTTTCCCTCATATAGACGCTTTCTGACACCTCTGCAGCTGACTGCTTTTTGAAAACATAGTGATAAAAGAAGAAATTGCTCAGAACGAGCAATTTCTTCTTTTGCCACAATGTTTTCCACTTTAATCATAGGTTATCCATTCTATTATAGAGATCTTCTATTTTTTGACAAAATATGTTCAAAGTCGTCTGCTGCATAATTGACGTATGAGGGAAAGGGTTAAAGCCTGAAACCGTTATCCTTTCCCACATAAAACAATTTTTACAGCAGACGACTGAACACATAAAGGCAAAAGTATGAAAATTCTTTATATATTGAGGGCTTGGCGTGAAACGGTTGTAACTGAAATTGGTATTTATTTACCAAGGTTAATCACCTCGCAATGAAGTCTTTATAAGCGTTAAATCATTTTTCTTGGTAAACAACGGAAAATTAGGTGCCATTGCTCGTTCTGAGCAATGGCACCTAAATTTGCATTGTTTACAAAGGGGTCCAAATTGCCCCTAAACCAGGGTTTTCAAAACAGGTTTTTAGTTACAACTGTTTCACGCCAAGCCCTCGAATTATGAAAATATAATTCTTGATTAGTTGTCAGAAAAAATTATGATAAAAGGAGATAATGCTTATGATTAGCAATTCTCCTTTTGCCACAATATTGTCAAAAGTCGACTGCTACAGGGGCGTGAGAAAGCGTCTGTATGTGGGAAAGGGTTAAAGGTAGGTTGAACCTTACACACCATCTCTGTGTAATGGTTTGATCCCCATTCAGGTCATATCAAAGACTTTCAAAGTGCCGGTAATAATTGCTTCCCTCAATGGCACTCAGGCTTGCAGGGAATGAATGAATGTATATTGTTTTATGGCGCATCGACAGCTAAGGTCATTTAGCGCGCAATTAAATTTAATTATTCATGATCCCTGGGTAAACAAACCAGTACTAGGCTAGAAAATGTGCCTTGCCCAAGGGCACTCCACCATGACCGTAGTGCCGCGACTGGGGATCGAACCCGGGACACCCGGTTTCGAAATCCCCGACGCTAACCACTCGACCACAGCGGATTCCTCGGCTTGCAGGGATAGCATTACGACTGATCCAGCATTTTCAGGATAGATCATACCAGTTTATTAACCCTTTCCAACATACAACAAATCTGCAGCAGACAAGTTTGAAAACATCTCATTAAAAATACTATAAACCTCTATGAATAAACGTTTACTCATTGAATAGAGTTGAAAACACTGTGGCAAAAGTAAAATTTGTATCAGCAAATTCTCCTTTTGTCATAATGTTTTCAAAATGTGTCTGCTGCAAAGGTGACAGTAAGTGTTTGTATGTGGGAAAGTATAAACTCTTTAATAATATTAAAATGCTAATACAAATTTAACCGTTTCCCACCTGCGGACGCATTTTGACGCAACAAAAGCAGACTGACTTTTGAAAACATTGTGGCCAGAAGAGAAATTGCTCATGCTGAGCAATTTCTCCTTTGGCCACAATGTTTTCAACTTTATTTTACAATAAAGCTATCTTTTATGGAGATTTTTCAGGTTTTTGTCACTATATTTTCAAAGTCGTCTGCTGCAGATTTGTTGTTGGTGGGAAGGGGTTTAACCTTACAGTTGTCTGCTTTGATAACATTGCTAAACAAAATCTCCCTTTCCCGTAATGTTGCAAAATCAGCTGGAGTGGGGAAAGGGAAATATTGATCTTCAAAGTTCATATGTTCATAATTTAACCCTTTTCCCTCATATAGACACTTTCTGACGCCTCTGCAGCAGACGGCGTTTTGAAAACATAGTGACAAAAGAAGAAATTGCACAAAACGTGCAATTTCTCCTTTTGTCTCAATGTTTTCCACTTTTTGTCATAGGTTATCCATTCAATCATGGAGATTTTCTATGTTTTGACAAAATACGTTCAATGTCGTCTGCTGCAGAATTGTCGTATGAGGGAAAGGGTTAAGGACATATAATGTGAACATTTTGGGAAAAATGTCTACAGCAAAGTTATTAAAAGTAAATTCTAGTATTCTACTTTCTGCTTACATTTGTAGCCAAGTCAAGCACAATCTTCAAAATAAAGCAGACTGGTTTAACCCTTTCCCACATACAACAAATCTGCAGCAGATGACTTCAATAGCATATTGATGTAAATATGCAAATTCTCACTGATTGAAGGTATACTGAAAAAAATTGAAAACATTGTGGTTAAAGGAGAAATTGCTAGTTTTGAATAATTTCTCCTTTTGTCACTATGTTTTACAAAGTCTTCTGCTGCAGAGGCGTCAGAAAGTGTCTATATGTGCGAAAGGGCTCAGAACTTTTTGGTTTTCAATCTGCTTTCTTATTAGCTTCTAGAAAATAGATAATTCTTAGGTAAACCTTTGAACTTAATTTACAGGGCAAGAGCTGGAAGCGGAGTCAAATGATAGGAGAAGTATGGATTTGGCTGGGAATCAAACCCAACTCATTCAAGATGCCATTGAAGCTAGTAAGTTCTTGTATGATAACATTATGAGCAATTTCTTCTTTTGCCTCAATATTTTTAACTTTATTCAATAATGGTTCTCTTATGTGTAGTGAGTTTGCACATTTTTAGCTTACCTAAGCACGAAGTGTGAGGTGAGCTTTTTTGATCACTCATTGTCTGGCATCGTTGTCGTCTGTTAACAATTTCCTACAAATGACTTCCTCTACTTGTTTTCCTTATATGTGCATTGTATAAACTTTAAAAATCTTCTTGTCCAAAAGTACATGCCCAATTTAAAAATAATTTTGCACAAATGTTCCTTGGGTGACCCTCTACCAAGATTGTTGTAATTCTGCCGATCTGATGAAAAACATGGCCGCCAGGGGGTTGGGCTTGTTTTCCTTATATGTAATATAGTGAAAACTTAAAAAAATCTTCTTGAACTGAATCACTGGCCCAATTTGAAAATAATTTGGCACAAATATTCCTTGTGTGACCCTCTGCCAAGGTTGTTCTATTTATTCTGATCCATTGAAAAACATGGCCACCAGGGGGGTTGCTTGATTTCCTTATGTGTATAGAGTAAAAACTTTTGAAGTTCTATTAAATCAGGTGAGCGATATAGACCCTCTTGTTAACTGAATGTTTTCAAAGTCATCTGCTGCTGATTTGTTGTATGGATGAAAGGGGGTTAAATATGTTCCCTTTGTGAAACATGTCCTGAATATACATTACTTAATTGAGTTTATTTACATTGACAAAACGCTTTCCCAGCTGCAGTCGCATTTTGATACAACTTCAGCTGACGACTTTTGAAAACATTGTGGCAAAAGGAGTAAATTTCTAATCTGAACAATTATTTATTGCTTTCAAAGGTCCTATGTAGATGTAAAATGGAACCAACATGTCGAGGGCTTGGCGTGAAACCAGTTGTAACTAAAAACCTATTTTGAAAACCGTGGTTTAGGGGCAATTATGATCCCTTTTGTAAACAATGGAAAAATGATTTAACGCTTATAAAGACATTATGGCGAGGTGATTAACACTTGTAAAAAATTACCAATTTTAGTTACAACCCTTTTTACGCCAAGCCCTCGATGTGATACTTATACTGAATTACTTTTTTTCTATTCCTAGGTCAAGGCAGCCCCAATTATTTCTACTGGTTTTCAGCGCTGGACCAGTCAACATATCATTTTGCAGACAGAGAACCAAGAATTTCAGCCATTATTTCAGTGCTTCTTTTCCTGCTCAAGCGACTGGCGATGCCCTGTTTAATGTGATCACCATGGCAACACCAGATGCAAGCCCTGCGGGTGCGACTGCCTTACACATGGTATAATACGTCAAATCAGGTAAATACGCCCTTTAAACCGGTGATTCTGTTATATCTAACATAAGAATTGAACACATGAAGAGTTAACTGCGTTTATAAAACTCGCAGTATTATTTACTGAAATAAACCCTGGTCTTGACTTACCAAAGACTTAAAAAATGTAATAAATGGCTTCCGTCTTTGAGCGCTCTGTGTTTCAGGATAGCATTTGGATCATCAGTCTCGGGATAAATCAGTCCAGTAGTACTGGTACGTTTCCCAGGAAACAACGTGATGTAACTGAAATACTGTTGACAAATGGCCTATTCAAACATAATGATTTCAATAAGCCCGATACACAAGCGTCTTGACACTTCTTTGTAGACCAGCTTTTTGAAAATATTGTGAGAAATTACCACAATTTATTTTATACTAAATGATGACGATACTGTGTTCTATCAAGTGAAATCAAATCCATATCACTCACTTTGAGTGATACAGGTAATGCCGGAACTACCTTTTCACTTTTTGTTGTTGTTTCACTGACAATCTACAATATTATATTGACAAATGTATAAATTGTGTATTCCGTAACTTTTAACAACTCAAGACTTATTGTGATTATCTGACATTGTGTTAGTAAACAAATAAAATCCCATAGATGTGTTCCCATATTTTTTCTCGTTACAAATTTTCAATTATGGCGTACAAACTGTGTTTGAATAAGACATTCACACAGAATCGGCTGCGTAGTGAACAGGTACAAAGACACTTAATAGTTCCTATTCTTGTCGTCCATTAATTAGCCTAAATAAAAGAAAATGTGTTTATTTTGAGTGGATATGGATATTATATCTCATCTCGATGTGAAAATTGAAAATTGTATCACATCTCGTTGAGATATATTTCATATCCACTCAAAACAAACAAATATCCTGTATGTTTTCACCTTAATTCAATGATTATACTCTCCTTTATAGAGATATTCCATATTGTTTTCGTTGATGATATCAAAAGTCATCTGCTGCAGATTCTTGTTGTATATGGAAAGGGTTAACCCTATCCCACTTGCAGACACATTCCGATGCATTTGCAGCAGATGACTTTTGAAAACCATTGTGGCAAATGGAGAAGGTTGCTCAATGAGCAATTTTCCCCCTTTTGCCAGAATGTTTTCAACTCAATATAATGATTAAAACTTTCATTTATAGAGATATTTCACATTTTTGCCAATATGTTTTCAAAGCCATACGACAATTCTACAGCAGACGACTACTGAACATATTTTGTCCATAAATGGAAAATCTCTATAATTTATATTTTGTCCATAAATGGAAGATCTCTATAATTGAATGGATAAACCTATGACTTAAAACATTTTGGCAAAAGAAGAAAATTGCCTTGTTTTGAGCACATTTCTTCTTTGTATACTATGTTTTCAAAAAGCTGTCTGCTGCAGAGGCGTCATAAAGCGTCTATATGAGGGAAAGGGTTAACACAAATTAAATTTTCATTTCAGATTCCAAACATAGAAGATTACTCTCAATGGCCGGTAACAACATACAGATATTTTGATGGGGACACACTTTACCCGTCTAGGGCTATGGATTATCGTACACCAGTTTTAAATA
>JASEVX010000002.1:57844711-58239011 GCA_031761405.1 Serripes groenlandicus
GTCTACAGCAAAGTTATTAAAAGTAATTCTAGTATTCTACTATCTGCTTACATTTGTAGCCAAGTCAAGCACAATCTTCAAAAATAAAGCAGACTGGTTTAACCCTTTCCCACATACAACAAATCTGCAGCAGATGACTTCAATAGCATATTGATGTAAATATGCAAATTCTCACTGATTGAAGGTATACTGAAAAAAATTGAAAACATTGTGGTTAAAGGAGAAATTGCTAGTTTTTGAATAATTTCTCCTTTTGTCACTATGTTTTTACCAAAGTCTTCTGCTGCAGAGGCGTCAGAAAGTGTCTATATGTGCGAAAGGGTCTCAGAACCTTTTTGGGTTTTCGAATCTGCTTTTCTTATTAGCTTCTAGAAAATAGATTAATTCTTTAGGTAAACCTTTGAGTCTTAAATTTAACAGGGCAAGAGGCTGGAAGCGGAGTCAAATGATAGGAGAAGTATGGATTTGAGGCTCGGGAATCAAACCCAACTCATTCAAGATGCCATTGAAGCTAGTAAGTTCTTGTAAGATAACATTGATGAGCAATTTCTTCTTTGCCTCAATATTTTTAACTTTATTCAATAATGGTTCTCTTATGTGTAGTGAGTTTGCACATTTTTAGCTTACCTAAGCACGAAGTTGTGAGGTGAGCTTTTTTGATCACTCATTGTCTGGCATCGTTGTCGTCTGTTCTGTCTTAAACCATTTCCTACAAAGATCGACTTCCTCTACTCTGTTTTTTCCTTTATATGTGCATTGTATAAACTTTAAAAAGTCTTCTTGTCCAAAAAGTACATGCCCAATTTCAAAAAATAATTTTTGCACAAATGTTCCTTGGGTGACCCTCTACCGAAGATTGTTGTAATTCTGCCGATCTGATGAAAAACATGGCCGCCAGGGGGGTTGGGCTTGTTTTCCTTATATGTAATATAGTGAAAACTTAAAAAAAATCTTCTTGAACTGCAATCACTGGCCCCCATTTGAAAATAATTTGGCACAAAATATTCCTTGTGTGACCCTCTGCCAAGGTTGTTCTATTTATTCTGATCCATTGAAAAACATGGCCACACAGGGGGGTTGCTTGATTTCCTTATGTGTATAGAGTAAAAAACTTTTGAAGTTCTATTAAATCAGAGTGAGGCGATATAGACACCTCTTGTTAACTGAATGTTTTCAAAGTCATCTGCTTGCTGATTTGTTGTTATGGATGAAAGGGGGTTAAATATGTTCCCTTGTGAACATGTCCCTGAAATATACATTACTTAATTGAGTTATTTACATTGACAAAACGCTTTCCAGCTGCAGTCGCATTTTGATACAACTTCAGCTGACGACTTTTGAAAAACATTGTGGCAAAAGGATAAATTTCTAATCTGGAACAATTATTTATTGCTTTCAAAGGTCCTATGTAGATGTAAAATGGAACCAACATGTCGAGGGCTTGGCGTGTGAAACAGTTGTAACTAAAAACCTATTTTGAAAACCGTGGTTTAGGGGCAATATTAAGATCCTTTTGTAAACAATGAAAAATGATTTAACGCTTATAAAGACATTATGGCGAGGTGATTAACCTTGGTAAAAAGATTACCAATTTTAGTTACAACCCTTTTTACGCCAAGCCCTCGATGTGATACCTTTATACTGAATTACTTTTTTCTATTCCTAGGTCAAGGCAGCCCAATTATTCTACTGGTTTTCAGCGCTGGACCAGTCAACATATCATTTGCAGACAGAGAACCAAGAATTTTCAGCCATTATTCAGTGTTCTTTCTCTCGCTCAAGCGACTGGCGATGCCCTGGTTTAATGTGATCACCATGGCAACAACCAGATGCACAAGCCTCTGCCGGGGCGACTGCCTTACACATGGTATAAATACGTCAAATCAGGTAAATACGCCCTTTAAAACCGGTGATTCTGTTATATTCTAACATAAGACTATTGAACACATGAAGAGTTAACCTGCGTTTATAAACTCGCAGTATTATTTACTGAAATAAACCTGGTCTTGACTTACCAAAAGACTTAAAAAATGTAATAAATGGCTTCCGTCTTTGGCGCTCTGTGTTTCAGGAGATAGCATTTGGGATCATCAGTCTCGGGATAAATCAGTCCAGTAGTACTGGTTACGTTTCCCATGGAAACAACGTGTGATGTAACTGAAATACTGTTGAAAATGGCCTATTCAAACAAATGATTTCAATATAGCCCGAACACAAGCGGTCTTGACTCACTTCTTTGTAGACAGCTTTGAAAATATTGTGAGAAATTACCACAATTTATTTTATACTAAATGATGAGATACTGTGTTCTATCAGTGAAATCAAATCCATATCACTCACTTTGAGTGATACAGGTATGCCGGAAACTACCTTTTTCACTTTTTTGTTGTTGTTTCACTGACAATCTACAATATTATATATTGACAAAATGTATAATTGTATTCCGTAACTTTTAACAACTCAGACTCTTATTGTGATTATCTGACATTGTGTAGTAAACAAATAAATCCCATAGATGTGTTCCATATTTGTTTCTCGTTACAAATTTTTCAATATGGCGTACAAACTGTGTTTGAATAAGACATTCACACAGAATCGGCTGCGTGTGAACAGGTACAAAGACACTTAATAGTTCCATTCTTTCGTCATTAATTAGCCTAAAATAAAAAGAAAATGTGTTTATTTTGAGTGGATATGGTATATATCTCATCTCGATGTGAAAATTGAAAATTGTATCACATCTCGTTGAGATATATTTCATATCCACTCAAAACAAACAAATATCCTGTATGTTTTCACCTTAATTCAATGATTATACTCTCCTTTATAGAGATATTCCATATTGTTTTCGTTGATGATATCAAAGTCATCTGCTGCAGATTTGTTGTATATGGGAAAGGGTTAACCCTATCCCACTTGCAGACACATTCCGATGCATTTGCAGCAGATGACTTTTGAAAACATTGTGGCAAATGGAGAAGTTGCTCAATGAGCAATTTCCCCTTTTGCCAGAATGTTTTCAACTCAATATAATGATTAAACTTTCATTTATAGAGATATTTCACATTTTTGCCAATATGTTTTCAAAGCCATACGACAATTCTACAGCAGACGACTCCGAACATATTTTGTCCATAAATGGAAAATCTCTATAATTATATTTTGTCCATAAATGGAAGATCTCTATAATTGAATGGATAACCTATGACTTAAAACATTTTGGCAAAAGAAGAAATTGCTTGTTTTGAGCAATTTCTTCTTTTGATACTATGTTTTCAAAAAGCTGTCTGCTGCAGAGGCGTCATAAAGCGTCTATATGAGGGAAAGGGTTAACACAAATTAAATTTTCATTTCAGATTCCAAACATAGAAGATTACTCAATGGCCGGTAAAACATACAGATATTTTGAGGGGACACCACTTTACCCGTTCGGCTATGGATTATCGTACACCAGTTTTAAATACTCCAACCTTACTTTGATACCGCAGATACAGGCCGGGGATAACCAATATGTTGAGGGTATTGTCACTAATGTTGGAAACGTGGATTCTTTTGAGGTATTTTTTAGCCCATCTGCTTGGTTTTCTCTTCAACCCTTTCCCTCGTATAGACGTTATCAGATGCCTCTGCAGCAGACGGCTTTTTGAAAACATTGTGACAAAAGAAGAAATTGCTCAAAACGACCAATTTCTCCTTTTGCCACTATGTTTTCAACTTTTAGTCATGGGTTAGCCATTCAATTAAAAAGATTTTCTTTTTTTTGACAAAATATGTTCAAAGTTGTCTGCTGCAAAAATTGTCGTATGAGGGAAAGGGTTAACTCTTTGACTGCTGGAACTGTTTATGTGAAGCTTGTGTCACCAGTATAGAGCCAGGCCATCTGCATTATCCTCGCTGATGGCATCAGCTTTTATACTGTTGGCTGCTCATCTGCTCAACATTTTCATCGCGATATTCCTAGAATTGACTTGGAACTGCTTCAAATGAAAAGCTGGATGAGTCCATTTTGAAAATTAAGCATTGAAAGGATTATGATGAAAAGTGTATGTTATGCAAAACTCCATTTGTATTCGACTAAGTAGTAGAATTTAGCATCTGATCATATTGTCTTTGACAAGGCAAGGCGAGCGGGCGTGCGGCGTCCAGTATGTTGTCAGCTCAATAACTTTAGAAGCCTTTGTCTAATCATCACCAAATTTGGTCAGAATGTGTATTGGGATAATATCTCGGACAAGTTCGATAACTAGCCATATCGCTTCAGTCAATCGAGAGTTATCGCCCTTTAATTATAGAAATTACCCAAAGTTGGTCTTGTCAGCTCAATAACTTTAGAAGCCTTTGTCCAATCATCACCAAATTTAATCAGAATGTGTATTGGCATAATATCTCGGACAAGTTCGATAACTAGCCATATCGCTTTAGTCAATCAAGAGTTATCGCCCTTTAATTATAGAAATTACCTAAAATTGGTCTTGTCAGCTCAATAACTTAAGAAGCCTTTGTCCAATCATCACTAAATTTGGTCAGAATGTCTATTGGCATAATATCTCGGACACGTTAGATAACTAGCCATATCGCTTTAGTCAATCAACAGTTATTGCCCTTTAATTATAGAAATTACCTTAAATTAGTCTTGTCAGCTCAATAACTTTAGAAGCCTTTGTCCAATCATCACAAAATTTAGTCAGAATGTGTATTGGTATAATATCTCGGACAAGTTTGATAAATAGCTATATCGCTTTAGTCAATTGAGAGTTATTGCTTTTTAATTATAGAAATTACCTAAAATTGGTCTTGTCAGCTCAATAACTTTAGAAGCCTTTATTCAATCATCACCAAATTTGGTCAGAATGTGTACTGGCATAATATCTCGGACAAGTTTGATAACTAGCCATATCGCTTCAGTCAATCGAGAGTTGTCGCTCTTTAATTATAGAAATTACCTAAAATTGGTCTTGTCAGCTCAATAACTTTAGAAGCCTTTGTCCAATCATCACCAAAATTTGGTCAGAATGTGTATTGGCGTAATATCTCGGACAAGTTTGATAACTTACAACGTTATCTTAGTCACTACAAAATTATGTCCCTCGAAATGGCCAAAACTGTACTAACAGTGTCCGCTCTCTAAGTTTGGCTGATGTACAACCAATTATCACTATACTTGGTCTCAAAAAAACAGGACGGGTGTATTTTGTGACATTTGGCGCTCTTGTTTCTTTTTCCAAAATATTTACATCATTATTCATTAATTTCTATTTCATTTATAGAGAGTTCTCACATTTTTACTTACTGTTTTCTAAGTTGTCTGCTGCAGATTTGTTGTATGTATGAACTCCCAGAAACAAGTTTGTCAAGGTCTTTACCGGAATCACTGCTTCAATTGCCCCATAGATCTGTCAGGATGTGAACTTTGTGAAGCAAACATCTTCTTCAAATAATTTAGCTCGCCTGTGCATGAAGTGCTCTAGGTGAGCTCTTGTTAATGCCTCTTTGTCCAGTGTTTGTTCCTCTGTATGGTGTCAACTACATGTATTTGTTTGTGGACACTTTTATTAAGATATTTTAAAGATACTTGATACACAGGTATGTGCAAGACATAATTTTGTATCATACTATGTTTTGTCAATCTAGAGTAATCTCCCCTTGAACTTTATTTTGGTTCTAACAAAGCAGCTTTTTGGGGTATTAACCCTTTCCCTCATATAGACGCTTTCTGACGCCTCTGCAGCAGACGGCTTTTGGAAAACATAGTGACAAAAGAAGAAATTGCTCAAAACGAGCAATTTCTCCTTTTGCCACAATGTTTTCCACTTTTAGTCATAGGTTATCCATTCAATTATAGAGATTTTCTATTTTTTGACAAAACATGTTTGAAGTCGTCTGCTGCAGAATTGTCGTATGAGGGAAAGGGTTAAGTTGCATTTATTGACAGGTCAATTTGTTTTTGACCTTTAATTGTTCAACAAGGTATACATATAGGGCCTTTCTTGTTTTGTGAACACAATTTGTGATCAATATTTACAAAGATTTTGTTTTGGAAATGATTTCAGGTAGTAACCAGAGATATTTTGAAATGCAATTCTCCAGCAGTGTACATATATATGCCTGCAGTATCTTGTGAACACAATTTGTAATCAATTTTTGCAAAGCTTTGTTTCGGAGCATTATACACTGGTAGTAACTAGAGATATTTTGACATGCAATTCTCCAACAGGGTACATATATATGCCTGCAGTGTCTTGTGATCTGGTAATCTCTTTTTGCAATGCTTTGTTTTGGAGCATATAACCCAAGTTACCACAGATATTTTTTCCTGCAGGTAATACAAGTATACATATCCTGGATGTCTACAGGTGAAAGAATGCCCAACCTACAGTTAGTGGCTTTCGACAGGGTCTTTATCAAAGCAGGCATGCCCTACATATTTAGATTCACCATTAATGAAGAACAATTGGCAGTGTGGACTGATAATGGTTGGACTGTTCAAAATGGTAAGCATATGGACATCTAGTAGTATTTATTATACCCCCGACAAATGAAGTTTGAAGAGGGGTATATTTGAGTCACCCTGTGGTCGGTCGATTAGTCCGTTGGTACGCGCCTTGTCCGGAGCATAACTTGAAAACTACTGGATGGAATTTAATAAAACTTCATATGATGATACAACAATCTTTAGATTTCGCCTCCTCTGAATCCAAAATAATTTGATAGAAAAGGGGAAAAATTACAATTTTTTAAAATGCCATTCTTATGAAAATGCTTGTCCAATTTCACGATAATTGTGTAAATGTTCCTTCAGTGACCCTCTACTTAATTTTGTTAAGCCATAATGATTGGTTGAAATACAAAGTTAAGTTAACTATTAGCTTCAAATTCTATATCCTCCTTATCCACTGCACGATTTTCAACCAAAAGTAATCAGAATGTTCCTTGCCTGGTTTTCTTTCAAAGATATAAATTATATACAGAGCTTTCGTGGCTACGGCATTAGAAAGGTTGAGAAATGCAAAAATTTAAAAAATCTTCTCTTCTGGATCCAAATACAATTTCCAAGATAATTTTAAAGAAATGTTCCTTTTGTGACCCCCTACAACTATGTTCAACCCATATTGATTGGTCGGAAAAAATGGCCAGCAGATGGCATTGGTAAACGGGCAAAATTTCAAAATTCCATTCTTATTCTTGTCATATTTCAAGATAATTTAGCAGAAATGTTCCTTGAGTGACCCTCTACATAATTTGATTGGTTGAAAAAGATAGCCGCCAGGCTGCATCAGAAAAGGGATAAAATGAGGTTTTACCTTCAAACAAGATCTCATCTTTAACCATTGAAACGATATCAAACAAACTTCACAGTAATGTTCCTGTGGCGGTCCTCTTTCAAATTGTTCAAAGATTTAATGCCGTATTACAAATGTCCTTCACTGATAAGCTGTTTCATTTACAGTTCATTCCCACTATTGATAACATTTTCCCCTTTAACCCTTTCCCTCATATAGACGCTATCTGACGCCTCTGCAGCAGACAGCTTTTTGAAAACAAAGTGACAAAAGAAGAAATCGCTCAAAACAAGCAATTTCTCCTTTTGACACAATGCTTTCAACTTTTGGTCATAGGTTATCCATTCAATTATTGAGATTTTCTATTTTTTGACAAAATATGTTCAAAAGTCGTCTGCTGCAGAATTGTTGTATGAGGGAAGAGGTTAAACATTGACCTCTGTCTGTCATTCAGGTTCAGGTTGTTGTGCATTTCCAGCAGAGTATGCCTTTCCCACATACAACACATCTGCAGCAGATGTTATTATTGAGTAAAGTTTAAAGCATTATGGCAAAAGGCGAAATTCTCATTATCAGCAAATGTTCCTTTTGCCACAACGTTTTCAATGAGTTGTCTACTGCAGAAGTGTTAAAAGGTATCTATATGTGGGAAAGGGGTATTTGACTTTGGCATATTTATCTTGTGTAACCCTTTCCGAAATGCAACAAATCTGCAGTAGACGACTTTGAAAACAGAGTGACAAAAACCTGAAAAATCTCCATAAAAGATAGCTTAATTGTTAAATAAAGTTGAAAAAACATTGTGGCCAAACGAAATAGTGCTCATCATGAGCAATTTCACCTTTGGCCACATTGTTTTCAAAAGTCATCTGCTGCTATTGTGTCAAAATGCGTCTGCAGGTGGGAATGGGTTAAATAATTCTTGTCTACTCAATCCCTATCAACTTGACCCTTTCACACAAATAGGAACAACAGCAGATGACTTTGAAACTATCTAGGCAAAAATATGAAAAATCTCTACGAATAAAAGAATAGCTGTTGGGTAGAATTTAAGAAATTGTCGCAAAATTAGAAATTGCTCATTATGAGTCATTACTCCTTCTAGTTCAATGATTTAAAAAGTCATTTGCTGCAGATGTGTCAAATGCACATGCATGATATTATGGGAAAGGATTATATTCATAATCATTTTATTGCCTATTTATAGCCATTGGATTTGCTCCTTTCTCAGATTCAATATTACACTGACTATGGGGCTCATTTGGACTTTGTATGATTATTTCAAAATTACACTTCAGTGTCTTTGAGCGCTTTGATTTTTCTTTTCAGGTAAAATACAAGTGTTTGTTGGAGGACAACAGCCAGACCAACTTAGGGCTGTTGGATCAAACGTTCTAAAGTCAACTTTCGAAATTGTTAATTCTTAGTAAATGTACTTGAAAATATTGACCTCAGCTCCTATTACATTCCTGCGGGTTGAACCCTTTCCCACTGATAAGGGCCTTTGGACACGACACACTTGCAGCAGACGAATTTAGAAAGCATTGTTGTAAAAGGAGAAATTGCTCATCATAAACAATCTTTCCTTTTGCCATAATGTTTTAACCCTTTCCCTCATATAGACGCTTTCTGACGCCTCTGCAGCAGATGGCTTTTTGAAAACATAGTGACAAAAGAAGATATTGCACAAAACGTGCAATTTCTCCTTTTGCCATAATGTTTTCCACCTTTTGTCATAGGTTATCCATTCAATTATGGAGATTTTCTATGTTTTGACAAAATATGTTCGAAGTCGTCTGCTGCAGAAATGTCGTATGAGGGAAAGGGTTAAACTCCTTTTAGATAATTATACTTTTGTATATTAATTAACCGTCTTCTTGGCCTTATTGTTTTCAAAGTCATCTGCTGCATATTTGTTGTATGTTGGAAGGAGTAATCTGTATTAAATGAATATATAGATTATAGATAAATAAGAAGATAGAGTGACAAAACGAGAAATTGCTCATTATGAACTATTTATCCTTTATTGGCACAATGTTTTCAAGTATCTTCTGCTGCAGATGTGACAAAATGTGAGAAAGGGTTAAGAAATGATAAATAGCTCTCTAGAAGGAGCCAAAAATCATTTGCATAAAAGAAGACTTGAAAGCATTGCACCAAAATCGTCTGCTTTAGATTTGTTGTATGTTGGAAAAGGTTAACCCTTTCCCCCATACAATAAATCTGCAGCAGACGACTGAAAATATCCAGGCAAAAGCATGAAAATTAATTTTACTGTCACGATGATTTCAAAAGTCGTCAGCTGCAGATGCGTCTATAGGTGGGAAAGGGTTAAGTGAGAACCATGACATATGATGTAATAGTACTAACACTATTGAAACAATTTGTTCATGGGTTTAAATAATAACAACTAACAGGAAGATGTTCTTGTTGTGTCGCCTGTCTGAAAGTCATAGATAAAGATACCAAGGTCTCACCTATGTTGTATGTGTGTATGGAGATATCAAGGCCACACCTATGTTGTATATGTGTATGGAGATACCAAGGTCTCACATATGTTGTATATGTGTATGGAGATACCAAGGTCTCACCTATGTTGTATGTGTGTATGGAGATATCGAGGTCACACCTATGATGTGTATGGAGATATCAAGGTCTCACTTATGTTGTATATGTGTATGGAGATACCAAGGTCACACCTATGTTGTATGTGTGTGTATGGAGATACCAAGGTCTCATCTATGATGTATGTGTGTATGGAGATACCAAGGTCTCACCTATGTTGTATGTGTGTATGGAGATACCAAGGTCACACCTATGATGTGTATGGAGATACCAAGGTCTCATCTATGATGTATGTGTGTATGGAGATACCAAGGTCTCACCTATGTTGTATGTGTGTATGGAGATACCAATAAGGTCTCACCTATGTTGTATGTGTGTATGGAGATACCAAGGTCACACCTATGATGTGTATGGAGATACCAAGGTCTCATCTATGATGTATGTGTGTATGGAGATACCAAGGTCTCACCTATGTTGTATGTGTGTATGGAGATACCAATAAGGTCTCACCGATGTTGTATGTGTGTATGGAGATATCAAGGTCACACCTATGTTCTATGTGTGTATGGAGATACCAAGGTCTCACCTATGTTGTATGTGTGTATGGAGATACCAAGGTCACACCTATGTTGTATGTGTGTATGGAGATACCAAGGTCACACCTATGTTGTATGTGTGTATGGAGATACCAAGGTCACACCTATGTTGTATGTGTGTATGGAGATACCAAGGTCACACCTATGTTGTATATGTGTATGGAGATACCAAGGTCACACCTATGTTGTATGTGTGTATGGAGATACCAAGGTCACACCTATGTTGTATGGAGATACCAAGTCACACCTATGTTGTATGTGTGTATGGAGATACCAAGGTCACACCTATGATGTGTATGGAGATACCAATAAGGTCTCACCGATGTTGTATGTGTGTATGGAGATATCAAGGCCACACCTATGTTGTATATGTGTATGGAGATACCAAGGTCTTACCTATGTTGTATGTGTGTATGGAGATACCAAGGTCTCACCTATGTTGTATGTGTGTATGGAGATACCAAGGTCTCACCTATGTTGTATGTGTGTATGGAGATACCAAGGTCACACCTATGTTATATGTGTGTATGGAGATACTAAGGTCTCACCTATGTTGTATGTGTGTATGGAGATACTAAGGTCTCACTTATGTTGTATATGTGTATGGAGATACCAAGGTCACACCTATGTTGTATGTGTGTGTATGGAGATACTAAGGTCTCACCTATGTTGTATGTGTGTATGGAGATACCAAGGTCTCATCTATGATGTATGTGTGTATGGAGATACCAAGGTCTCACCTATGTTGTATGTGTGTATGGAGATACCAAGGTCACACCTATGATGTGTATGGAGATACCAAGGTCTCATCTATGATGTATGTGTGTATGGAGATACCAAGGTCTCACCTATGTTGTATGTGTGTATGGAGATACCAATAAGGTCTCACCGATGTTGTATGTGTGTATGGAGATATCAAGGTCACACCTATGTTCTATGTGTGTATGGAGATACCAAGGTCTCACCTATGTTGTATGTGTGTATGGAGATACCAAGGTCACACCTATGTTGTATGTGTGTATGGAGATACCAAGGTCACACCTATGTTGTATGTGTGTATGGAGATACCAAGGTCACACCTATGTTGTATGTGTGTATGGAGATACCAAGGTCACACCTATGTTGTATATGTGTATGGAGATACCAAGGTCACACCTATGTTGTATGTGTGTATGGAGATACCAAGGTCACACCTATGTTGTATGGAGATACCAAGTCACACCTATGTTGTATGTGTGTATGGAGATACCAAGGTCACACCTATGTTGTATGTGTGTATGGAGATACCAAGGTCACACCTATGTTGTATGTGTGTATGGAGATACCAAGGTCACACCTATGTTGTATGTGTGTATGGAGATACCAAGGTCACACCTATGTTGTATATGTGTATGGAGATACCAAGGTCACACCTATGTTGTATGTGTGTATGGAGATACCAAGGTCACACCTATGTTGTATGGAGATACCAAGTCACACCTATGTTGTATGTGTGTATGGAGATACCAAGGTCACACCTATGTTGTATGTGTGTATGGAGATACCAAGGTCACACCTATGTTGTATGTGTGTATGGAGATATCAAGGTCACACCTATGTTCTATGTGTGTATGGAGATACCAAGGTCTCACCTATGTTGTATGTGTGTATGGAGATACCAAGGTCTCACCTATGTTGTATGTGTGTGTGTATGGAGATACCAAGGTCTCACCTATGTTGTATGTGTGTATGAAGATACCAAGGTCACACCTATGTTGTATGTGTGTATGGAGATACCAAGGTCACACCTATGTTGTATATGTGTATGGAGATACCAAGTCACACCTATGTTGTATGTGTGTATGGAGATACCAAGGTCTCGTCTATGTGTGTATGGAGATACCAAGGTCTCACCTTGTGTATGGAGATTAATACAGAGATATTATGGTTCTGAATATCACTTACTTTTGTGAATTTGCTCAAATTCATTGTTTATATATTGATGTATGAAATAATCAATTTTTTGTGTTGCCTTTCATTTTTTTCTTCGATGATTTAAAAGTCGTCAGCTGTAGATTTGTTGTTTGTGGGAAAAGGTTAAATATCCAATACGGTAAATGTTATGACTGTTATTATGTAGATTCTGCAGTGATGCAACACTCAATGTATAGCATTTTTGCTTCCTAATACTTCAAACTTGTACTACAAATCTGCAGCAGACGATTTTAAAAATGTTCCAAAAAATATGGAAAATGTCTATATTTGTAGGTATAATTACTGAAAAAGGAGAAATTGCTTGGGAAAGGGTTAAGTATAGAATAGTTATTTAATAGACTTAAAAAAAAATGAAAACGTTGCGACGTCAGCATATGCTTGCATGTCGGAAAAGGGTTAATTCGTACAAACCAACTATCTTACCTTGCAAGTTGCATTTTTTTAAAACTTTTGGGAACACCCCACAGAATAAATGTTGCTTGACTTCAGCCCTTGTTCATAGAATCATATGATACAAGTAAAAATGCTGTTGTTCAGAGCTCTAGATAAAGAGCGTTTTTAAAATCCTTATTTTATCCGCTAACCCTATGGTGTAGGTACTCAAAAGAATCGTTTCAATGTGACGATCCTTTTAAGAACCTACAACATAGGGTTTGGTTGGATAATAAGAGAGATATCATGGGGAAAAGAGCTGTAAACCCCTCCTTATCAGGACCTCTGACTGTTGTAAACCGTTTTTTCAGACTATGCACAACGTTATTATACATTTAGATATAACTGATTATTTATATGTAATTAAAACTGTATAGTTTATTAAATCATGGTTTGTTAAACTATCAGTCATCAATTTTCTCTATGAGCGCAACATTATTCACCTGTTCCCACTTATAAACGCTTTAAGACGCCTCTGCAGCAGACGACTTTTGAAACACTGTGGCAAAGGTGAAATTGCTTATGATGAGCAATTTCACCATTTGCCACAATATTTTCAACTTTATTTATTGCAGATTTTTTTAGATATTTGAAAATATGTTTTTCATGAGCAATTTCTTCTTTTGCCACAATTTTTTCAAAGCAGTCTGTAACTGGGAGAGGGTTAACCCTTTCCCTCATATAGATGCTTTATGGCGCCTCTGCAGCAGACAGCTGTTTGAAAACAGTGGCAAAAGAAGAAATTGCTCAAAACGAGTAATTTCCCCTTTTTTCACAATGTTTTCCACTTCTAGTCATAGGTTATCCATTCAATTATAGAGATTTTCTATTTTAAATATGTTCAAAATCGTCCGATGCAGAATTGTGGTATGAGGGAGAGGGTTAAATGCCTTGCTTTGATGTTGTGTATGTTTTTCTTTTTAAGTTGTATATGGATCAACAACACATCATTGCATTGGGCAAGAACAAATCCCATACAATGCTCATCTTTATGAGTAGAAAGCTATGCTATTCTCAATAGACAGGTCATAGTATAGGAACGCCTCCACACATTGTCAAACAGTTTTCACCCAATATTCATGTAATGTGTTGAACATGTTGTTGGCATAATCTCTGGGTCAAGTTCGATAACAAGCCAAATCGCACAAGTCACTCTTAGATAATGGCCCTTGAATTATCATCTGATCTTCATTCACCGAACTCTGTGAACAAGTTTGTGTGCATAATGTCTGGGCCAAGATTGAACACTTCTGGCTCTTGAAGATTATCCAAAATTGGCCAAATTGGCCTTGCTCACCTCCAAGACAAAGTTGTTAACTGATCTTCACCAAACTTGATGAACAGTTTGTGGGCAGAAAAAGGAGAAATTCATAATCAATTTATTTTTTGTCACATTTTCAAAAGTTGTCAGCATATTTGTCTTCATCTATCTCTGTTGCACCACATCAAAACAGTTTCAACAATTTTGGTAGGTGATGTAAGGATTTTTGTTTGTTTGGAGTTTAACGCCGCTTTCAACAGCTTTGGTGATGTAAGGAACAGTTGTGTAAAACTATTTTGAAATGGGGCCAGTTGTTGAGATGTCATTTAAAGGTTTGTCAATTTAGTGATCTGTCGTTCATCTTGGGCATTGGAGATGAACACATCAGGAATATTCCCGTGATATTATTTTGAAATTGAGCCACTAGTTTCAGAGAGATTTGAAGGATTGATTGATTGGGGTTTAACGCCGTTTTTAACAATTTCTCAGTCATAATCACGGCGGCAAGTTCACCTTCTCGTGTGTTTCCTGGTTTTCTCACACCAGTACTCCACACAACAATCTTCCCAAGCAACTGGCTGCTTTTCCACATAGACTTGGCCCATTGGTGAAAGACGAATGATGCATGTCGCAATGACGTTAGATTTGAAGGAACATACATAAGTATGGCCGGTGATAACAATCTCCTTGAGCACCGAGTGATCAAAACAACTTCAACCATAATTGATTGTCTAAGCACCAAGTGCCACCAGTAGAATTAATTACAATTTTTTTTCATTGAAATCTTGAAAGACCTGGTCTCTAGTCAAGCTCTTGACACTATATACAAGAAAGGGAGGTAATTACAACAAGTATCCAAAGGGAACATGTGTAACTAGTTAAGTCAAAACTTAAACTACAGATAGACCAATGCCAGATTGATTGATTAAGAGTTTAATGCCGTTTTCAACAGTATTTCAGTTATATTAGAGCAGCAACTTCACTTATCAACTGAATAGCTGTCTCCCCAACACAAGTACTCCACTCAATATTTCCCCCTGGAAACTGGCTACCTTCTCTAATTGGTGGAAGATAAATGACACAAACCACCATGTCTTAACCCTTTCCCACATACAGACGATTTTTGAAAACACTGACAAAAGGAGAAATTGCTCAAAACAAGTAATTTCTCCTTTTGCCACAATGTTTTTAACTTTAATTGTTGAACCCACATTTATTGAGATTTTTCAGATTGTTGTCAATATGATTTCAAAGTCGTCTGCTGCAGAATTGTTGTACGAGGAAAAGGGTTCAGTCGATCATGATGATTTGCTGATTCGAGATTCAAAGTCGCAGCCCCTCGATTGATAGGCCTCGCCAATACTGAATGAGTTATGGTTGCTGGAGTCTTATTCCTTTCCCTCATATAGATGCTTTCTGACGCCTCTGCAGCAGACGGCTTTTTGAAAACATAGTGACCAAAGAAGAAATTTCTCCCTTTGCCACATTGTTTTCCAATTTTTGTCATAGGTTATCCATTCAATTATGGAGATTTGCTATGTTTTGACAAAATACGTTCAAAGCAGTCTGCTGCAGAATTGTCTTATGAAGGAAAGGGTTATCCTGCCATGGAAAGCGACACAAAAACATAACTGATCAAGACAAAATATAACAGATTAATTCTTTATTAACAAATTGTTCATACTGACATTTATGTAATTGGTTTCAAGAATAATTTCAACTTGTGACTTTATATTCAATGTAACGGATACTTTAAACATCTAGAGAAAAATATTGATAATCTTTATAAATGATAGTATAATCATTGAATAAAGTTGAAAATAGCTTGGCAAAAGGAGAAATTGCTCGTTATTTATCCTTTTGCTAATTTTTTTTTAAATTGTCTGCAATTGGTAAAAGGTTAAATAAGTAGTGTAACGCATTGTGTGAAAAGTAGTGTATGAGCAATTTTTCTTTTTGCCTCAATTTTTTTTTAAAGCCGTCGGCTACAAAGCAAAAGTATGAAACCATCTCTCTCCTTTTGCCACCATATTTCCAAAGTTGTAAGCTTCAGATACTTCAAAATGTGTATGCAAGTGAAACAAGGATACATTCCATATCGGGTAAACTGTTAAACTAATCACTTCAACGACTCTACAGTGGATCACTTCATTTTTCAAATATTGTTATAAAGGGACAACATTGCAATTACTACAATATTTGCATACAATTTAGACCCACATCAACAAGAAAGCAATGCCAATATGAAATCTTATTTGCATTTTTATGATCCGATCTTCGCCTGTGTGCAAAGATATGAAATATTATGATGTATACATGCATTTTTATCAAATTTGAAAGGTGTTGTTTATCCCTAACCCACATACAGATGCTTTCGGGTGCCTCTGGGGAAGACGACTTTTGAAAACATTGTGGATAAAGGAGAAATTGCTCATGATGAGCAATTTAAACTTTTTCCACAATGTTTTCAACTTAATTCAATAATTGTTTTTCCATTTATAGCAAGTTTCGATATCTTTAACTTAATGTTTTCAAAGTCGTCTGCAGCTGATTTGTTATATGTGGGAAAGGGTTATTTAACCTTGTGAATTTCCTTAAACAAAATAATCAAAATTTGATTAAATGAGCATTTGTCTATACATTTTTAACCAGTGTAAATCCAGATTGGCCAGTGCATCAATGCTGTCTTATCTTGCTCTGAACAAGAGGCTTCTGTTGCTTTAACCCATTACTTCACACAGACGACATTTGACATCTGCCATTGAACATGCCTTTTGAAAACATTGCAGTAAAAGTTGAAATTGCTCAATATGAGCAATTTCACCTTTAATTGCAATATTTTCAACACTTTATCAATATAAATCTCTGTTTTCTAGAATATTTAAATATTGTTCGTCTGAGATTGTAAAGCAGACAACCTTTGAAAAGTCATGCGAAGTAATGTGTTAAGCAGTATTTACTTTGGAAGAACAGACACACTTTTATCTGTATCATATTTCCGTTCAGTTAATAGCAAAAAAATAAACTATCTTCCCATATTAACATTACAAAATGCATGTTCTAATATCCCAGACAAGACATATGCTGCACACACATCTCACATAAATCTTGCACACATATTGTTTATGTATATAAAACAATTGCTCTCTTTCTTTGATCCTCTGTTGAAATTTCAACTTTGTATTCATATCTTTTAAGTACAAAAATAATTTATATACATGTATTTACAAAACATTTCAACATGCAATACACACACACAAACATTGTCTAACTCTCATTTTCAAGTGTTTTGTTCTTTTTCAACTACAAGAAGAGGACCATGATGGTCCTGTATCGCTCACCGGAGTTGTTGTATTTGAGCAAGTAGTAAAAGTTGTTTATCTTATTTAACCCTTTCCCACATACAACAATCTTTTGGAAACATTGTGACAAAAGAAGAAATTCTCCTTTTGCCACAATGTTTTCAACTCTATTTGATTATTTAACTCTAATTTATAGAGATTTTCAAAAAAATTGTTGAGATGTTTTCGTAGTCGTCTGCTGCAAGTTTGTTATATGTGGGAAAGGGTTAAAAGCATTAACAGTCATCTTATGTAGCGGAGCTTGAATAATCTCAAGTTGCGGGAATCTAAATGAACATGTGCGAAATTATTTTGATATTTGACCAGTGGTTTAGGAGATGTTATTGTAAGATTTGTCCTATTCGTAGCTCTTTCAGCCATCTTGTGCAGCGGAGCAGAACAGTTTGTACAATTTTGATAGAGGACAGGAAACCTTCCCTTTTAATTTATTTTGACATTGATCTTTTAACCCTTTCCCTCATAAAGACGCTTTTCGACGCCTCTGTAGCAGATGGCTTTTTGAAAACATATAGTGACAAAAGAAGAAATTGCTCAAAACAAGCAATTTCTCCTTTTGACACAATGTTTTCCACTTTTAGTCATAGGTTATCTATTCAATTAAAGAGATTTTCCATTTTTTGACAAAATATTTCAAAGACGTCTGCTGCAGATTTGTCGTATGAGGGAAAAGGGTAAATGAAGAGGAAGTTGTTTGAAGGAAAATGTTAACGGACAGACAGTAATTGATCACAATAGCGCACCTGTGCTCAGGTGAGCTGCAAATAACATATAAATATATTTACATTACAAAAATGTATTGTTATATAACTCATGACTATACAATGGCTCAATCAAGTAACCCTTTCCCACATGCAAGTGCACTTTGATCCATCTGCAGCAGCTGACCTTTGCCTCAACGTTTGAAACTCTTTCAAATTATACTATCATTTATAGCTCTATAGACTTTCCTGATTTTTGCCTAGATTATATTTCAAAGTCATCTGCTGTAGATTTGTTGTATCACTCAACAATAATAACTAGACCATGTATTTATAAAACAAATCATAATTATGAAGAAAAAAAACTTGTACAACACAATAATACATATCGTGGGCTTTATGTAAAACGGATGTAAACTACATATTGTTACAAGAAGTAGTTACAACCGTTTTGCAGGAATCCATCAATATATTTACACAGGTCAGGATTGGGTCAATATTGTTGAGCAATACTTGCAGACACATTTACTGATTTATGGCAGACCTCTTTCGCAAACATTGTGGAAAAAAGGGGAGCATTTTTTTCCCCCTCTTGCCACAATGTATCAACTCTATTCAGTAATTAAACTTTCATTTATAGAGATTTATTGTTTTGCCTAGATGTTTTCAAAGTCTTCTGCTACATGTTGTTTGTGGGAAAGGGTTTACCTATAAGTCCATATTCAAAATACCTCAACCAAACAATCAGCTTTGAAAGACATATTAAACAGTTTTATCATCATTTTCAGATATATACAAAAGTCCATCAGAACTGAGAAGATGAGTTTGTTCGCCCATCCATCAAGATTAATGATGCTTTTGTTCAAAATTCTGCCTTGCCCTGGTCACAACTTGTAATGTAGACAGCACTGAAAAATAAAGTTACACATAGTTTGAAAATTATAGCTTTTCACAAAGATGTTTTTAAAACTCTAGGTTAAGGAAATGTTTTACACTGCTTTAATTAACCCTTTCCCTCATATAGACGCTTTCTGACGCCTCTGCAGCAGACGGCTTTTTGAAAACATAGTGACAAAAGAAGAAATTTCTCAAAATGAGCAATTTCTCCTTTTGCCACAATGTTTTCCACTTTAGGTCAAAGGTTATCCATTCAATCATAGAGATTTTCTTTTTTTTAAACAAAATATGTTCAAAGTCGTCTGCTGCAGAATTGTCGTATGAGGGAAAGGGATAAAGCAGACGGCGTTTTGAAAACATAGTGACAAAAGAAGAAATTGCACAGAACGTGCAATATCTCCTTTTGTCACAATGTTTTCCACTTTTAGTCATAGGTTATCCATCTGGCATAATATGTTCAAAGTCGTCTGCTGCAGAATTGTCGTATGAGGGAAAAGGGTTAAAGAAAAAAACGGCCACCTGACAAATAGACAAGGAATGATGGATATTAGGCTGTCTCACAGTTACTCGGCACGAGGTATAATACATACACACAGTATTCAAATTCTTCTAAAATTGTAAGAGATTTCACTGATTTTTGCCTAGATATTATCCAAGTTGTCTGCGGCAGGTTTGGTGTATGTTGGAAAGGATTAATCTATCCCTTTCCCACCTGCAGACGCATTTTGACGCAAAAGCAGAAGACGACTTTTGAAAACATTGTGGCCAAAGGTGAAATTGCTCATCATGAGCAATTTCTCCTTTGGCCACACTGTTTTCAACTTTATTTAACAATTAAGCTATCTTTTATGGAGATTTTTCAGGTTTTTGTCACCATGATTTCAAAGTCGTCTGCTGCAGATTTGTTGTATGTGGGAAATAGTTAAACTGTTAAGACAAAAGTAGAGCAATACTTACAGGATTCACAAATCTTATTCTCGTCAAGGCCTCCATCACAGAAGGATTGACATTGCATCTTTAAATGAGAGACTTGTTCCTCTAGCATGGCATTCTGTAACAAGACAATATAATATAATATATCAAAATGACAACAAAGAAGACAATGGGTGAATACTGCAGGAATGATGTGATTTGCCATACAAACAAGATAGCCCTTTAATCAATCACCTGAGTGATATTATAGTAGCAAATGTATAACTTCTAATATCCGGGGAATTTAAACAAAAGTGGGAATGAAACCGCAAGCAGTCGACTGTAGTTGAAACCGTTTATCAGTAAAGGACATTTTTAAGAAGGCATTAAATCTGTGAGCAAATTAAAAGAGAGCAACCAAAGGAACATTCCTGTGAAGTTTGGTAGATATCTGTCCAATGGTTAAGAGCAAGATGCCATTCACAGCTTATAGTTCATTTTACCCCTCTCCTGATGCTGCCTGGCATCAAACTTTTCTTTTCAATCAAATCAACATGACTCAAACGAAATCTGTAAAGGGTCACTAAGGAACATTACTGCTAAATTATCTTTCAATCAGACAAGAACTTTCATAAGAATGGAATAAAAATGTTATGTCATTTTGCCCCTTTTCTTATTTCACTCGGCCACCGTTTTTTAACCAGTCAATATGATTTGAACAAATTGTGTATAGGGTCTGTCAGGGAACAATTCTACCAAACTATCTTGGAAGCCAACTATCAGATTCAGAGAAAATTAATTTTTAAGTTTAGGCATTTTCCCCCCTTTCTGAATCTGCAGCATCTCAAGTTCTCCATAGAATTTAATTCTTTGAATAATTTTGAAGGGGGACCACCAAAGTAATATTCCTGTGAAGTTTATTTGATGTTAGTCCAGTGGTTTAGGAGGAGATATAGTGTAAAGCGCAATGGACAGACAGATGGACGATGGACAGAGAGTGATCAGAATACATGTATATCGCATTGAGCCTTCAATTAATTACTGTGTATTGGTGAGATTTTTTAAAAAAAGATTAAGAGCAATCCGGCCAAAAATTAAACTTTCATTTAAGACAGTATCTTACCTCATCTAGTAGTTTCTGGTTGACAAATTCCCCTTTCTCATTGGGGGCAGGTAACTCACTGGTCCAAAACCCAGCTATCATAGAGAGTTGACCATCAACACAGACTCGCAGTTCATCCACAGAAAACCCAAGCTCTTTCAATGTGCCATATTCGATACTCTGTAAGTATAAAAGTTGGTAATATATACAACATAGTTTGTAAATTGTTGTTTTTTTTCTAAAAAAGTTTAACATATTCCAACTTGCAAACACATTAATTTATTTGCATCTGCAGAAGACAAAATTTGAAAACATTGTGGCATGATGAGCAATTTATTTGTTTTGCTACAACTTTTTAAAAAGTCGGAAGATCATGATTTTGTCTAGATGTTTTTAAAGACGTCTGCAGCAGATTTGTTGTATGTGGGAAAAGGCCCAAGTATTTTACCCCAAACCTTTGACCCTAACTCATATCACTAGACCAACAAGAATGTTGAAATACACGTACAATGTATATGTATGACTTAACCCTTACCCACCTTTCCCAGAAGAATTGTCATCACATCTGCAACATAAGACTTTTGAAAATATTGTCACCAAAGGAAAAACTGCTCATAATGATTATATATTAACCCTTTCCCTCATACGACAATTCTGCAGCAGACGACTTTGAACGTATTTTGTCAAAACATAAAAAATCTCCATAATTGAAGGGATAACCTATGAAAAAAAGTGGAAAACATTGTTTCAAAAGGAGAAATTGCACGTTTTGTCGATTTCTTCTTTTGTCACTATGTTTTCAAAAAGCTGTCTTCTGCAGAGGCGTCAGAAAGCGTCTATATGAGGGAAAGGGTTAATTCACAGTGCTGTTCCATCTTTTTGCCTACATGTTTTCAAAGTCATCTGCTTTTCTTGATTTCTTGTATGTGGGAAAGGGGTAAAGCACTATAAAACAATTGACAAGTTTAAAAACAAAATGAATCTTACAGAAATGGTTTTCTATATTCATACATCTTTTCCAGATATATACCCCAATATATTCTGATACATGCATTTTTTCCAACTTTATGCATTCAATTTTACCCACCGTAATATAGCAGTCAAAATATCTACATGGTGTATCTATACATTAAACATAAATTGAATCTTTAAAGTAAAGGCTTCTTTTCTCACATGTCAAAACTCTTACCAGTATTCATATATAGTTTATTTACCACTGAACTTTTGATACAGGTATTCTATCCGGAGTGATATTAATGAGTGTGTAAGCACGAGTTTGTTATTGACTGGTCAAATCTCAAGGGATAGGAGTTCTCGTATTAACCCTTGGGATTCAACAAGTTTGCAGCAGACGACTTTGAAAACTTTTAATCTAAAATGTGGAAAATCTCTGTAAATGAAAGTGTAATTATTGAATAGAATTGAAAACATTGTGCCAAAAGGAGTTCTCCTTCTTGCAACAATGCTTTCAAAATTCGTCTTCTGCAGAGGAATCAGAAAGTGTATATGTGTGGGAAAGGGTTAAACATTCAGTGGTTAATAAGTTATATATTACATATACAACAATCAAACTTCATTCCATCTCTTATCACTGACAGTACATTTGAGTAAAGAAGTGTTTATGACACTATCATGTGGAATAGGCTTACAATCCCATGGGAAGTATATCTCACTTCGATAAGAAAGGTTGGATGTGCAGACAGAACTTTATCTATGCTTATGATCAAAACATTGTTGCAAAAGGAAAATTGCTCAATATAAGTAATTTCTTCATTTGCGACAATGCTTTCAAATCTATTCATTATACTTTAACCCTTTCCCTCATACAACAATTCTGCAGCAGACGACTTTGAAGGCATTTTGTCAAAACATAGAAAATCTCCATAATTGAATGGATAACCTATGACAAAAAGTGGAAAACATTGTGGCAAAAGGAGAAATTGCACGTTCTGTGCAATTTCTTCTTTTGTCACTATGTTTTCTAAAAGCTGTCTGCTGCAGAGGCGTCAGAAAGCGTCTATATGAGGTAAAGGGTTAATTTATAGAGAATTGCCATATTTTTGCCTGTATGTTTTTTAAAAATGTCTGCTTCCGATTTGGTCTATGGCCGAAAGGATTCAGGTTGCTTAACATGGAACATGCGTCCTATATTTTCTTTTACAGAGGTAAAATACTAAAACATTAACCCTTTCCCACATGTAGATGCATATTGATGCAAACTGCAGCAGATGACTTTTGAAATATCATTACAAAAGGAGAAACTGCTCATGAATAGCAATTTTTCTGTTTGCCAAAATGTTTAAAACTATTCAAAAACTTCCATCTTCTTTCATAGAGATTTTCCGCATTTTTTGTTTACCCTTTCCCTCATATAGACGCTTTCTGACGCCTCTGCAGCAGACGGCTTTTTGCAAACATAGTAACAAAAGAAGAAATTGCACAAAACGTGCAATTTCTCCTTTTGTCACAATGTTTTCCACTTTTAGTCATAGGTTATCCATTCAATTATAGAGATTTTCCATTATTTGACAAAATATGTTCAGTCGTCTGCTGCAGAATTGTTGTATGAGGGAAAGGGTTAAATATCTTCAAATAGTCTGCTGCATATTTTTCATTTGTGGAAAAGGTATAAGCTATCATATACCAACACCACCAGACCACACTCTGCATGCCCCTGTAAATGTACTTATAAATATCTAATCCCTTGCAAAGAACATGATTACAACTGGCAGATATATTTTGCAAATGCCAATTCAGAAGATGTTTTGCATTCTTTATTTGAAACAGTGTGGGTAAAGGTGAATTTTGTTACAAAAATTACATCGTTTTAATGGTCTTTTTGTTTCTTAATAATTTCTATAATTCTTGATTAATTGACTGTAAAGAAAGCAATTTTAACATAAGAATGATGTCATGAAAAATATTTATGACAGAATGTATTTTCACTTACACAACGTTGTGTTCACAACTGTGTAAGACCAGTTTTCTCATTGTTTAAACCAAGTTTGAAAAAGCATGCATTGTTTTTAATTAAGACCTTTCCCGTCCTTTTACAAGAAATCTGCAGCAGACGACTTTGGAGGTGTCTTCGCAAAAAATGAGAGTAAAGTATTAAAAAGAGTTGAAAACAGTGTGGCAAAAAGAGAATCCTTTCATTATGAGCAATTTCTCCTTTTGCCAAAATGTGTTCAAAAGTCATCTGCTCCAGATGTGTCAAAATGCGTCTATTTGGGAAAGAGTTACGCTTATGCTCAGCAGTGTTAAATGACCACCATTGTTATATTAACCCTTTCCCGCTTGCAGACGCATTTTGACATTGTGACTAAAGGTGAAATTGCTCAAAACAAGCTATTTCTCCTTTTGCCACAATGTTTTCAACTCTATTTAATAATTGAACCCCCATTATTGGAGATATTTCAAATTTTTGCAAATATGTCATCGAAGCCATCTGCTGCAGCATTGTTGTATGTGGGAAAGGGTTTATACTAAAGAGTATGATTATGGTTAGTTACATGCCAACATATGCAAACATTTACCTTGACAAAAAGAATTTAAACATTTATCCAGTATAACAAAGAAATTCCAGGAGAAGGGGAGAACCAGTACAAGCCATCCAACAAGAACACCTTCATCCAAATTCAAGGAGCTTGTACAGAACAATGTAGAGGACTGAACGGGTATCCAATATTATCTATATCAGATGTTAAACCCTTACCCACATACAACAAATTTGCAGCAGATGACTTTGAAAAACATCTTGGCAAAAATGCAAAAAATCACTAAAAATGTATGAAAATTACTGAAAAAAGTTGAAAATGTTGTGGCAAAAAAAGAAATTGCTTGTTTTGAGCAATTTCTCCTTTTGACATGATGTTTCAAAAAAGTTGTCTGCTGCAGATGTGTCTATAGGTGGGAAAGGGTTGATAGTATCTATATCAGATGTCAAACTAAACATGTTGTTTTTTTAGATCAAATACTTAACCCTTTCCCACATACAGACGCTTTTTGACAACTGCAGTAGACAACTTTATTCTTCAATAATTGTTCTTTCATTTATAGAGAGTTTACCTATCTTTGAATGAATGGCTTCAAAGTAGTCTGCAGCAGATTTGATGTATGTAGGTAAAGGTTAACCCTTTCCCTCATACGACAATTCTGCAGCAGACGACTTTGAACATATTTTGTCAAAACATAGAAAATCTCCATAATTGAATGGATAACCTTTGACAAAAAGTGGAAAACATTGTGGCAAAAGGAGAAATTGCACGTTTTGTGCAATTTCTTCTTTTGTCACTATGTTTTCAAAAAGCCGTCTGCTGCAGAGGCGTCAGAAAGCGTCTATATCAGGGAAAAGGTTAAGAACAAGAAATACGCCTCTTATCTAGAACTGATTTGTTGACGTTTATCTAAAATCTAACAAGGCTAGATTTTCATATGGCATGGCTTGTATCACTGGTTCAAACATATAAAGCAGGCATACAGAAAACACAGAGGCTGTTCTCAAGAAAAAGAGGAAACGATGACATTCTTACAGTATCAACCCAGATGGTCAACCCTCTCCCTCATATGACAATTCTGCAGCAGCAACTTTGAACATATTTTGTCAAAAAATGGAAAATCTCTGTAATTGAATGCGTTTTGAGCAATTTCTACTTTTGTCACTATGTTTTCAAAAAGCCCTCTGCTGCAGAGGTGTCAGAAAGCGTTTATATGAGGGAAAGGGTTAACAAGGTTTATCACCAGCCAAAATGTTTTAAAGCTGTGGTTGAAATATAACCCTTTCCCTGGTATAGAAGATTTAATACACTTTTGCAGCCTCCTTTTTGGGTTGTATTTAAATATATTGTGGGAAAAGGAGCAAGCAATTTCTCCTTCATTTATTTAAAATTCTTATTTTGTAAATGCTGCATTTTGTAAAGTGAAAAGTATACTTTTGAAACAAGAGATTATGAGAAAATATTAATGACTCATTTTCCATCATTTATTTCTTCAGTCTGTCTCAGAGGCATCAAAAGTTGTTATTCATCAGAAAAGTGTTAATTCTGATCAAAGCTATCAAAACATTTACTCGAGATCATTGGCTGCTGTGGAAATGAGTTAGACTGTCTATTGTTTTGCTGTTTGGAATGCACTAAGTCCTTTTTTATATAATAACGCCCAAACAATACATGTACATAAATAAGACTTCACAATGCTCTAGAAATAAGCTACGGATAATGCATATCATACTTTGGATGCAAAATTTAAAGAGCTTTTTACCTTTATCATCTGTGAAAATGGAAGTAAAATATTCATTGAGAGCAACTTATATACATGTATATCAAACTTTTGCACATGTCCGATAAACGTCCTTCAAAGAGATTTTATCATTTATCATGTAAAATATTAATAACTATGTTTGTATAAAATACAAAAGCACATCCAATGTTTTCAACTTTTATCAACTGTATACAACTTTATGAATAAGTCTAAACTCCAGGTCAGCTGGACAAATCAATCATGAAAATTCAGCGTTGAAAGTGTCAAGTCAAAAATAATCATATCAACGAGAACATAACGTTATGATTATGAACAAGTAATGAATTAAAGTTACAATGTTAAATTAAGTCCAAATCACACATTTTACAAGTAGTTAACAAAGAAAACATCCACCAGGTGTAGGGAAGCTTTCTGATGCTTCTGCAGCAGACGACTTTCGAAAACATTGTGACAAAAAGGACAAATTGATCATAATGAGCATTTTCTGCTTTTGCAACAATGTTTTCAACTCTACTTCTTAATAAAAAAATACTTTCAATTAACCCTTTCCCTCATACAGATGCTTTCTGCTGCCTCTGCAGCAGACGGCTTTTTGAAAACATAGTGACAAAAGAAGAAATGGCTCAAAACGAGCAATTTCTCCTTTTGTCACAATGTTTTCCTCTTTTAGTCATAGGTTATACATTCATTTAAAGAGATTTTCTATCTTTTGACAAAATATGTTCAAAGTCGTCTGCTGCAGAATTGTCGTATGAGGGAAAGGGTTAAAGAGATTTTCCTTATTTTTAACCAGATGTTTTAGAAGCCGTCTGCTGCAGAGTTGATGTATGTGAGAAACAATGAAGCGCCTGCAAATTAACTTAAATTATAAAGAAATGTTTCAGACTACCCTCCCATCCTGGCCCATGAAACTAAAACATGTAGAGCAAACGTTTGATGGCTAACACTAAGACAGAAGTGAAGATTACAGCAAAAGAAACATTTGTTAGCGACGAGCATTTACTCAATTTACAACTAATCTGCAGCAGACAACTTTGAACATATTTTGTCAACAAATAGAAAATCTCTATAATTGAATGGAGAACTTATGACTAAAAGTGGAAAACATTGTGTCAAAAGGAGAAATTGCTCGTTTTGAGCAATTTCATCTTTTGTCACTATGTTTTCAAAAAACTGTCTGCTGCAGAGGCGTCCGAAAGCATCTATATGAGGGAAAGAGGAAACATTTACTTTTTCCACCAGAGATGATTTGTTATGCTTCTGACGCAAATAAAGATTGTGAAATGTGTAAGAAAAGAAAAACCTGCTCACTTTAACCCTTTCCCACATATAGACAAAAGTGTTTGCAGCAGAAGACTTTTGAAAATATCGTGGCAAAAGGAGGAATTGCTCAAAACGACCAATTTCTCCTTTTGCCACAATGTTTTCAACTTTTTTCATTAATTACACCTACAATTATAGAGATTTTCCATACTTTTTAATTAGACATTTGCAAAGTCGTCTGCTGCAGATTTGTTGTATGTGGGAAAGGGTTAAGCAATTTCACAGGTTCCAATAATATTTAAACTGCTGGCCCAAAATGTTGCTTCCAATGAATTTAATACTTTTTATCCTCAAATATTTCAAACAGGCGGATGACCCTAAAATGATATGGTTAATGATGGATAACCCTCTCCCTCAAAGGACAATTTTGCAGCATAAGACTTTGAACAAAACATAGAAGATCTCTATAATTGATTGGATAACCTATGACTAAAAGTGGAAGACATTGTGGCAAAAGGGGAAATTTTTCGTTTTGAGCAATTTCTTCTTTTGTCACTATTTTTTTCAAAAAGCCGTCTGCGGCAGAGGCGTCAGAAAGCGTCTATATGAGGTAAAGGGTTAATTAAAGATGGTTTCATACAAACCTCGGATGCCGGGCCCCTTGTGAATGTCTGAAGTCTCCCAGTTAACCGAGCATTCATCCCCTTCAGAATGGACTGACACTCGTGGGTCTCCTTCTTCAGCTTCTCAAAGTGCTCAATCATTCCAATGGCAAACAGTGACCTCAGATCAGAGTCAATTCGGAAATTAGTCATTTCTGTAAAAGGGAAAAACACAAAGGTACATCAGATTAAACTCGGAAAAGTTTGAACGTATTTTGTCAAAACATAGAAAAATTCTCCATAATTGAATGGATAACCTGTGACAAAAAGTGGAAAACATTGTGGCAAAAGAAGAAATTGCACGTTGTGCAATTTCTTCTTTTGTCACTATGTTTTCAAAACGCCGTCTGCTGCCGAGGCGTCAGAAAGCGTCTATATGAGGGAAAGGGTTAATTAATTATGCCCAATCACCAGGTTTTATTGTTTCCTCTCATATGCTCCATTTTCTCACCCACAACATAGGTTTTGGAGGTCAAATAAGGATTTTAGAGCATGAAAAATGCTCCTTATCTAGATTGATTGATTGATTGGGGTTTAACGCCGTTTTTAACAATTTCTCACGTCATATCACGGCGGCCAGTTCACCTACTCATGCATTTCCCGGTTTTCTCACACCAGTACTCCACACAACAATCTTCCCAAGCAACTGGCTGCTTTTCCACATAGACTTAGCCCATTGGTTCCTTATCTAGAGCTCTGGTGCATATAATAACAAGAGGGCCATGATGGCCCTGGAATCGCTCACCTGTTTTTTTTTTTCACTTTAGCTATATAAGCCCCGACCAATCAACATGGCTTAAAGGAATCTGATAGAGGGTCATCCAAGGAACATTTCTACAAAATTATTTGAAAATCGGCCTGACACTTTTGGAGGAGAAGATTTTTTAAGTTTTCACTATAGCCATATAACGCAAAAAAGCCCCGCCCCCCCCCCCCTGGCGGCCATGTTTTTCGACCAATCAACATGGCTTCAAGGAATCTGATAGAGAGTCACCCAAGGAACATTTCTACAAAATAAGTTCAAAATCTTCCAACCAATTTGGGAGGAGAAGAATTTTGAAGTTTTTTTCGTTTCGTTGCCATGGAAACCAGAATTCTGCATGGATCCCAATAATTTGAAGGAATTCTGGTGAGGTCATTGAGAGGATGCTTTCTGTGAAGTTTCATCCCAATTAACCCACTGGTTACTGAGGAGAAGATGTTGAAGATTTTTTAAGTTTTCACTATAACCATAAAAGGCAAAATAGCCCCGCCCCCTGGCGGCCATGTTTTTCGACCAATCAACATGGCTTGAAGGAATCTGATAGAGGGTCACCCAAGGAACATTTCTACAAAATTATTTGAAAATCAGCCTGACACTTTTGGAGGAGAAGATTTTTTAAGTTTGCACTATAGCCATATTGGCAAAATAGCCCCCCCACCCTGGGGGCCATGTTTTTCGACCAATCAACATGGCTTGAAGGAATCTGAGAGGGTCACCCAAGGATCATTTCTACAAACTAATTTGAAAATCGGCCTGACACTTTGGGAGGAGAAGATTTTTAAGAATTTTGAAGTTTTTTTCATTTCGTTGCCATGGAAACCAGAATTCTGCATGGATCCCAAAAATTTTAAGGAATTCTGGTGAGGACATTGCGAGGATGCTTTCTGTGAAGTTTCATCCCAGTTGACCCACCGGTTACAGAGGAGAAAATGTTGACGGACGCCGGACGCCGGACATAGGGCGATCACAATAACTCACCCTGAGCACTTCGTGCACAGGTGAGCTAAAAATAATAATAATGTCCTTTGAAAACTTAACTGTAATCAATCACAATTGCACAAATAAGCAAAGTCATTGAATTGACATTTTCAACTGAAAAATATTATTTTTTATCATTTTTTCAAACAGAAAACATTAAAATATCTTTTGCAAAGGCAAACATTAAGCAATTTTGTTTTTAACCCTTTCCCACATACAACAAATCTGCAGCAGACAACTTTGAAATCATTTACGTAAAAACATTGAAAATGGCCCATAAAAAAAAGCATAATAATCAAATAAAAAAAAATATTGTTGCAAACGGTGAAATTGCTCATTATAAATAATACTTTTAATCTAACACTTTCCCCCATACGACAATTCTGCAGCAGACGACTTTGAACATTTTTTGTCAAAACATCGTTTTGAGCAATTTCTTCTTTTGTCACTGTTTTCAAAATGAAGTTTTTAAAGTAAAACATATTTTTATTAGAAAATACTTACCAGTCATTTATTACCTGATATATACATCTCCTAACCCTTAATTCATCCAGAAAAAGAACTCGCCTAGCGTATCCCTCACGCCTGTGTGATATACACGGTCACCGGTAAATACCGGCGCACGAGGTCAACGTGTCACTTTTAGTTTTCAAGTAAGTGTTGGTTGACGACGCGGGGTTGGGAGGCGGGAATATGAAATGACTGGTAAGTATTTTCTAATAAAAATATGTTTTACTTTAAAAACTTCATTTTTATGTCAAAAATACATTACCAGTCATTTATTACCTGATGACTTTTCAGCATCGGTCGGGAGGCATCTGCCAACACTTCTAGTCCTACAGGTAATGCAGCGCATTGTAGTTATTTTTATTTAATTTATTTACTTAGTACTGAGACACAACAGCCTGTGAAAGTAGGAGAATGGATTGATAAATTTCAATCGTTAAGTACTTTATTGTTGTGTCTAATATGTAATTTAGCATATAACTCGCTGAGACGCCACCAGTGGCCCCAGAGAGTGAAGATTTTCAGTTTGCTTAGACATAGATCGCAGGTAGAAATTTGAAAAAGTCGATTGAGATTTCCATACCGCGGCACGAAGAATATCCTCTAAAGGCACATTGTTGGAAAAGGCCCAACTAGCGGAGAGTGCTCTAATTTCATGTGGACGAATCCGTAAAAACGAGAGATCGCGAACTGAAAGATTAGTGTAGGCTAATTTAATTGTACAGGATATCCAGCGGGAAATAGAAGCCGCTGATATATCCTTACATCCTATCAGAGGGAGAAACAACCTCTTCCTACGGCCCCTTGTCCCTTTAACTCTCTTAAGGTAAAGCTTAAGAGCTCTAACGGGACATAGAAGTCTGTCGGCATCCAACGGACCACAGCTCGCAGAAAGACTGGGAACCGTGATTGGTTTAGGAAGGACCGAAGGTAACTGGTTCTTGGCTAAAAAACCTGACTGACAAAGTAGAGTGAACGAGCCATCAGATTCATTGAATCTGATAAAGCCGGTTTCTACTGAAAGCGCATGCAACTCACTTCTACGACGCGCGGTCGCAAAGGCAAGAAGAAAGACAGTTTTGTAAGTTAAAAATTTTAACGAAGCAGAAGACAGAGGTTCGTACGGCGCCTTTGTAAGAGACCAAAGAACGCAAGATAAATCCCATTTTGGAGTTAAACTCCTACAAACGGGTTTATCTAGTTCGAATGATCGCATAAGTTCCGAGAGAAATGGATTAGCACCAATACTCTCTCCCCCTTTGAACTTAAGCGTATTCGAAAGCATTGAACGATAACCTTTTATTGTGCTAACAGCTAGATCTTTATCTTCAAAAAGAAAAAGAAAGAAATCGGCAATCCTAGCTACAGAGGGGCACTCAGGATTGATCGACCTAGCATGACACCAATCTGAGAAGACTGTCCACTTGGAATCATAGACGATTCTAGTGGATCGTCTTCTGGATTGAGCGATGCGAGAGGCAACTTTTTGAGAAAAGTTTCTCTCTCGGATCGATCGCTTGGTAATGTCCAAGCGTGAAGATGAAGCATTGCCGGGTTGGTATGAAGATGCCGCCCCGGTTGCTGAAACAGAAGGTCGTCTTGAAGAGGAAGACGTACTGGTTGTGCCGACAGGCAGGCCAGGAGGTCGTTGAACCAAGACCTCTGGGGCCTAAATGGCGCTATCAACAGGATTCTGCACTGTTGAGAACGAAGAACCTTTTGTAGTACGATCGGGACCAGAATGAACGGGGGAAACGCGTACCCGAATAGACGGTCCCAATCGAGGGTCAGTGCGTCCACTGCCCAGGCTGCAGGATCGTACATCGGTGACACATAAAGTGGCAGCCGATGGTTGACTCTGGTGGCGAAAAGATCCACCAGTGGTGTCCCGATCCGCATGAATACAGAGTTTACTACACTCTGATTCAGTGTCCATTCCGCCGGAAGAACTTTGTTTTGGCGGGATAGACTGTCCGCTAAGGCATTCAAATGGCCGGGGACGTGTTTTACTAAGACTACTAACGACGTCGCCTGGCACCAAAGGAGTAACTTCCATGTCTCCAGAAAGAGTAGATGGGAGTGCGTTCCTCCTTGCCTGCGAATGTAGGACACAACAGTAGTATTGTCCGTCGACAATAAAACAGTTGTGTTCGCAACGGAGGCAGAGAACTGTTTGAGAGCTAGCAGGACTGCTCTCAATTCTAAGTTGTTTATGTGCAAACAACGTTCCTCCGCTGTCCACATGCCCTGGGCTGTTAGGCCCTGTGGCTCTAAATGAGCTCCCCAACCCACAGCACTGGCATCTGTAACAAGGTACAGATCCGGAGGTGATGTGATCAAGGGCACCCCTTGTAGATAGATTAACGGATCCAGCCACCACCGAAGGTGTGACTTGAAGAAATCCGTCAGAGCTATCTCCTGTTCCAGTGAGTCCACAGACGGACGCCACCGGTACAGAAAAAGATACTGAAGGGGCCGCATGTGGAGCCTGCCTAGACTGACTAGGTCGGCTGCTGCACTCAGGGACCCCAGAAGTGACAGCATGGACCGGGCTGTTACCATAGCCTGGTCCAGAGTGAGTCTGATCTTCCGGAAAAGAGAATCGACTCTGTCCGAAGGGACCCGAATCACCGCTAGGTCGGTGAGAAAGGTCATCCCTACGAATGTAAACCTCTTTGACGGAACTAAGTCCGACTTCTGCGTATTGGGAATAAGGCCCAATCGCAGAATGGTCCGCCAGGCTAGAGACAGATCGTGAAGGAGAATTAAACGATCTGCTCTGTGGAGTAGCCAGTCGTCGAAGTATTGAAGAAGCTGGGGCCCGTTCATTCGTAGAAAGGCTCCCACAGCATTTATAATCTTCGTGAATACTCGAGGTGCGGACTTGAGGCCGAAGGGAAGTGCCCTGAATTGGTACACTTCTCCATTTACCACAAACCGAAGGTATTTCCTCGACGAGGAAGCGATCGGAATGTGGTAATAGGCGTCTGTGAGGTCTAACGAGACCGCCCAGTCGTCCTTCCGAATAGCCATTCTGATGGAGCGGGCCGACTCCATCTTGACTTTCTCGACCGGTATTAATAGATTCAGGGCTGACAAATCTATCACCGGTCTCCACCGACCGTCTTTTTTTCGGAACGAGAAAAAGACGGCTGTAGAAACCCCGAGAAACGGGGCTTCGGTTTAGCATAATTCCGGCCCGTGGAAGGAGGTTGTTTAGGCGGTACAGCCTTCACTTCCTGTTTCTGCTTTTTCGCCGGGGGCTTCCTAGTATTAGTCCATTTAGCCGCCGGTGCAGAGTATTTACGACTCTGTGACAAAGCATTTACTGCACTCGCCGAAAGGCGTCTGGATTGTTCTGACGAATCAGTAACAGTCACTGCAGCAACCCTTCCACCAAAGAGAAGATTGGAGGATAAGGGGGCGGCTCTTAAGCTGTCCTTGCTATTTTGTAGCAGAGAAGAGGATTTGACAAGTGTCGCATCTCTCCTCGCGGACAGCATTTCCGTGGCGTTCTGCAAATTCAGAGCCATCAGGTGCCGATTCCCCGTATCAAAAGCCTCCAGAATTCTGCTAGCCCCTCTGCTAGAGACATTCTCCTCTTTAAGTAGAAGTGCCAGAGCTATGGCGAAATGATCGTCATGTGAAGCCACCATGACTCCCAGACGCGCTCTGGCCTCCCATCTCTCAACCAGTTTAGCACTAACTGTGATTGAGGTGGGTGCAGTTAATCCCAAAGTGGACGCATCTCCGTCTAAGGCCGGCACTTTAACGGGAAAGAACTCCTTCGAAGCTACATAAGCCTTAGGAGACACCCATTCCTTAGAGATGGCCAGTGGGACCGACCAGGCTGACTCAACAGTGTCTAATGACCTGGTGGACTGCAGTTGGTCCAATAACCTTCCCAAGTTATTCGCCTGCGGAAGTAACTGTAATGGAGTTGTAGACCCTCCTATCTCCGCATTATGTTCTTCCAAACTTGAAAGGTTTTTACGACGTGGGGGAGCGTCGATCTTAGGGCAGAGCGTACTAGGCACTACCCTAAAAACTTCTTCAATAGCCTGCTGCAGGGACCAACGATCCGCAGCCGGCTCGTCTTCTATAGGTAATAGACTTTCCGTTTCTTCGTCAGACGAAGAAGTGGAGGATTGTCTAGGCCTACGACGAGAAGTATTGTGCTTAACCGGACTTCCCACCGGTTGACCAATTTCCGATCCAGAAATGGATTCATTCTCTGATAAATCCATAAGCTGGTGACGATCATGTGAACTCAACCTTCTATCCGCAGCAGAGAAAGGTTGCACAGAGTCAATCATCGGAGCCGAACTCACTGTATGTGATCTTTTCGACTTCCCCTTAACGGAACAAGCAATATTCCGATCGGGGGATTGCCTTTCAAAGGACTGCCTCTTGGAGAGGTGTCCTTCCGGGAGTCGTAAATTCCTATAATCAGGAATTTGACGATCACGGTAGGCATCACTAACCTGTCTGTCATAGAACCGATCACTCCTTCGTAATGAAGGTTGGTAACGTGGAGGAGTAATATCTCTTGAATAATACACTGTTCCCCTAGGAGAACGGAATGATTTTCTCGATATGTACTCTCCGTAATCTATGTCAGCAGGTTGGTTATTAAAACCTGGTAAACCAGTGTTCTGAATATCCAAATAATCAGGCTGTGCTGCGAAAGAATGATAACGTGTATCTATCCGATCGAGACGCACTGATCCCGGTTGCCTGGTACCGGGTTGCCCGGTACCTGGTTGACCGGTGGCAGGTCGAGTCATGTATGAATGACTGCCTTGCTGATTCTCCCATTCATCGTGAAATGAATGACCCATGTCCTCATTCCCGGTGTATGGATTAGTCATGCTGAATTGACTGACAGAATGCCCGGTCGCTTCATGCAGCCCGGTGCCCGGTCTAGTCATTTCAGAATGACTGCCTGGTTGCCCGGTGACTGGTCGTATCATTCTAGAATGATTGCCCGGTTGCCCGGTGACCGGTCTCGTCATTTCAAAATGACTGCCTGGTTGCCCGGTGCCCGGTTGCCCGGTGCCCGATTTAACCAAGGTAATATGACTGTCCAGTTTCCTGGAACCCGGTTGCCCGGTACCCGGTTGCCCGGTACCCGGTCGCCCGGAGTCATAAGGGTTTTGCTCGGAAGCATCACCCTGTGGACCAATGATAGGCAATTGTAATGCTCCATCACCGGTCCCCAAATTCTGCCCGCCGACCGGGTAATTTGGAACTCTGCTGTAGGCTTCCGAAGAATGCCTATCAACTGAGTGTGGTGAAAGAGGGGGCCATTCTGTTAGGTTTCCCTGAGAATGCCCCATTGCCTCACCCGAAGGTTCAGCACTAACACCAGTCGTCTGTTTTTGACCAGACGATATCATACGTTCCTCCGAACTTCGAGACGGTCCCGTCGTGGCTGTTACAGAGGCGTATGTCTTGACTGAAGATTGAAAAGCTCTGTCCTTCCGTCTAATCAACCCAGTCGTGGAGTCTGTTGGGGAAAAACCCTCGAATTCCCCTTCGCTCGTAGAGCTAATACTTACCTTCTTCTTCAAAGGAACAGTTTTACTCTTACGGCTTTTGTGAGTCCTCCTCGATATGGCCTGTTTCCAAACGGAAGCCGACCATAACGAACAGAACTCACATGGTGAATCCTTTGTGCACTTAGTGCACGCAATGCAGGAAGAGTGCGTGTCCCACAAGGCCACTAAATGACCGCATGAGCCACGCCTCTGTTCACCATTATGTGACATAGTATAAATACAAAATCAAATTACGAAGTTCAAAAACAAAAAATAATATTTTCTATTCTTTTATTTCACTACTCGTTTTTACGGACGTAATTCAATGAAAAAATATTTTTTAAAATATTCTCCAAATGTCTATGTAATTATACAAAACAACAACAAAGGCGATAAACAATATTATCGCTACCGGATCGGGAAATCTCACCGTTGAAAATTAATTGAAAAATTAATGCACGGTCATTCAAGACCCGACTCGTAACTGAAATAGTGGGTGGGGTAACCACCCGCGGCTCTCAGCTAGTTGTTACTACAAAAAAACACAACTTAAACACAAACAATAAATAAACGAAGTTCAAGTTCAAGAAGTAAATGTACAGTTTAACTGAATGAATTGACCCGTTAAAGCGAAAGCTTTAACTAGACAACGAAAATAAATTTAGAAAAATGAAATAAATTCAAGCCTGTAGGTCGGTGTGTCCAGGAAACTAAAAGTGACACGTTGACCTCGTGCGCCGGTATTTACCGGTGACCGTGTATATCACACAGGCGTGAGGGATACGCTAGGCGAGTTCTTTTTCTGGATGAATTAAGGGTTAGGAGATGTATATATCAGGTAATAAATGACTGGTAATGTATTTTTGACATAAAAAAGCTGTCTGCTGCAGAGGCGTCAGAAAGCATATCTATATGACGGAAAGGGTTAAGAGATATGACTGGCATCATAAATCCTTAGAGCAGATGACTCTTCAAATAGCATATCAGCTTAATTTATTGATTTAACCCTTTCCCTCATACAACAATTCTGCAGCAGACGACTTTGAACGTATTTTGTCAATTTTGTCAAAAATATAGAAAATCTCTATAATTGGATGGATAACCAATGACTAAAAGTGGAAAACATTGTGGCAAAAGAAGAAATTGCACGTTTTGTGCAATTTCTTCTTTTGTCACTATGTCTTCAAAAAGCTGTCTGCTGCAGAGGCGTCAGAAAGCGTCTATATGAGGGAACGGGTTAATTTATTGATTTAACCCTTTCCAACATGTATAACACATTTTGACGCATCGGCAGCGTAAGACTTTTGAAAACATTTTGGCAAAAATAGAAATTACACATAATGCCACAATGTTTTAAACTGTATTCTAGAATTTCACATGCATTTAAATGAGATTTTCGACATTTTTGTCTAGATGTTTCCAAAGTCGTCTGCTGCAAATTTGTTTCATGTGACAAAGGGTTAAAAGGGACCTACGTGCAAGCTGTCTGGGTGAATCGTTCATATGGTATAATAAACAGTTATCTGTCATCTGTTGTCTATAGATCGGTCCTGGAACACTAAAATGACCACTATCTGCTGGGCCCATACCATAATCACCATGTGACATTTCAACTCCGTTTAATGGAAGACTAGAACTGTGGGAAGACTTTTTTGGAGACCCTGAGTTTGATTTGGAAGCCCTTGAACTTTTGGTAATATCGGCCAATGCAGGACCACCCAGAGTTTTCTCGCGTATTGGAAGACTGGAGGATAAATCATCGGATTGCAGGAAGTCACAGTTCATATCGCCAATAGTTGGCCATGTGTTGTTGGCAACGGACATCTTAGTATGAAATGTATCCGAGTAAGCTGCAATAGAATTGAATATTTTGGAGTCAAAAGGCAAATGTTAATATTTTCAAATGTGTGCAAACCTACAGGTCGAAATGTTTTCCCGTTGGTGTTGATAAATTTAAATAAGTCCCATCTAGCGATTGTAGGTCTGAATGCATCTGTTTACAGTCTCACCAGTTGTCACATACTCCATATATATGTCATATATATATATATACCTTAATGCATATTCTGACAAAAAAATGAAAGCTTAGCCCTAAAAATTGTATGCAAATATAATTTTAACCCTTTCCCACCTATAGACACATTTTGACGCAATAGCAGCAGACGAATTTTGACAACATTGTGGCCAAAGGTGAAATTGCTCATGATGAGCAATTTCTTCTTTTGCCACAATGTTTTCAATTTTAATTAACAATTCAGCTATCTTTTATTGGGATTTTTCAGGTTTTTGTCTCCCTGTTTTCAAAGTCGTCTGCTGCAGATTTGTTTATTCATGGAAAAGGGTTAAATGAAGACTCCAAATTGCTTAATGTGTCTCGAATACATTTGTAAAATATGTTTTTTAGAAACAATTCTCTTTTTCTGTTTCTTTGATGCTGTAAAAAAACTGCTAAACGTGAACATCATTGTTCAGTTATATACCAACCCATCATGAATAATAACTCATGCAGATGATCTATCTTTTAGCCAGTAGAGGGTTAATTAATATGATTACAGTTTACATGTATATATCAGCCGTCCATAGAGAAAACCAACATGATGGCCCCTGCGTAATGTATCAACCTAGATCAGCCTGCACAGACTGATCGGGGTATACAGTAATGATTCCTGAAACAGAAAAACCACAGGAGGCAAAAAATGTCTATCCGGGTAAGCCTGCGCGGCATGCTTAGGCTGATCCGGGTCGATACTTTAACGCAATGTCCACAATGTTGGTTTTCTGGCGAGACAGCTCATATATACATGTAGTCTTTGCATAGATACATTTCTTATGGGGCACCTAAGCAGTGTTTTAATTTAGATATAAATATTTAACCCTTTCCCACACACAACAAATCCACAAGCAGACAACATTGAAATCATCTATCTATATATGAAAGTATAATTATTGAATAGTGATGAAAATATTGTTGCAAATGGAGAAAGTGCTCATTATCGAAACTAAAATGCATGTTCAGATAAACTTTCATGAAGGTTGCCTGTAGTATTCCTTTAATTTGACATTGTGACCTATGTAAAATGTTGCCTGTAGAGTGTTAACAAGGCAAATGTTGATGATGCACGACGGAAGGACGGTAGACAAAATGTGATTTCAATAGCTCACCTTGAGCTCTTCAGGCACAGGTGAGCTAAAAAGTCCCCAAAACAATTGTGATGTCTACTTGGAAAAGATAAAAATCATTGTTCTACTCACAATCATTGACTGTCACACTGGTTTGTACATGTACATTTATGTCTTTTTGTTGTCTACCTCTTGTGTTTTCCTGTCTATGATCAACAACGGAATCTGAAATCACAGTTAAAAGTTCTCATGTTAACCTTACATACATCAAATCTGCAGATGGCTTTGAAAACATCTAGGGAAAATTTTGAAAATCACAATATTATTCAGTATAGCGGAAAACATAATGAGCAGTTTCTCCTTTTGCACAATGTGTTCAAACATTGTCTGAATCAGATTGGTTAGAATTTGTCTGCAAGTTGAAAGGATAGATTAGACACAAGTGAAATAAATGGCTAACCAAGGCTAACTAGTCATAGATTTGTTCCTGTGGTATCTGGCATCTGATCCGACACTTTTTGGCTAGGAGGAAACAGCCTTTATTCTGTAGAAAATTAACCCAAAAAAATCACCGCAGGCATCGATACCTTTTACTTCGGACATTATTGAAGTAAACTTAGCGGAGAAAGGGCACTTGCTATGGAAGCTTCCCATGAAATTTCATTGAATTCCATCCAATGATTGCTGAGAAATAGTGGAATATAATTATAAATACAAGGACTTCAGTTCTTTGTAGGACAATTTTTTTTAACATACATATGTACATGAATGAGTACTCTGCTGCCAAAAGATTCTCTTTTATCAAATTTATATGACTTTGAAGGTCAAAAACAAAATGTTTATGTACAAGTTCGTATTTCAAAAGCAGACATTCCTTTTCTGAGGAAATAATTTTCTAAATCTTACTCCTTGGGTATTAAGGGTCAAACAGCCCCAGCCCATGGTAGCCATGCCGTATGACCAATCAACATGATTTGAACAAATCAGGTAGAGGGTCACCCAAGTATTAAATATGTTTATAAAATTATTTGAAAATCAGTCAGATTCTTTCGAAAGAGAATATTTTTAAAGTTTTCACTGTAGTCATGAGGCAAAACAATCCTGCCTCCTTTTGAGGCGATGTTATTTTACCAATCAACATAGCTTGAAATAATCGAGTAGAGGGTCACCCAAGGAATGTTTCTACAAAATTATTTGGAAATCAGCAAAATATATTTGGATGAATGGATTTTTTTTAAGTTTTAAAATAGCCATATAAAGCAAAACAACCTGGTGGCAACATTTTTAGACCTATCAACATGGCTTGAAGGAATCTTATAGAGGGTCAAAAATGATGAAATTAGAAGATTTTTTAAAGTTTTCATAATAGCTGTTAAAGGCAAACAGCAAAGCCCCCGTGACCAATCAACATGGCTTGAAGGAAACTGATAGAAAGTCATCTAAGGGTCATTTCTATAACATTATCTGTAAATCAGCCACCCGGTTTGGGAGTAGAACTTTTTAAAGTTGTTTTTCTCTCAGTTACCATGGAAACCAGAATTATGTATGGATAAGAAAAATGAAGGAATTTTGGTGAGGACATTGAGAGGATGCTTGCTGTTTCATCTCAATTGACCCACTGGTTACAAAGATGAAGATGTTGACACAAGGATGACACATGCAGGACAAATGCCGATCACAATAACCCACCTTGAGCACTTCAACTATTAAAGGAAAGATAATAAAGATAAAGTAGAAGCCAATTATTTCATCCTATAATAATTACCTTTAGCTGGTCTTTGCATCATTTCTGTCATTTGTTTGGTGATTTTATCATTCTGTTCCAAAACATGCATCAATTTCTTCTGCAAATCCTTCGTTGTTTGTAAAAGCATTGAAATGTAGTTCTCTTTCTCATCATCTGTAAGCTCTGTAAAGAACACAGTGACATTTACTCTATACGCTTTCCATGATAAAGAGAAATTATGTTGCTTCTAGCAGTCTTCAGCCAGAAGCACCTGCAGCAGACAACTTTTGAAATCATGTGGCATTTTTTGTATTGGTTGTTTTCTTTTTTTCTGCTGCATATTTGCTGTATGTGGGAATGGGGTTATTTAAGTCAAAATTGGACAGCCAGAAATATTGAAGGACATGAAAGAAGCCTTTGTGTAATACGAGACTGAACATCTGAATAATCCTTTCCCAAATACAAAGGACTTTTGAAAACATGGAGACAAAAGGAGAAAATGCTCATTATGAGCAATTTCTCCTTTAGCTACTAAATATTATCATTTCATTTATAAAAAGCTTCCATATTTTTGCCTATACGTTTTCAAGGTGGTCAGCTACAGATGTGATTGTATGTTGGGAAGAGTTAACCCTTTCCCTCATACCACAATTCTGCAGCGGACTACTTTGAACATATTTTATCAAAAATATAATTGAATGGATAACCTATGACTAAAAGTGGAAAACATTGTGGCAGAAAGAAAATTGCTTGTTTTGAGCAATTTCTTCTTTTGTTGCTATGTTTTCAAAAGGCATCATAAAGCATCTATATGAGGGAAAGGGTTAAGAAACATGTCTACAAGTGTTACATACCGTGATGAGAAATCATCTTTTCACTGGCCTGCAATCCCAATTCTAATGTACTTATCTTCACGCTGCTGTCCTTCATCTTTCTCACTGCTTCATTCAGGTCATACTTTTGCCTGAAATAAACATACAACAGTGTCTTAACCCTTTCCCACATACACCAAATCTGCAGCAGACAACTTTGAAAATGTCTTCTCAAAAATATGGAAAATCTCTATAATTGTAGATATCATTACTGAAAAAGGTTGAAAACATTGTGGCAAAAGAAGAAATTGCTCATTTTGAGCAATTTCTCTTTTTGTCACGATGTTTTCAAAAGTTGTCTGATGCAGATACGTCAAAATGTGTTTATAGGTGGGAAAGGGTTAAAAAGTAATTTTGATATGATAAGACTTGATAAATCCTTTCCCACATACAACAAATCTGCAGACATTGAAAACATCTTGACAAAAATGTGCATTATTTCTTTAAATGAAAGAATATTATCAAATAGAATTGAAATGACTGTGGCAAATGAAAAATTACTCATCATGAACATTTTCTCGTTTTGCTACAATGTTTTTAGAATTTGTCTGCCGCAGAGGGCGTCAGAAAGCTTCTATTTGTTGGAAAGGGTTAAGGAAACCCAATTTCATTGATCAAAATGGGCAAACAGCAATAACACTTTAACATGCATATAACCCACCCTGTGTTTTTAAACTGTTTGTCTTTTCAGAATGATGTTCATGCTGCTAGAGATAGAGATTTCCAACATGCATTCAGAATAATGTTCATGTTGCCAGAGATAGAGATTTCCAACATGCAGACACATTTTGAAGCATCTGTAGCAGACTAATTTTCAAAACATTGTAGCAGAGAAGTAATTGCTCGAAGAGAGGAAGACAAAATGTCTCCTGTTACTACAATAGTTTTGTTTAGATGTATTTTGTAAGTTGTCAGCTGCAGATTTGCTGTATTGGAAAGGGTTGAAGTTTTCACATAAAAATATAGCTTAAATTAGAAACTTGTGTCTTAAAATATATATTTAAGTTGCCTACAATTCTTGAATGTTCCTCAATTATTTTCAACTTGAAAGTTTACAAATTATTATAGCAGTAAACTTATAAATAATTGTTAGAAGGAACATATGTCCCACCTGCTTATATGTAAGGAAGTTTAACCCTTTCCCTGATATAGAGCAATTTCTCCTTTTGCCACAATGTTTTCCACTTTTAGTCATAGGTTATCCATTCAATTATAGAGATTTTCTATTTTTGACACAAATATGTTCAAAGTCGTCTGCTGCAGAATTGTCGTATGAGGGAAAGGGTTAAGCCAGATAGAAAGACAGAAAACAGAGAAGTAATTCCTAAGTGTTGCATGATAGGTCATTCGGTAACGTCTAGGTTATCAATCCAGCACCAGGGCTCGTTTCAGGAGACACAAGTTTGAATCCACTGCTAGGCAATCCATTCTTTGACAAAAATATCATTGTCTATTTGTGAAGGTAGCAAGATGTCTTGGAAGAATGTTGTATGGAGAACTGGTGTTAGAAAAATACATTGGGTGAACTGGCCACATAGCTAAAATAACACTCAAGGCGTTAAACTCTATCAATGTTTCCATGCCAAGGCAGATGACACCAAAATGAGTAAGTCTGTTCAAAGACAAAGAACACTTTAATTAACCCCTTTCCCACATAAAGGAAATCTGTAGCAGACAACTTTGAAATTGTTGAAGCAAAGATTTAAAAATGATAGTATAATTAATGGATAGAGTGGAAAACATTTTGGCAAAACGAGAATTTGCTCATTATGAGAAATTTCTCCTTCCTTTCAACTCAATGTTTTCAAGTCTTCTGCAAGTGGTAAGGGGTAATGGCAGTTGCAACACATTGACAAAACAACATTAATAGTAAATTAAAAATTCAATTGCTCACCTTTTATATGCAGTTTTCATGAAGGTCAGATTGTATTTCAGTTTCTCTATCTTTTGATCATAGTCCTCTGCCTTTGCCTTATGCTTTGAATTCATCTGTTCTAGGGACTTCCTGTTAAAACGTTTTAAACATGAAATCATATTTCACATAAAGCAAACTTTTGTCATTTCTGAAAGCATTATGAGAAATGAAAAACTTGATTTAATATTTTCATAGTATGCTGCAATTTAACCTCATATAGACGCTTTCTGATGCCTCTGCAGCAGACAAAGTTATACACAAATATGGAAAATCTCTATGAATGAATGTATCCTTATTTAATACAGCTGAAAACATTGAGGCAAAAGGAGAAGTTTGCTCATCATGAGCAAATTCTCTCTTTACCATAATGAATTTAAAAAATCGAAGTACAACTGCATACGGGAAAAGATAAATCATTTCTCACAAAAAGCCTTTTTCTGACATTTACAACAGAAATGGATTTTTGAAGCATTTTGACAAATAAAAAGATTGCTATTGATCTGTTTAATCCCAAATTGCTTAGTAATAGCAACTGGCTGTAGCAAAAGGTGAAATTGTTTATAACTTTTTTTTTCAACTTCATTAAACAAGATTTTTAGCTTAATATTTTAAAAGTTGTCTACTGCAGATTTGTTGAATGTTAGAAATGGTTTAAGAATGGAATGTTTGAAATGCTCAAGTAATTATACAAATTTTATGTAACTGAGTAACTATTTACTGTTAAATTATGTTATAAAGATGGAAACTAAATATAGTATTGGGTTGATGAACCCTAAATTATCTGACAATCCATAGATCAAGTATGAGAGAACAATATTCTGTATTGTAAGATGAAAAGATTCTAACTAACCCTTTCTGAAACCTCTGCAGCAGAAGACTTTTGAAAACATTACGGAAAAGGAGAAATTGCTGACATTGAGCAATTTACCCTTTTGCTACTATGATTAAACTCTATTAAAGATTTATCCTTTCATTTATAGAGATTTTTATTATTTTGACTTAATGTTTTCAAAGTCGTCTGCAACAGATTTGTTGTATGAGGAAAAGGGATAGTAAGAGGTGAATAAAGAGGACTAACCAAAAACATGTATAGGGTTTTCTTTTCTTCATAATACCCCCCTCCCTACTATTACATGAATATCAACAATGAATTTGTAGAGTACCTCAGAGCTCTAGATAAGGGGTGTTTTGCATGTTCTAAAATCCTTATTTTACCCTCTAACCCTATGTTGTGGGTGCTCAAAAGAATCGTCTCAGTGAGACGGTTCATTTGAGTGCCCACAACATAGGGTTTGCCGTAATAGTCAGAGATAGAGAGATATTGTGGGATAAAGTGCTGAATACCCCTCCTTATCTGGAGCTCTGGACTACCTGTGATCACTAGAAGAAGACAGCTCCTTTCTAAGATTATCAGCCCTCTCTTTCAACTCCTTGACCAGTGAGTTCTGTGATTCAATCTGTTTCCTGTAGTCTGCACAGTTCAATCTCTGTTCTTCGGCCTGTCTAGACATCTCCCTATTCTTCAACACAAGCTCTTCCACCGTTGTTTCACACATCTTCTCCTGAAGGTCAAGGACCTCGTCTTTCTTACGGATCTGACAGTGTAATTCGTCAATCTCGCTTTCTTTATCAATCAACTGTTTAGTTTGACCATCAATGGTTTCTTTACAACATTCAACTTCTTCTCTCTCATGTTCGAGATCACTTAAAGTCATTTTGAGTTCATGTTTCATTTCTTCCAACTCAATTGCTAGTTTTTCTATTTGAGATCGACATTCAGTGAGCAATTGTTCATATTTTCTATCATTTCCATGCTGGACTTCTAGGTGATAAACCTTTGAGCGTAATCCCTCCGTCTCCTTTTCGACAATTTCAGCTCTCTCTGTTTTCCGAGTCATTTCTGACTTCAGGTCAGAAATAATTGTGATCTGAAAAAAAAATATTAAAAAAAATTGATCCAACAATTACCCTTATATACCTTAACTTTAACCCTTTTCCACTTTCAAGAAATCTGCAGCAGACAATTTTGAAAATATCTAGGCAAAAATATGAAACAAGAGGGCCATGATGGCTCTAGTTCGCTCACCTGAATTATGCAATGTAATTTCTAATGCAAAACACATCAAGACAATTATTCTGACAAGGATTCAAAATGCAACCTCCAGAGTGTTAACAAGATTTTCCTTCATTTGTCCTAGTGATCTATATTTTGTTTACCCAATATAACACATATTCAAACATGGACTAGATATCATCAAGAAAAACATTCTGACAAAGTTTCAACTTGCTCAAAGTAAAAATGCGGCCCCCGGAGTTTGAACACTATTTTCCTTTATTGATCTAGTTTCTGACCCAATATGACCCATATTTGAACTTAACCTAGTTATTATAATTCAGACAAACATTCAAGCTGCTGAAGCCAAAAGTGTTTAAGAGATTTTCCATCAATTTGGCCTAAAGACCTAGTTTTTGAACAGACGTGACCAATATTCCAACTTGGCCTACATATCATCAAGACAAACATTCTGATAAAGAAAAAGATTTCCCACCAATTTGACCTAGTGACCTAGTTTCTGAAACAATATGAACCATATTCGAACTTGACCTAGATATCATGAAGCCAAACATTCTGACGAAGTTTCAAACTGCTGAATAAATTTACAAAGATGGCTTTTTGAGTTTTAACAAGATTTTCCTTCAATTTGACCTAGTGACTTACTTTTTGAACCAACATGACCAATGTTAAAACTTGACCTACATATCATCAAGACAAACATTCTGATAAAGTTCCAACATGCTCAAGTTAAAAATGCAGGATCAAGAGCGTTAACAAGATTTTCCTTCAATTTGGCCTAGTGACCTAGTTTAAGGGCAATTGTTGACGACGCACGCCAGACAAAATGTAATCACAAAAGCTCACCTTGCACTTTTTGCACAGGTGAGCTAAATGACGAAATTATTAATTAACCCTTTCCCTCATACGACAATTCTGCAGCAGACGACTTTGGACATATTGTGTCAAAAAATAGAAAATCTCTATAATTCAATGGATAACCTATGACTAAAAGTGGAAAATATTGTGTCAAAAGGAGAAATTGCTCGTTTTGAGCAATTTCTTCTTTTGTCACTATATTTTAAAAAACCGTCTGCTGCAGAGGCGTCAGAAAGCGTCTATATGAGGGAAAGGGTTAAACAGAGTTGAAAGCATTGTGGCAAAATGAGACAATGAGACAATGCTTTTCAAAGTCCTCTGCTGCCGATGTGTTAGAATGAGTCTAGGGTAAACACTTTCCTACATGCAGACACATCCGCAGCTGACAACTTTTGAAAAACTCAATTGGAGCAGTTTCTCCTTCAACTTCAATGTTTTCAATTAATTTCAGAAATTATACTTTCATTTATCAAGATTTTCGCAATTTTTGCCACAAGTTGTCTGCTGCAGATTTTTTGTATACATGTCAAAACAAGAGGGCCAAGATGGCCCTAAATCGATCACCTAAGGCCAGACTTAAAAATATTTCTGTTTGCCCAAACCCTACCCACCAGTCTCAGGTGTGGGTAGGTAGGTAGGGAAATTCTTTTTTTTTTTACTTTAAAAATAAAAAATAGGGGGGTCAAAATTATTTCACTTTGTAAACAACTTTAAAAATGAAAGACTTTTAAAGTTTGGTAATTGTCAGACACATATATGTGCCAAGATCTTTTCTAATAACAATTTGTTCAGTCTTCCACTTTTTTTCTCAATGTTTACATTGTAATTACAGACAAACATTTTAACTGTCAGAACTTCTGAATAAAGATTCAAAATACTTGTATTGCTAACTGCATAACTGTCACTCTGACTTTTTAATTTTGACTAGTAAATCTGACGTTTGACTAGAATAAGAGGTGACTATTGAGGCCAAAAGAGCTATCACAATAGTAAATTCATATTGCGATAGTATTGCAATAGTCTAAAATAAAATGCCCACCGGTGTTATGCAGGGATTTCAATTTGCGAAGGGTTTGTTGGTCCTCATATTTATTAAAAATAATGATATGTTCCCAAAGCATTTTTTTTAAAGTCATCATCATTCAGATAACATGCCAAATAATTCTCGAGATTTGCATCGGTCTGAATTTGCAAATCGCTTTTGGCGAATAATGGCTTGAGCGGCTGGGGCAATTTGCAAGAATAAATCAAGAATACGTCACTTGGAGATTCTCAATCATTGTCAAACTGGTCAAAATCAAACAAAGAAAACTATCCTGTGTACAAATTCACCGTTACTGATACGTGGGATGATTTAAATTCCTCTTACGAAGCAATTTTCCAAACATGCCTGCAAAAATATTTTCGCCGTCCGCCATTTTAAAAATTGGGATTCCCGCGATTTCATCACATGTAAAATTAAAAGTTATTTTTAGTAGTTTCCAAATTTATTGACCAATCAAATTTGAAGAAATTCGTGAATCCTTTTCTGATTGGGTGGCCTTTGCTTATGGGAATTTCCCATATTTACACCACTAGCTTTCATCTGTATCAATTAGAGGCTTTAATTAAAATAACAGAAATTGTCGTGTGATAAAGCACTGCGCTGATCGGATCAGGTTTATATTCTATGCAACAAACTGAAGACGGATACGGACACTTAAAAAAAAAAAACATCGCAAATTTTGAACCAAAAAAGATTTTGACTCGGGGGCTTTTTTATGGGTCGGTCGGGTTAGGGCAAACAAACCTATTCTTATTTATGGCCTAATTGATAGTAAATTAGTAGCAAATATTTAACTGCAAATATCTGGAAAAATTTGATCAAGGATTGCAAATGAAACTGCAAGGAGTGGACACTTCTCAAGAAACAGCTTATCAGTAAAGGCCATTTATATCTTGAAATCTAACAAGAACTTTAATAAGAATGGAATTATAAAGTTTTTGTCATTTTGCACCTTTCCTGATGCCGCCTTGCTGCCCTGTTTTTCAACGAAATCAATATGGCTTCAACAGTTTATTTAGAGTGTCACTTAAGGAACATTTCTACCAAATTATCTTGCAATCGCACAAGCAGATTATGGAGGAAAAGGATTTTAAAATTTGGGTATTTTTCTCACTTTCTGATGCCGCAGCAACCTAAGTTCTCAATGGAATTAAATCTTTGAACAATTTTGAAAGAGGACCACCAAAGGAACATTCCTGTGATGTTTTGTGGAAATTGGTCTATTGAAATGGTAGGAGTTGGTTGTCATTTGTAGCTAAAAGTTCAATTTACCCCTTTTGTGATGACGCCTTGATTGTGTAACCAATCAAAACGGCTTTAACAAATTAAATAGAGGATCATTACAGTTAGATTCGTATTATATTTTCTTAAAATCAGACAAACACTTTCATAAAAATGGAATTTTCAAATTTTGTCATTTTGCCCCTTTTCTGATGCCGCCTGACTGCCATGTTTTTCGACCAATCAGTATGGCTTGAACAATTTTTATAGAGGCTCACCCAAGGAACATTTCTACCAAATTATATTTGAATCTGACAGGCAGATTCGGAGGAGAAGATTTTTAAAGTTTGGACATTTTGTCCCCTTTCTGATGCCGCAGCAACCAAAGTTCTCAATGGAATTTAAATCTTTGAACAAATTTGAAAGAGGACCACCAAAGGAACATTCCTGTGATGTTTTGTGGAAATTGGTCTATTGGAATGGTAGGAGTTGGTTGTCATTTGTAGCTAAAAGTTCAATTTACCCCTTTTGTGATGACGCCTGGTTAATATGATTGTGTAACCAATCAAAATGGTTTTAACAAATTAAATAGAGGATCATTACAGTAAGATTCGTATTATATTTTCTTAAAATCAGACAAACACTTTCATAAAAATGGAATTTTCAAATTTTGTAATTTTGCCCCTTTTCTGATGCCGCCTGACTGCCATGTTTTTCGACCAATCAGTATGGCTTGAACAATTTTTATAGAGGGTCACCCAAGGAACATTTCTACCAAATTATATTTGAATCTGACAGGCAGATTCGGAGGAGAAGATTTTTAAAGTTTGGACATTTTGTCCCCTTTCTGATGCCGCAGCAACCAAAGTTCTCAATGGAATTTAAATCTTTGAACAAATTTGAAAGAGGACCACCAAAGGAACATTCCTGTGATGTTTTGTGGAAATTGGTCTATTGGAATGGTAGGAGTTGGTTGTCATTTGTAGCTAAAAGTTCAATTTACCCCTTTTGTGATGACGCCTGTTTGCTATGACTGTGTAACCAATCAAAACGGCTTTAACAAATTAAATAGAGGATCATTAAAGTAAGATTCGTATTATATTTTCTTAAAATCAGACAAACGCTTTCATAATAATGGAATTTTCAAATTTTGTCATTTTGCCCCTTTTCTGATGCCGCCTGACTGCCATGTTTTTCGACCAATCAGTATGGCTTGAACAATTTTTATAGAGGGTCACCCAAGGAACATTTCTACCAAATTATATTTGAATCTGACATGCAGATTCGGAGGAGAAGATTTTTAAAGTTTGGACATTTTGTCCCCTTTCTGATGCCGCAGCAACCAAAGTTCTCAATGGAATTTAAATCTTTGAACAAATTTGAAAGAGGACCACCAAAGGAACATTCCTGTGATGTTTGGTGGAAATTAGTCTTGCGGTTCAGGAGGAGATGATGTTTAAAGCTAAAAGTTAACGCCGGACGGACGGACGGACGGACGGACGGACGACGGACAAAAAGTGATCAGAATAGCTCACCTTGAGCCTTCGGCTCTAGGTGATCTAAAAAAGGTGATTCATCTGAATTGCATTTTTTTTTTTTTTTTTTTTTAAACTGTCCACTTGACACAATATATTTAGTAATCCACTTGGAAAAAGCTAAAATCCTATTATCTGCATTATTTAAACTCAAAGCTTGAAACAGGGTTGTAAACATTGGAGAAGGAATAGAAATTGTTCATTTTTATCCATTCTTTCTTCTCAAACAAATGTCTGCTGTAGTGGTATCAAAGTCGGTTTGAGTCTGGAAGAGTTTTGATAGAAGAGTGTTTGAAGGAACACAGGTGTCCTCTTCCAATAATTACGTGTAATTCATTATTGTATGTCTCGCTGTCCCCTTCCAATAATTAAGTGTAATTCATTATTGTATGTCTCGCCGTCCTCTTCCAATAATAACGTGTAATTCATTATTGTATGTCTCGCCGTCCTCTTCCAATAATTATGTGTAATTGCATGTCTCGCCCTCCCCCGCTTTGACTATCAATACAAGTGTAAAATACCAAGACACAAAAGGTGTGCAAAATATGAAGTTGATCTAACAAGTCTAAAATACAAGAATTTAAAAAACAAAAGACAATTTATGAAGCCAAAGTCTATTTTATACATAAGTCTTAATCTGACCTTTTCTTTGATGACCAAGTCGGTGTCAGTCAGCTGGTCTCGGAGACAACCAATCACACTGTCTTTCTCTTGTAACTGCTCCTCTGTAGAATTGAAAAACAGTTTATCATCAGTTCTGCAGACGGCTTTTTGAAAACATAGTGACAAAAGAAGAAATTGCACAAAACGTGCAATTTCTCCTTTTGTCACAATGTTTTCCACTTTCTGTCATAGGTTATCCATTCAATTGTGGAGATTTTCCATGTTTTGACAAATATACATTCAAAGTGCTGCAGAATTGTCGTATGAGGGAACGGGTTAAGCCAATCAGAAAGTGTATGACATTTTTTAATATAGAATAAGACTACTATTAAGAATAACAGGTAAATACAGGCTCATATAATTCTTTCTCGAGATGCATATCCATCACAGCCTTGTTAGCATACAGGATTTGGGATCAGGGGTCCCTGGTAATATCCAGCCTAATGGAAACTAGAACTGCGAGTGAACTCACAAAGGATACCCCCCATCCCGCGCTTACAAGACATATGGACAGACAGACGGATATATTTCCGACCGGAATAATCTTACTTCATGCACATCCTCAGGTTGTGTACTGCAACGGTGTAAAGTTTCAACAGAATCGGTCCAGCCGTTAAAGAGGAGTTGTGCTTACAAGACATATGGACAGACAGACAGACAGACAGGGTTATTCCTATATACCCCCCCCAAAACTTGTTTGTGGGGGGGTATAACTATGGTGGAGCAGTGTCGTGGCAGGCACTTTTCCTAGCCTAGTACCAGTTTGTCACCAATGGATGGTTTATTCAAGAATAAGTTAAAATCAGAGATCTAGATAAAGGGCATTTTGCATGTTCTAAAAACCTTATTTGACCCTCTAACCCTATGATGTGGGTACTCAAAAGAATCGTCTCAATGACACGATTCTTTTCAGTACCCACAACAAAGGGTTTGCTTTAATACTAAGACAGAAATTGTGGGAGTTGAATAAACTCCTTATCTGGACATCTGTAAAATACTGTTGAACACTGCATCAACCACCAAAAAAAGTTCTTACCCGAGATATTGGTCATCTCATTCAGTTTTTCCTGCAGCATTTCAATGTGCTGTAACTGTTTCTCCAACTGAATTCGCAATCGCTGCAGCTCCTGCATGTGTTCATGGTATGAATCCCTAGAGAATGATGTTTTACCGTCTGACCTCTCGAATGACTGAATGATCCTTTTCAATGTCTCAATATGGTGCTCCCCATCCACTTTAGCTAATGAAGTGATATCTAACAGATGACCCGATATTGATGAATGCAAATTCCTTGAAAAGTCGGATTCCGCAACTCCCGTCATGTCACCAAGACGGCTACCCGATAATGTTTTGTACATAGTGCTGTCGGCCTCATCCATTTCGGGAGGGCTACGGTATGACAAGTCTTGAGAGAAATCCTTGACGCGAATATCTGGGGGACTGCGGTGTAAGGAAAGTCGGGAGGGGAATGAATTGCTTTCATTTGCTAAAGAGAATCTCACTGAATTCTTCTGTCTATTTTCAGATGAACCTAGAACAGAATCATCTCTATACACATCCCCTTTTGTACCAACGGAAACATTCTGTCTATTTTCACCGGAACCCATTGTAGAATCACGTCCATACATATCCCCCACTGCACCCATTGTACCAACGGAAACATTCTGTCTATTTTCACAGGAACCCATCGTAGAATCACGTCCATACATATCCCCCACTGCACCCATTGTACCAACGGAAACATTTTGTCTATTTTCACAGGAACCCATCGTAGAATCATGTCCATACATATCACCTGTTGTACCCATTGTACCAAATGAGCCCGTTTTAGAATCACATTTATACATATCACCTTCCGTTCCTATGATACCGACGGAAACATTTTGTCTGGTTTCACTGCTGCGAGGAGATGTGTTGGTTCTAAACACGTCTGTCATATCCAAGGAACTCAGAACACTGATACCCTCGCTTGGTGCATGTGTTCCTCCGCTGCAACGCATCCGTTCACTGATGGCAGTACTGTGTGTACGGTCACCCCTGCTCTGCTGGTTGACCATGAGAGGATTACCGTCTGTTCGTTTATCCCTTTGGTTGCTGTGTTTCGTTATTCTTGGGCTACTTTTATCAGAGCTTGGGCTGCTGTCCAATGGCAAAGAACTGTTCTGCAAACTGAGAAATACACATCTGGTTAAATTGAGTTATTTATGTGATATAGGCCACATCATATGGGAAAAGGCACAATTTAGCTTTCTGAACAGTGACCATCAGCCGGTACATCTGCTCGGGAATCTACACCAGATAATGGAAGCCTCAAACAAGCTTATTTAACCCTTATTTAACCTTTTCAAAGTCATCTGCTGCAGATTTGTTGAATGTGGGAGAGGGTTAAATAGCATGTAAATGGTGAAGATATTGATCTGACTGTGAGGTCAGGATACTCTTCACAAACGCCAACTCCTACCTTTTTTTCACAGGAACTATTCTATAAATGAAAACTGACATTCGTAACCAGAAAAGATCCGGATTAACCAACATGTTTTGATCAAGTTCTTCTCTAGTTACACTCATCAGAAGACTAGATAAGAGGCAGTGAGCTGGTCTTTTCCCCACAATATTTCTCTCATAACTCAACCAAATTCTATGTTGTGGGTACTCAAAAGAATCTTCTCAGTGCGACGATTCTTTTGAGTACCCACAACATAGAGTTTAAAGGTCAAATAAGGATTTTAGAGCATGCAAACCGCCTGTTATCTAGAGCTCTGTAAACATTATATAACCCTTGCGTTGATGGATATGGCCCAACACACAAGTATGCAATTATGCAGTTTATTTCCTGTTAACCCTTTCCATCATACGACAATTCTGCAGCAGACGACTTTGAACGTATTTTGTCGAAACATATAAAATCTCCATAATTGATTGGATAACCTATGACGAAAAGTGGAAAACATTGTGGCAAAAGGAGAAATTGCACGTTTTGTGCAATTTCTTCTTTTGTCACTTATGTTTTCAAAAAGCCATCTGCTGCGTCCGAAAGTGTCAAAACAATAAATTTCTTCTTTCGACACAATGTTTTTCAACAAATATGTCTTCATTTAGGGAGAGTTTTCACTTTATTGGCGAGATGTTTTCAGAGTGTGCTGCAGATTTGGTGTATGTGGGAAAGTGTTACCATAGAGCATTATGAGAGTAGCATCATTTACCTGGCCGGGTTGTTATCAGAACATCCACTGTCCGGTGATTCTCTTCCTTCATTATCTGTAATAACATCATAAATCACAAATTTACTTTTGTGCATCCAGAAATATCTTTATTAAATTATACTGTGAAGATTTAACACAAACAACCAAGGTTCCTATTCCAGAACCATTTTAAAATTATTAAAATTCTAAATTTGTAGAAAATTCTTAATTTCAAAGTAAGACAATTTCAAACTAGAAATATCACTGAAGGTGATGAATACCTCCAGCTGGTGCCTGACAATATACATACGTATGAGAAATTAAAGGGGCCATAACTCATTTAAACAAGAGGGCCATGATGGCCCTATATCGCTCACCTGATTTAATAGAACTTCAATAGTTTTCAAAGTTTTTACTCTTTTTAGGCCAATACTAATGACAAAAATCAAGTATGAAAATAAAGAAAGGGAAATAACTCAAAAATTAGGGAAGCAAGAGTTATGGTTCATATGCACTGCACTCCGCATTGATGAGATGTATCCACATATGGAATTTCATAGCCATAGCTAGTACAGTTTTGGAGATATGCTCCGGACAAAAATCAAGTATGAAAATAAAGAAAGGGAAATAACTCAAAAATTAGGGAAGCAAGAGTTATGGTTCATATGCACTGCACTCCGCATTGATGAGATGTATCCACATATGGAATTTCATAGACCTAGGTAGTATAGTTTCGGAGATATGCTCCGGACAAAGAACTGGAAAACTGATTTGCCGGACTGACTGACTGACTGACAGATGGACCGACTGACTGACTGACAGATGGACTGACGGACTGACGGACGGAGTGCAAACCTAAGAGTCCCCTTCGGCACGCCGGTAGGGGACTAACAATGCACATATAAGGAAAACAGGCTCCGCCCCCTGGCGGCCATGTTTTTCAACGGATTGGAAATATTTGAACAATCTTGGTAAAGAGTGTCCCAAGGAACATTTGTGCAAAATAATTTTCAAATCGGGCCAGTACTTTTGGACAAGGAGATTTTTAAACTTTTAACAATGCACATATAAGGAAAATAAGCTCCGCCCCCTGGCGGCCATGTTTTTTAACGGATCGGAAATATTTGAACAATCTTGGTAGAGGGTAACCCAAGGAACATTTGTGCAAAATAATTTTCAAATCAGGCCAGTACTTTTGGACAAGAAGATTTTTTAAGATTTGGCAATTTTCCCCTTTTCTGATGCCGCAGCAACCAAAGTTCTACTTGGAATTAATTTCTTTGAACAACTTTGAAAGAGGACTACCTAAGGACCATTCCTGTTTAGTTATTTTGAAATCTGTCGTTTGGTTTAGTAGGAGAAGTCATTTGTAGGAAATTGTTAACAGACGCTGACGACGACAACGACGACGACGACGGACGGTGAGTGATCACAAAAGCTCACCTTGCACTTCGTGCTTAGGTGAGCTAAAAACAAGACATGGAAATTCCATGAAACCAGGTTTTCTATAATGGAAGGTGTTTGATTAAGAATTAACAGATCTGTCAAATCTTTCTGTTAATAGTTAATCAAAGCTAGTAATTCAAGTAACAGGGAATATTTCTATTGATGAATAATCATAATTACTTTGTCAATTAAATATATCACAATTTTATCTAACAAATATCAGTTCAATACAGTCAATTGTGTGTTGATGGCCTCATTTATTAAGAACATATAATAGATAAAAGATATAAGCAACCTTTTGTTGTAAGCAGCCACATTTTAGGATCCCTAATGCCAGGTTGATAATCAGTGATCTGCCTTGACCCTTTACTTGATAGTAACGCGTTTATGCCTTTGCAAACAAACTAGATCCAGGGCCCAAGGTTATGAAACTTACTCATCTATGCTATATTCTTTTAAATTGCCAAGTTATTTAATATGGAGCATATTTGCGCGAAGTTATTTGAAAATATCTATATGCATGGTAAAGTTATGGTCTGAACAAAAAAAGTTCAAGTAAAGTATATTTTCTGTCACTGTGACCTTGACCTGGAAGCTAAACACAAAAATTGTGCATATCTCTATTTGTTGTCACTGTGACCTTGACTTTGAAGCTACAGACAAAAGTTTTGCATGTGACACATCATATTGATATAGTTCATATTTGTGCCAAGTTATTTGAAAATATCTCTATGCATGACACAGTTATGGTCCGGACAAGAAAAGTTCAATTAAAGTCTATTTCTTATCACTGTGACCTTGACCTTGAATCTACAGATTTTTTTTTTGCATTTGACACATTGTCTTGATATGGTGCATGTTTGTGCCAAGTTATTTGAAATATCTCTATGCATGACAAAGTTATGGTCCGGACAAGAAAAGTTCAATTAAAGTCTATTTCTTATCACTGTGACCTTGATCTTGAATCTACGGATTTTGTTTTTGCATTTGGCACATCGTCTTGATATGGTGCTTGTTTGTGCCAAGTTATTTGAAAATACCTCTATGCATGGCAAAGTTATGGTCCGGACAAGGAAAGTTAACGCCCGCCCGCCGACTTCGCCAAACTAATAACCAGATTTTTCCTTCGGAAAACCTGGTTAAAAAAGCCAGTGCAACACGCCGACAATATGCACAACTAGGCTTGGTATCAATCATTCTTGTGAAGTTATATTGAATTCTGACCAAGGGTTGCTGAGAAATAGTGTTCACAAGAAATGTCTACAGACCAACAGACCAACAGACCAACCGACCGACAAGCGTGACTCCTATATAGCCCCCATATACTATGTATCTGGGGGGTATAATAAGCCATATTGGTTAGCGTTTAGCCAATGTGTTATTTTGTTGTTTTTAAATCTTAATGATCAGACTTCACAAAAGCTTTTGAAACCTGTCAGTCCATAAGCTCATTTTTCATCTCTTTCCATCTTTATTCAACCAATTATTGCATGAAATTGTGTCAGTCCGATGGAACTGTTGTCGGTCAAGACTGATAACTTTCATGAAGACTGAATGATATCAACCCTGTGCCGCATGTACATACAAAATGCTCGCATCAGACGACTTTCAAACCTTTGATACCAAAATATGGAAAGTTACTACAAATGAGAATACAATTATTGAACAGAGATGAAAGAATGGAGACAAAAAGGGAAAATGCTAACCCTAGCAATTTCTTCTTTTGTCACAATGTTTTCAAAAGTAATATGCTGTGGATACTTGAAACACATGTCTTTAACCCATTTCTTCACATGGCTTTTCATAGGCCGTCTGCTTAACAATCGTCAGACGAAAAATTTCATCAAACTAGAAAACGGAAAGAATTATATTGATAAAAAGTTGAAAATATTGCAATAAAAGGTGAAAGTGCTCGTTTTGAGCAATTTCACCTTTTATTGCAATGTTTTCAAAAGTCGTCAAATGGGAAAGGGTAAAAAATGATTGGTGAAAAAGCACCATAGACTTACTTGCTACTGATGAAGACAAAGACATTATAGCACCTCTGGCTTTCTCCAGGCCTTTCTGTAAATGACAAACCTCGCTTGTAGCCATGGATTGCTGCGGTGAGGGTGGGGACAGGTTCATGTCCAGCCCGCTGATCTTAGTCATAAACTGGTCCAACCTGTCCAGCCATTTCATCAACATTTTAACCTCAACCCGATCCGTATCCCCACCATCTTGCCCGCTGATCCACGAATCAGGACTATCACTTCTGCTTTGGAAGAGTTTCAACACATTTTTGTATCCACTATTTTCTTCCTGAAGTTTTTCAATTTCTTGCCTGAGTTTATCAGTGTCCATTGAGTCACCTCCTTTATAATACGGAGTCGGAGACATACTGCGGCCTCTGGGACTCATTTGCCCAATCCTTCCCGCTGATCTAACTCGGTTTCTCCTACCATCTTTTGAGGATTCCATCGTGACCATCGTCTCACCCGCTGCTAAATTTTGTTCGCTGTTTGATCGCAGCATGCTGGCAGGCAACAACCCATGATCAGCCAGCATTTGTCGATATTTTTTCATCTTTTGCGTCTGACAGTGTGCCGTTTGTTCAGTAGCCTGAACCAGGTCCTGTAACCTCTTGTTCTCACTCTCCAACTGGGCAACCTGTTTGTAAAGGTCACCGACATCTTGCATGGGACCATCGCTGTGAAATACAATTTGAATACAGTTAATATATTTATAACCTGATTACATGATAAAATACTTTAAGAAATGTCTACAATGTTAGAAGAAAAAATTGTGACATCTGGAAAATCTGAAGTTTACGATAAGTATATTTAAAAAATTGTGTGAGAAGGTGCAATTGCCCGAAAATAAATCTCCAAAAGTTTGTCAAAAGTCAATTGCTGAGGTATCAAATGGAGTCTGTTTAATTATTATTTGAGAAAAGATTTAAAGTCTCAGTCTCTGTGCCTCCTACCTAGTTATAAACAATAAAGTAAAAGCATTATGAAAAGACAGACAAAATAGCCTTAAACCTTTCCCACATATAAATAAATATGAAACAGATAACTTTGAAAAGATCAGCAAAAATATAGAAATGCTGTCAATGAAAGCATAATAAGTGAACAGAGTTGAAAATGTTTTGACAAATGGAGAAATTACTTAAGTGTGAGCAATTTTTCCTTTTGTCACAATGTTTTCTATAGTCATTTGATGCAGATCTGTCTGCAAATGAAATGGGGAAAAGGGCAGGCAAAACAAAAAGGGTCATCATTGTATCAAAAAATGTTCAATCTCAAAGAAAACAGGGTGAAAATGGTAGCAAAACCTTCTTGTAAAAGATCCCTATGATTTTTTCATATTCTATTCTGTAAAAGATTGCCATCCTATAAATAAACAAACTTTACAGAATCTATACAAATTACTTTCCTACATGGAACAAATCTGCAGCAGAAGACATTATTTCATTCATGAAAATTATTCACATTATTATTAACCATTTTCCACTTGCAGATGATGCTGGAAGCAGACTTTTCTTGCCACAATGTTTTCATCTCTATTCAACAAGTAACTTTCAATTATGCGGTTATCCATAGTTTTACCTGGATGTTTTCAAAGTTGTTGCATATTTGTTGTGTTGGGGGAAAGGTTAATTGTTTGTTTATGTCTCAAACTGACTTACAAACAATAAGTTTTTACCATGGTAACATTTGACTTACAATAAAACATAAGCTTTCATACGTCTCCCGGAGTTATGTTTAATATCCATGTTGAACTTTAAATTAAACTGTACTGTAAAATCTAGAATATTCTCACTTCATATTATTGCAAATATTCACTAAATAAAAAAAATATCCATATTTTTTAATTCCAATCTTTCCTCCTAGTTTCTGGATTAAGGTGCAAAAGATTAAACTCATTCGAAACCTCACATTTTTGAACTGTTACCCACATATAGACAGATTTTAAGGTATCTTTAGCAGATGAATTTTGAAAAAAATAGTAGAAAAAGGAGAAATAGCTCAATATGAGCATTATCTCCTTTTGCCACCATGTTTTTAACTCTATAATCAAGAGAAATATTTTCATTTATTGAGATTTCCGTAATATTTGCCTTTCTGCTTTCAAAGGCGACTCTGCTGTAGTAGAGTTGATGTATGTGAGAAAAGGTTTTAACTCTATTCACTAATCATTGTAGAAATTCCTTATTATCTTAATCACTCCAATTCACCTTGGTATTCATGTTAACTTTTTAATTATCATAATTTATTATATATAATGATTTTTAAAAATCAGTAGGTTCAATAACAATCTACACAATGACACCTTATGCATTAATACGGTACTTCACAATAACTGTATTATCAAAAGAGCATAAAAACTAATGTTCATGAAGAAGCAAAGAAAAGTGCTGAAATTTAAGAACTAGCAGTTTAACCCTTTCCCACCCTTTTTAACACCTCTGCAGCAGAAGACTTTTCAAAACAAGCAATTTTACCTTTTGCCACAATGTTTCAACTTTTTTCAGTAATTTCTCATTCATTTATAGATATTTTCCATAATTTTGCCAATATGTTTTCAAAGTCATCTGCTGCAGGTTTGCTGTATGTGGGAAAGGATTAACCCTTTCCCTGATATGACAATTTCTGCAGCAGATGACTTTGAACGTATTTTGTCAAAACATAGAAAATCTCCATAATTGAATGGATAACCTATGACAAAAAGTGGAAAACATTGTGGCAAATGGAGAAATTGCACGTTTTGTGCAATTTCTTCTTTTGTCACTATGTTTTCAAAAAGCTGTCTGCTGCAGAGGCGTCAGAAAGCATCTATTTGAGGGAAAGGGTTAAAATTGTGTATTGAGTGCCATTTACCGAGTTTTTTCAACTGCTTCCCCTATTCCAGATACACTTTACTATTTACAACTCAGCAACTGATCTAATGTTCGGATAAAAACTATCAGAATAGGAAATCCTGACAATTTTGATATTATCCTAAGTTTTATCATGATGTCATAAAGTAATACTTTTATTAACCCTTTCCCTCATACGACAATTCTGCAGCAGGCGACTTTGAACGTATTTTGTCAAAACATAGAAAATCTCCATAATTGAATGGATAACCTATGACAAAAACAAGAGCACCGCGTAGTCGGCACAGACGCTCGACTGATAGGGAGGAGAAAAAAAAAAAAAATGAGCTAAACAAAAAACCTTAACCTGACGACCATGCCACCGCCGCCGCTGCCGCAGACGACCACGCCAGGGTCATGACAATAGCTCTAGTTTTTTTCAAAAGTCGAGCTAATAAAAAACCTTAACCGGATGACAACACCTTCAGTGTAGATTTTCTAAGTCCAAAAGGGGGGATAATTTGGTCAATATTAAGTTCAGGGTTATGGAACTTGTTGTATCAAGTTATGTTAAGACATTGAATAAGTTTAGGAAGTTTCAAAGCTATCTATGTTAAATTGTGTTTCAGTTATCACCATTTTTCTCCCTTCAAAGTAGATTTTCTAAATCGAAATGGGGAGATAATTTTGTCAATACTATTTACAGAGTTATGAAACTTGTTATATAAGGTCAACTTAAGACACTCAGCAAGTTTGTGAAGTTTCAAGCAAAAAAAGAAAGAAAAGCTTTTAAGATATGAAAAATCATGAGTAAAAAATTGTCAAAAACCTGAGCTAAACAAAAAACCTTAACCTTACATTTTGAAGTTTTAAGTGAAACAAATAAAGATTTCCAGCTACATACTTTTATTATTTAACATATTATGATTATGTTTATGAAGTTTAGTGATTTTAACAATAGTAGTTTGTTAGAAAACAGAAAAAAAGCTGAGCTTAACACAAAACCTTTACCGGACGACCACGACGCCAGGGTCATGACAAAAGCTCTCGTTTTTTTCAAAAGTCGAGCTAAAAAGTGGAAAACATTGTGGCAAAAGGAGAAATTGCACATTTTGTCACTATGTTTTCAAAAAGCCGTCTGCTGCAGAGGCGTCAGAAAGCGTCTATATGAGGGAAAGGGTTAAACAATCACTTTTCATGACTATTCTCTAACTGGAAGAGTCCCACGGGTAATGGGTTGAAAACATAAAAGAATGCTCCATCATTTCATTACCATAACTTACATACTTTTACAACAATACAATAAATTGGGCAACTTTTTGTATTACAGATCCTTAGCTAAACTATTCACTGGTTACATAAATTGGCATGTTAACCCTTTCCAAAGTGAACACATACTTTCAATAAATAGTGATTTTTCAAAATTGTATCTAGATGTTTTCCTAGGCATAGTTATTCCGTTCAAGCTTGCAGACGACTCAAACATGGTGGCAAAAGGAGAAAAAGTAGAAATCTCTCATGAGAAATTTCTACTCGAGTCAGAATGTTTTAAAAGAGATTTTAAAAGCTTTAATTTTTTATATAGAGATTTTCCATATTTCTCATAAAATGATTTTAAAGATGTCTGCTGCAGATTTGTTGTATGCGGGAAAGGACTAAGAATCAAAGCTGCAGAGTCATCATTCTCCGTCAACCCTTTCCCACATACAACAAATTTGCTATCAATTAACCCTTTCCCTCATACGACATACGACAATTCTGCAGCAGACGACTTTGAACATATTTTGTCAAAAAATAGAAAATCTCTATAATTGAATGGATAATCTATGACTAAAAAGTGGTAAACATTGTGGCAAAAGGAGAAATTGCTCGTTTAGAGCAATTTCTTCTTTTGTCACTATGTTTTCAAAAAGCTGTCTGCTGCAGAGGCATCAGAAAGCGTCCATATGAGGGAAAGGGTTAAAAATATCATATCAGGTAAGGGTCAAACATGTGCTGCATAAAAATCTTCTATCATGTCAACATAATTATTATGGGCCAGTGGCCTTATGTCAATAAAATATTGTCATCGTCAATAATTGTTCTTTCATTTATTAAGTGTTACCATATTTTTGACAACATTTGTTCAAAGTTGTCTGCTGCTCATTTGTTGTATGTGGGAAAGGGTTAAACCAAGCAGTGATGGTAACTCGAGAGACAAGAACCAATCAGGTGTTAAGTTACCTGATAAATCCATTGACAATTGACTCAAATTTCTGTCTGATAATAATATGTACCTATTAATCAAAAACATCACAATACTTTGTTTATTGTTTATAATTCTTTTATCATGGATTCCTTATTTTGCAAAATATAACCCTTTGCCTAGATTTGAAAAAAAATCTTCCACTCCAATATCAAAGCTAAAAGAGATTTTAAAAACTAATAATAATCTTTCAAAGTATTCCAAAATATCTCATCTTATAATATAACTTAATTATTATATTATAATTATAAGTCTGTGAATATTCACAATGAGATTAAATATTCGCATTTCAGATTAATGTTCTTTACATGTGGAAATCATGTCAAAATCATGCTACAATCAAAACCATCAATCCCTTATGTTTATTAAGATATTATCTTTATTTAATGCAATGCTCATGACTTTTAAAAGATTTGTTTGTCCATTTAAACTTGTCCTACCTTTTATTCAAGGTGTAACCTTGACCTTCTACAACCCAACCCCATTGCATGACGGGATGTTTTAACACTTTCAGACTCATTTTGACACATCTGCAACAGATGACTTTTGAAAACATTGTGGTGAAAGAAGAAATTGCTCGTGATCAGCATTTTCTCCTTTTGTTACAATGTTTTCAAGTCTTTTTAGTACACTTTTGTTGAAAGAGATTGTCCATATTTTGCCTACATGATAAAACATTTTTTGAGTACATACAACATAGGGTTTGGTTGAGAAATAAGAGGAATATTTCCAGGTTTTAATCCTTTCCCTCATACGACAATTCTGCAGCAGACAACTTTGAACGTATTTTGTCAAACAAATTGGAAATCTCTATAATTGAATGGATAACCTATGACTAAAAGTGGAAAACATTGTGGCAAAAGGAGAACTTGCACGTTTTGTGTAATTTCTTCTTTTGACACTATGTTTTCAAAAAGCCGTCTGCTGCAGAGGCGTCAGAAAGCGTCTATATGAGGGAAAAGGTTGAAGACCAAATTACTCCCCCTTATCTAGTCCTCTGATATCTGTTTTGAGTGCATTGGTTCAAATAATGAATTAAGTTGTCTGTGGACAGTTAAATTTCACAATAAAGGTAAAGGTCAGCAGAAGTAATTAATGGCTTCCTCATACTGATTTTATCTGAGCATTAACCATCTCCCATATACATCAATTCAGCAGCAGATGACTTTGAAAACATCAAGGCAAAAAAATAGAAACTCTTAATGAAACTAGAACTATCACTGAAGATGATAAAAAAAATCTAAACAGCACCTTGACCTACACCATAACTTAATAAGTAAAAGGGCCATAACTCTGTAAAATAATATGCAATTGTAACCCCTTTAGGATATGCACATCTCCTCTTGGTATAGAAGCTTCATGTTAACTTTTATTGAATTCCATGCAGTGGTTTGTAATAAATAGTCTGGACAAAATATGGCTTCCGGCCGGCCGACCGACCGACCGACCGACATTGAGGCAAAAGGTGATATTATTTGTTCTTATCAACTTTTCCCTTGTTCACTATCTTTTCAAATGTTGTCTCCTGAAAACCTGTCTGCAAGTGGGAAAGGGTTAATAGGAAATATTTGAATCCAAAACGTCCAAATATTGAGGCAGATATCAAGAGTACTACATCACCAAACCAGTTTTCCCATTATTTCTATTAGAAACCAATGTATGGAGAAAGGAGCTATATCTCCTTTTCTTCTTAGTTTTAGTTAACATCAGCTCCTAGACAGTATAATGATCAGAACGGGACATATGTCACTTGAAAAGCTTTATCTTTCTTTTCTGATCCTTTATGAACAAGGTTAGCTCCCTTCATTGAAGCATGATTTAAATAGCAGTGATCTCCCTTTGCATACTTTTTTTATTAGTGACAGGAATAGCAAATACCAACTCTAAATGAGTCTGTCCATTGGAATAGATACAATTAACCCTTTCCCTCATACAACAAATCTGCAGCAGACGACATACTTTGTCAAAAAATGGAAAATCTCTTTAATTGAATGGAATAAAAGTGGAAAACATTGTGGCAAAAGGAGAAATTGCTTGTTTTGAGCAATTTCTTCTTTTGTCACTATGTTTTCAAAAAGCCATCTGCTGCAGAAGTGTCAGAAAGCGTCTATATGAGGGAAAGGGTTAAAGTTGGATATTGGGAACAGCTTAGATCTGGATCAGCCTGTGCATCTGCAGTCCGATCAAGATCTACACATGTGACTTACATAAGCTTGTTAGGGATTCTGTCAATTTGTGTAGATTTTAACAAGATTTAGCAGAATAAGGAATGACAACTTCTACCTCTTCCAATGGACAATCTCGAATATAATTACTAGGTTTCTGATGGACTAAATATGGAAAGCTTTTCATCCTAACAGATACTCAAGGCTGTTACTAGGATCATCGTGTGACAGGCTTTACAAACTTGTGTTTTTGTGACAGAAGGGATTTCAAACTAGATATGAGTCGGTTCTAGTGGGTCTGATCATTTTCCTCTGTAGCAGACGACTCGTGAAAAGTCATGTGAAGTAATGGGTTAACAATTTACCTCATAAAGACGCTTTTGCAGCAGACAGCTTTTTGAAAACATGGCAACAAAAGAAGAAGTTGCTCATAACAAGCAATTGCTCCTTTTGTCACCATGTTTTTCAACTCTATTAAATTATTGTACTTTCATTTAAAGGGAGTTTCCAATCATTTTCGGTATATTTTCAATGTCGTCTGCTGCAGATTTGTTGTATTTCTGAAAGGGGTTAACCCTTACCCTCATACAACAATTCTGCAGCAGACGACTTTGAACGTATTTTGTCAAAACATAGAAAATCTCGATAATTGAATGGATAACCTATGACTGAAAGTGGAAAACATTGTGGCAAAAGGAGAAATTGCACGTTTTGTGCAATTTCTTCTTTTGTCACTATATTTTCAAAAAGCCGTCTGCTGCAGAGGCAGAAAGCGTCTATATGAGGGAAAGGGTTAAGACTACAAAACCACTAGACACAGCTCTGATAGATGTAACAGTTACCCTTTGGTTTGTCCTCCATCCATTAATGAGTGAATGTTAATGTGAAAATGCTGTTGGGAGTCGGTGGTCTCCTTCCAGGATGTTGATGTTGTTGTTGGCTCGTTTGGCACCTCGTTGGACTGAAAACAATCAAAACGAACAAATGCTATATTGAGCAATATTGACACTTTTTTTTTTACTCAATTGATTCATTATACATGTAGTTTCATTATTTAGAGATTTTTTACACTTTTTCCTAGATATTAAAAAAGTTGCAGATTTGTTGTACGAGGGAAAGGATTAAATTATTGTTTTTTTCCGTTAAAGATGGAAATCAGTGGAAAGAGAACAAGACGGCAAAGATGGCCCTCAATTGATCACCTAAGTAATAGTAAATTAGTAGCAAATATCTGGAATAATTTGGTCAGGAGTGCAAATGAAACTGCAAGGTGTGGATTCTGTTTTTTTTCTAATTTTGCCCCTTCTCTGATGCCGGCCGACTGCTATGTTTTTCAACCAATCAGTATGACTTAAATGATCTTTGTAGAGGGTTACCCAAGGAACATTTCTACTAAATTATATTGGAATCTGAAAAAAAAGTTTCAGAGGAGAAGATTTTTAAAGTTTGGACATTTTGCCCACTTCTGATGCTGCAGCAACCAAAGTTCTCAATGGAATTTTAAATCTTTCAATAATTTTGAAAGAAGGCCAACTAAGATACATTCCTTTTAAGTTTGGTTGAAATTGGTCTTGTGGTTTAGGAGGAGATGATGTTTAAAGCTAAAAGTTAACGATAACGGTCAGATAGTGATCAGAATAGATCACTTTGAGCCTTTGGCTCAGGTGATCTGAAAAAAGATTGCCAATAAAAAAAAAATCCTGCATTCAACAAATCTGAAGCAGACAACTTTGAAAACATCAAGGCAAAAATATGGAAATTCTCTATAAACAAAAGTTTGACTATTGAAAAGAGTTGAAAACTTGGTGGCAAAAGGAGAAATTGCTCATTATGAAAAATTTCTCCTTTTTCAACAATGTGTTCAAAAGCTTCCCCCATAAAATATGTCTACATTGAGAAAAGAGTTGACTCAATTTCTTCTTTCATCCCGAAATGTTCGTCTGCATCAGGATTTACAGCATTTCTCACCGATTGTGAATTAATCTTTTGGTGGAAAAAACGTGTCCATGTACCTATAGGATAAATTGTTAAAAATGAAATTCATTCATCATTTTTAATTACTTTTGGACCGTTCATCAAAAGATATTAAATCATGAGGTAGTTCTCTTATTATCCCTTTCTCATATAGATGCTTTCTTGACGCCTCTGCAGCAAACGGCTTTTTGAAAAACATAGTGACAAAAGAAATTGCTCAAAATGAGCAATTTCTCCTTTTGCCACAATGTTTTCCACTTTTAGTCGTAGGTTATCATTACAATTATAGAGATTTTCTCGTTTTTGACAAAATATGTTCAAAGTCGTCTGCTGCAGAATTGTCGTATGAGGGAAAGGGTTAAACTTAACATTTTCCCTTATAGCCAAAATCAACCACACACTACTTTGAAAACATCGAGACAAAACCATGGAATTATAAAACAAACAAAAAGAGTTAAACCCTTCCCCTCATACGACAATTCTGCAGCAGACGACTTTAACCCTTTCCCTCATATAGACCCTTTCTGACGGCTTTTTGAAAACATAGTGACAAAAGAAGAAATTGCACAAAACGTGCAATTTCTCCTTTTGCCACAATGTTTTCCACTTTTTGTCATAGGTTATCCATTCAATTATGGAGATTTTCTATGTTTTGACAAAATACGTTCAAAGTCGTCTGCTGCAGAATTGTCGTATGAGGGAAAGGGTTAAACGTATTTTGTCAAAAAATGGAAAATCTCCATAATTGAATGGATAACCTATGACAAAAAGTGGAAAACATTGTGGCAAAAGGAGAAATTGCACGTTTAGTGCAATTTCTTCTTTCTTTACTATGTTTTCGAAAAGCCGTCTGCTGCAGAGGCGTCAGAAAGCGTCTATATGAGGGAAACGGTTAAAACAATGTGGTAAAAGTATAAAGTGCTCTTTTTTTTTACCTTTTCCCACAATCAATTCAATATTTGTTTGACTTTGATACAAACATGTCAAATTTGTACTGCTGTGATTTGTTTATTGAAAGATATCTTTGTTAAAATATGAATGCAATATTTCGATATAAAGTCCTGTGCAAATTTAAAATAAGATTTTGCCCCCATTAGTTTAACTAACAAAAGAATTGCAAATACCCTGCAATATTATGGTTAAATATTGCCATTCAAATATACAAATAGCAAGTCGCAGAGAAATGTACTATACATATTTAAGTAAACTTCATACAAACATTAACCCTTTCCCTCATACGACAATTCTGCAGCAGACGACTTTGAACGTATTTTATCAAAACATAGAAAATCTCCATAATTGAATGGATAACCTATGACAAAAAGTGGAAAACATTGTGGCAAAAGGAGAAATTGCACGTTTTGTGCAATTTCTTCTTTTGTCACTATGTTTTCAAAAAGCTGTCTGCTGCGGAGGCGTCAAAAAGCGTCTATATGAGGGAAAGGGTTAATTAAACAAATATTTATGTTTCTTTGCTTCTCTCATAAAAGGCACAAATCACCTAGACAATTCCACTAACAGCTTGTACCATAACCCCATCCCAAATATAGACTCATTTTGAAGCCATGTTTTTCAACTGATCGGAATAATTTGAACATTCTTAGTAGAGTGTTACCCAAGGTACTTGAGAAAAAACATTTTTCAAATCGGGTCTGTTCTTTTGGTCAAGAAGATTTTTTAAGTTCTCACTATGTATACACATATAAGGAAAACAAGCTCCGTCCCCTGGTTGCCATGTTTTTCAACGGATCTGAATTAATTGAACAACCTCAAAAGAGGGTCACTTATAGAACATTTGCCCAAAATAACTTTTAAATCTGGCCAGTAATTTCGGACAAGAATCGTAGTAGTAGACCACTAGACAATGCTACTCACCAAATAAGCTCTAGTTTTTCTATTTAAGACAAGAAGATTTTCAAAGCTTGTTAAGTTTTTCCTTTCAGTTGCCATTGCAATCAAAGCTCTTTATGGAATGAAGTAGATCACCCAATGATCATACCTACCAAGTTTAGTCAAAATCCAAACAGCAATTTTTAGGAGGAGAAGTTATTAACAATGGACATCAGGCCATCACAATATTTAATTACTTAAGAGAAATGGAGAAATTGCTCATTATAAATGTTTTCAAAAATCATCTACTGCAGTTGTTCAAAATTTGTCAGAAAGAAGGACATGGTTAAGTACCACTTATTTTAAACTATTGATTTACTATTTTGATTAAATCAACATTATCAAGCTATTATTTAATGATTTTCTATACCAAGACAAATCTAAGCCTATTTTAAAAAACAATGCAAGCGTATAAAGTACCCCTTATTAATCGTCTTAGGCCCATTATCAACAGGTAGCTAGCAGATTTCCTTAAAAATCATATATTAAGTCGTTGATAATGGCGCTAATTCTTTTGATAACAATAGAAGCTAAGAATAGCGTAACACCTAATCACACGATATGTCAAGTACAATTAAACCAAAGTAATTGCAATTTCACTTGTTGCTTGTATTAACTATGGATTAATAGATTAGTCTGATGAGATTATCCCTCTGCTGTTACGTTTCATTTTCTCAATCTTTCTTACTAAAGGAGCTTTCAACAAGAGGACCATGATGGTCCTATATCGCTCACCTGATTTTAATAGAACTTCAATACAAGGAAAACAAGCAATGCCCCATGGTGGGTATGTTTATCAATGGATCGTAATAATTTCAACAATCTTGGTGAAGGTTCACCCAAATCACATTTGGTTCAACTATTTTCAAACCTGGTCAGTGCTTTTGTAATCAAGTGGGCCAAGATGGCCCTAAATAGATCACCTGAGTGATGGCAGAAAAGCAAATGTTACTGCTAATAAAGGTGAAATTATTATCAAGAGTTGGAATGAATTGCAAATGAAACAGCTTATCAATTAAGGACATTTGTAATAAGGCATTAAATCTTTTAACAAATTGAAAAAGGACCGCCAAGGGAACATTCCTGTGATGTTTGGTTGATATCAGTACATGGCTTTGGGTGGAGATGTCGTTTGAAGCTAAATAGTACATGTAATTTAAACCCTTTTCTGATGCCACCTGGCAGTTATCTTTTTCAAAAAATCAATATAGCTTGGAAAAAATTATGTACAGTGTCACTAAAGGAACACCATCTCAAATTCAGAATAAACCTTTGATAAGAATGGAGTTTCATTTTTTTTTTCATTTTGCCCCTTTTCTGATGCTTTCTGGCAGCAATGTTTTTTAACCAATCAATGGTTTTTTTTTTTTATGTAGAGGGTCACTCAATGACTATTTCTACCAAATTATCTTAGAAGCAGACAAGCTGATTCAGAGAGGAAGACATTTTTAAAGTTTACAGCATTATTTCCCTTTCTGGTTCCGCAGCAAAGCACAGTTCTGTATAGAATTTATATATTGAACAATTTTGAAAGAGGACCCCAAAACTAACAATCTTATTAAGTTTGGTTAAAATTTGTCCAGTGGATAAGGAGGGGATGTCATTTGAACATAAAAGTTAATTTTACCCCTCTTCTGATGCACAACCAGTATGTTACTATGTCTTTCAACAAATAATCATTGCTTGTCAGAGTGTTTCTAGACAATTATCTTTAAATCAGACAAGCAAATTTTTAAGAATGTAATTTTTGAAAATTCGTAATATTGCCCCTATTTTTTATGTTGCCTTGCTGCCATGTTTTTCAACCAATCAATATGGCTCGAACAATTATTGTAAAGGTTCATTCAAGGAACATTTCTATCAAACTATATTGAAATCAGGAGAAGACTTTTAAAGATTGGCCTTTTTCTCTTGTTTTTAATGCTGCAGCAACCAATGTTCTTCAAGGAATTCAAATCTTTGAACAATTTTGAAAGAGGACAACCAAAGGATAGGAATAAATAAAACAATCTTGGTTGAGGGTCATCAAAAGGAACATTTGTGTCAAATTATTTTCAAATCAGACCAGTTTTTTGGACAAGAAGCTATTTAAAGATTTTTAATACACAAATTAGGAAAACGAGATCTAAAGGTGCATTTGTGCCATATAATTTTCAAATCAGATTTTTGAAGTTTTTGGCATTTAACCCCCCTTTCTGTTGCAGCAACAACAAAAGTCCTACATAGAATTAAATTCTTTGAACCACTTTGAAAAATGACAACCTAAGGAACATTCGTGAAGTAATTAGGAAATTGATACATTGGTTTAGAAGCAGAAGCTGTTTGTAGTGAATTATGAACTACCAGACAGACGAATGATAGTGCTTAGGTGAACTTAACCCTTTCCCTCATACGACAATTCTGCAGCAGACAACTTTGAACGTATTTTGTCAAAACATAGAAAATCTCCATAATTGAATGGATAACCTATGACAAAAAGTGGAAAACATTGTGGCAAAGGGAGAAATTGCACGTTTTGTGCAATTTCTTCTTTTGTCTCTATGTTTTCAAAAAGCCGTCTGCTGCAGAGGCGTCAGAAAGCGTCTATATGAGGGAAAGGGTTAAAGAGCTTTGCTTGAAAAGGTCCAAAAGTTAAGTTTTGAATCTTTTTTTTTTTTTATTACCTTTATTTTATTTTTCCAAATCGTCCGCTCTTTCTCCAATTGACCCTGTAGTGCCTGAAAACATGAAGTAGAATATATATTAACCCTTTCCAACATACAGCAAATCAGCAGTAGACGACTTTGAAAAAACATAGTGACAAAAACCTGAAAAATGACTCATTTTCAAGGCATATCTGCTGCAGACGATAACCAAAATCTGCAATAAAAATAGTTGGATCATATACAGGAAATGAATCCTTGTGTCACAATGTTTTATTATTATTCATTCATTTATACGGATTTTCAATATTTTGCCAAGATGTTTTCAAAGTCACCAGCTGCATATTTGTTGTGAATGGAAACAGGGTTTTAACATTGACAAGATACCTAATTAAATGACCTAATAATGATTCATATTGAACTAATTTATCTTTTTTTCTGACAGAGTCACAGTGATTGTAGTCCGGTATTGTAAATTATATGACAATGCATATTAATTAACCCTTTCCAACCTGCAGACGCATTTTGAAGCAATAGCAGCCGACGACTTTTGAAAATATTGTGGCCACAATGTTTTCAACTTTATTTAACAATTAAGCTATCTTTTATGGAGATGATTCAGGTTTTTGTCATTATGTTTTCAAAGTCATCTCCTGCAGATTTGTTGTATGTGGGAAAGGTATAAATCCCTATCAATTACAGCTTTTGTTTGTCAATACATTAACATTTTATGAATGACGATAAGGTAAACCCCATTTGTATGATTTCTTGCCAAATCACAATGAAATAGGCACACTTCTGAAGGGAAGACCTACAAAAATGCCCATTCAATGATAATGTCAATCTGTCGGAGGCAACAATAGCACTGACAATGAAGAGGGGTGTGCCAAGTCTAAAGGGTCTTATCTGACACTGGGTCTCACTAATGGACATCTTTTGACATCTGTCTTGACCTTTTCCCAATTACAACGAATTTTGCAGCAGACAGACTTTGCAAACATTTGGAAGATATCTGTAAATGGTAGTATAATTATTGAAAAAAGTTGAAAACATTGTGGCAAAAAGAATGCTTCTTTGAATTGTTTGAGGCAATTTCTCCTTTTGTCAAAATGTTTTCAAAAGACTGCTGCTGCAGAGGCATTAAAATGTGTCTGTTTGAAGGATTACGAGGGGAGTCTTACTAATTGACAACTTTTTGACATCTTTCTTAAAAACATTGAAACTTATCTATTTAATTGGGAGAAAAAGAGGACAATGGGTGTCCTATATTTAGGAGAGGACATTGAGAGCATGATACCTGTGCAGTTTCATCTCAATTTGCCCAGTCAGAAGAATTCATTTGAAATAAAAAACAAGAGGGCCATGATGGCCCTGGATCGCTCACCTGATTTTTTTTTTTCACTTTAGCCATATAAGCCCCGCCCCCTGGCGGCCATAGTTTTTGACCAATCAATATGGCGTGAAGGAATCTGATAGAGGGTCACCCTAGCAATATTTCTACAAAAATATTTTAAAATCGGCCAAACACTTTCGTCGGAGAAGATTTTTTTAAGTTTTCACTAAAGCCATATAAGGCAAAATAGCCCCGTCCTGTGGCGGCCATGTTTTTCGACAAATCAATATGGTTTTAAGGAATCTGATAGAGGGTCACCTAAGGAACATTTCTACAAAATTATTTGAAAATCGGCCTGACACTTTCAAAGGAGAAGATTTTTTAAGTTTTCACTATAGCCATATAAGGCAAAATAGCCTCGTCCCCTGGCGGCCACGTTTTTCGACCAATCAACATGGTTTTAAGGAATCTGATAGAGGGTCACCTAAGGAACATTTCTACAAAATTATTTGAAAATCGGCCTGACACTTTCAGGAGAAGATTTTTTAAGTTTTCACTATAGCCATATATGGCAAAATAGCCCCGCCCCCTGGCGGCCATGTTTTTCGACCAATCAATATGGCTTGAAGGAATCTGATAGAGGGTCATCCAAGGAACATTTCTACAAAATTATTTGAAATCTGCCAACCAGTTTTGGAGAAGAAGATTTTTAAAGTTTTTTACATTTCGTTGCCATGGAAACCAGAATTCTGCATGAATCCCAAAAAATTGAAGGAATTCTGGTGAGGTCAATGTGAGGATGCTTCCTGTGAAGTTTCATCCCAATTGACCTACTGGTTACTGAGGAGAAAAAGTTGACGGACGACGGACGACGGACAAAAGGCTATCACAATAACTCACCTTGAGCACTTCGTGCACAGGTGAGCTAAAAATACGCACAGGGATTCCGAAGCTCGACGGACAATTCAACATGAAAAAAGCTGGACTGGTATTTAACCAATGGAGCTAAAAGTTGATCATCATGAGCTAGTTCTTCTGGACACAATGTTTTCACCTCTATTCAATAATAATTCTTTCAAATTTATAGATTTTCTATATTTTTGCCTAGATTTTTCCACTGCAGATTTGTTGTATACATGTAGGAAAAGGATGAAAATATTCATAATACTTATATAGGGAAGAAAAAAAACTTTCAAAACAAAAATTGTTGTTCCCCCTACGACTAAACAATCCCTATACCTATCCTTAACTACATGGCACAAAGGATATAAACCGGGCTTAAAGGGGAGTTGAAGATTTGCATTATGCAACTTTGAGATTAGTTTGCCTCTGGTTTGTTTATTTTCATGTTGACTTTCTGAGCCTCTTATAAAGAGGGTAACTAGTACTTTTTACTCCACAAGTTAATTCATTGAATTCAGATCTTCGCAATTATATTTTTGGGGTAAAAGACTGCTTGAACCACCATGGTATACTAAATCCCCTTAAATCTATTTAAAACTTGAGTAGGGTGCCTCTACAGTATGTAATTGGACCAAGACACATTTACCCTTTCCCACATGTAGAAGCTTTCTGACACCTCTGCAGCAGACGACTTTTGAAAACATTGTGACAAAAGTAGAAATTGCTCAAAACGAGCTATTTCTCCGTTTGCCACAATGTTTTCAGCCTTTGTCAGTAATTATACCTACATTTAGAGAAACTTTCCATATGTTTGCCTAGATGTTTTAAAAGACGTTTGCTGCATATTTGCTGCATATTTGCGGTATGTGGGAAAGGGTTAATATAGACCCAACAAAGATGCAGTTTCTATGGTTGGAAATGAGTGTTCTGATGACGATTTGATGACATACCTCTGGGGTTTACCCTTTCCCTCATATAGACGCTTTCTGATGCCTCTGCAGCAGACAGCTTTTTGAAAACATGGTAACAAAAGAAGAAATTGCACAAAACGTGCAATTTCTCCTTTTGCCACAATGTTTTCCACTTTTAGTAATAGGTTATCCATTCAATTATAGAGATTTTCTATTTTTTGACAAAATATGTTCAAAGTCGTCTGCTGCAGAATTGTCGTATGAGGGCAAGGGTTAATTTAGACCCAACAAAGATGCAGTTTCTATGGATGGAAATGAGTGTTCTGATGAGGATTTGATGACGTAACTGGTGTTTTTTGAGGCGATCTTAATGAAACTTGCCATCTGACATTTTCATCTAGTTGTTAAAAACAAGAGGTGGCTATAGTTTCTGACCAATCAACTTGGCTTGAAGGAATCCGATAGAGGGTCACCCTAGGAACTTTTCTACAAAATTATTTGAAAATCGGTTTTCACTATAGCCATATATTGCAAAATAGCCCTGCCCACTGGTGGACATGTTTTTTGACCAATCAACATGACTTGAAGGAATATGATAGTGGGTCACTTAAGGAACATTTCTACAAAATTATTTGAATATCGGCCTGACACTTTTGGTGGAGAAGATTTTTTAAGTTTTCACTATAGCCATATATGGCAAAATAACCCTGCTCACTGGTGGCCATCTTTTTCTACCAATCAACATGGCTTGAAGGAATATGATAGTTGGTCACTTTAGGAACATTTCTACAAAATTATTTGAAAATCGGCCAGACACTTTTGTTGGCATGGAAACCAGAATTCTGCATGGATCCAAACAATTTGAAGGAATTCTGGTAAGGTCATTGAGAGGATGCTTTCTGTGAAGTTTCATCTCAATTGACCCACTGGTTAAGATGAGGAGAAGATGTTGCACAACGGATGCCGGACAAAAGGCGATCACAATAACTCACCTTCAGCAAAGCTCAGGTGAGTTAAAAATCCATCCAACCAAAACTTTGAAAACTTTAAAAACAAATTTGTTCCCTGTTTGACCAAGGCCCCACCCCATAAGCATCTTGATTTTAGTAAACTAATAAAACCCACTTCACTGGTTTCCCTATTCAAGGTCATGTTTACATTTTGTATTGTCAATATGAATGAATATATTAATTAACAATTTGGGCTACTAACCAATATTTAATTAGCCCACTTTCATGTTCCTATCTTTTCTTAGAGACTTTAAGACTCTTCATATTAAAGAAATTAAGGCTTCATCTTAACCCTTGCCCTCATATAGATGCTTTCTGATGCCTCTGCAGCAGACGGCTTTTTGAAAACATAGTGCCAAAAGAAGAAATTGCTCAAAACAAGCAATTTCTCCTTTTGCCAGAATGTTTTCCACCTTCAGTCATAGGTTATCCATTCAATTATGGAGATTTTCTAAATTTTGACAAAATATGTACAAATTCTTCTGTTGCAGAATTGTCGTATGAGGGAAAGGGTTAAATAAACTATGGCTTCATATTAAAGGTTCATTGAAGTTTTACATGCACATGGCACTAATTTATGTCACTTTAATTTTATTTGAGAATATAAGGGAGGACATGGGGCAGTCAAGGTAAAGATAATTAGGACTCAACAGCTCTTTTCCTCACAATATCTCCTGTATTACCCAACTAAACCCTTTGTTATTGGTACTCAAAGATATTGTCTCAGTGAGAAAATCCTTGTGAGCATTCACTACAATGGGCTAGGGGGTCTAAAAAGGATTTTATGCCAGGAAAAAACGCCCTGTAAGGCAGTCAAGTTTCATTGTTTCTTACAAGGTTTTTTAATTTGGAAAACAATTTGTGTCAAAAGGAGAAAGGAGAAATTTTGAGCAATTTCTTCTTTTGTCACTATGTTTTCAAAAAGCCATCTGCTGCAGAGGCGTCAGAAAGCGTCTATATGAGGGAAAGGGTTAAGAATATTCCAAATTCTTGATGCTGCAGCAACCAAAATCCTACATAAAATTGAAACAATTAATTAATTTTGAAAGAGAATTGCCAAAGGAACCTTCTTGTGAAGTTGAGTTGAACTTGGCGCGGTGGTCAGGGAAATGTTGTTTAAATCTAAAATTTAAGTTAATGAAAGACGGCAGACAGAGATTGATCATAACAAATAATAATCCATTTTCAACTCTATCAAACAATTATACTTTTGTTTATAGGTTTTACATATATTCAAAATTGTCTACGGCAGATTTGTTTTTATTTGAGAATTGTTTATACTTTAAACACAAAAGATTTTCACATTTTTAGTCTTCTGCAGCAGACGACATTTGAATAGGTTGTGGCAAAAGGAGAAATTGCTCTTAATTAATTCAACTCTATTAAAATGATTATACTTTCATTTATAGAGATCATTCCTATATTTTTGACAACATATTTCATCTGCCACAGATTTGCTTTATGTGAGAAAAGGTTAACAACTTCAAGGTCCATTTACGTGTAACTTGACTTAACCCTTCTCCTCATACGACAATTCTGCAGCAGACGACTTTGAACATATTTTGTCAAAAAATAGAAAATCTCTACAATTGAATGGATAACCTATGACTAAAAGTTGAAAACATTGTTGCAAAAGGAGAAATTGCTCATTTTGAGCAGTTTCTTCTTTTGTCACTATGTTTTCAAAAAGCTGTCTACTGCAGAGGCATCAGCAAGGGTCTATATGAGGGAAAGGGTTAAATTGTGATTCAAAATAATTTACTTACTTCAACAGCATCTTCACTCTTACAAAGTGATCCTTGGGCTTGCTCCAACAAATCCCTGAAGTTCTCTAGTTCCGCTTCCTTCTTACCATGCGCCCGCATCAGTCCCTGGGGGAGGAAAGAACAAACGCACATATTATTACTAGAACTGTCCGATTGAGTTTCAGAATTTACAAGTATAACAGGTATTTTGTCCCTCACTTTTAGAAACCTATCAGAATCATCTTCTGATTTATTACGAGTCACCATGCTGTTTCTCATATTTTCACATTCCTTAATTTTTGTTTTTGAATGTTTACCGTTAAGGACTGGTTCTGAAACTGGATTTGAACAATATTCATTGGAGTTGATTTGTGGATTTGATTTGGATGATTTAATGAATTTCAGTTTTCTTGCAGGATTATTCTTATTTTTCACATTCGAAGTCAAAATCTTTGGAGGCCTTTTGTTGTGACTTTCTTCATGCTGATATTCACCTCTTTTAAGTTCACAATGTTCATCGCTTATAATTGCGCTTGAAACTTGACAAGTATCCAGTTTGTTTGAAATTGTGTCCGCTTTATGAATCACAGTTGTCATTAATTGTCTAAGATTGTCAATGCCATCGTTGTGTTTAGGTTTGAAGTGATAACCCTCCAGCTTCTCTGTACTCGAGTCAGAGTAAGTTATGTAATCAGAGTCGGATTCATTCTCAATGTGGTTTTCTGTTCTTGCCTTTGAAGGTAAGAGATAACGGGTTTGTGACCCGATTCTGTATTCAGCACTACTGTCACTAGCATCAGAGACCCAGTCACTACTACCTCTCTTTTCTAGAAGTTTAGGGGCCACAGGCACTGCTTGATTTGTATTAGTCAAGTTTTTCACTTTACACATTTTTTTCCTCCTCTCTAGTTTATGTTTTAACCTTTGACCTTCACTAATTTCAGGCCATGACAAATTTCCTTGATTACTTTCCAATTTATTTTCAGGATCATCCGGCCAAGACAGATATTTCCTTAAACTTTTATTAAATGCTTCACTAGGGTCAGTTTCCCAGACTGGTTCTTCTTCCTCCTCATTATCAGAATGAAATTGACTTTCTAAAAATGGTGAGTGACCCAGTCGGACCTGAATGTAATTTCTAGCATCCACATAGGACTTGTCGGAAAATTCAGAACAGGTGTCGGATTCCAATTCTTTAAGAACACCATCAAAAATATCCTCCCATTCCTCCTCATCATCACGGTTTTTCAGGGATTTTCCTGCTGAATTCATTTTATTCCAATGCTTAGACATACAAGAAGGCAAGAGATAATCCATTTCCATATCTACAGAAGAATCACTGAAAACAGAGTCCGCGGGATTCCCCGGTTCGTAAATCTCGTGATAATTCCTCTCAAAAGACAAGTCCCGTTGTCTCGGAGGAACGTACCCAACTGAGCACCCCACATTATCACTGACAGAAAATAATTTATGATGCACTGGCAACTCTGATATCATAAAGTTATCTACACCGGGCAAATCCCCTAAATCTGTCTCAAATTTCGAATAAATCCAATCCATTGTTATATGAGATGCATCTTTAATGTTTTTTTTATCAGTAGCCAATATCACAAGGAGAGCCAGGAGGGCATAGCCGATATGTATTTAATCTGTGGTAACCCAATGCCTATACCAATAACTGTTAAAGGCACAATTAATCCTGATTGGTTGTAAACTATTGTACACTCTGAACCTATGGACATGCTCCTTTAAATACAAATCCTATCAGACTGCTAGTTGTTTAATTAACCCTTTCCCTCATATAGACGCTTTCTGATGCCTCTGCAGCAGACGGTTTTTTGAAAACATAGTGACAAAAGAAGAAATTGCACAAAACATGAAATTTCTCCTTTTGTCACAATGTTTTCCACTTTTTGTCATAGGTTATCCATTCAATTATGGAGATTTTCTATGTTTTGACAAAATACGTTCAAAATCGTCTGCTGCAGAATTGTCAAATGAGGGAAAGGGTTAACACTAAGCTAATTCCATAAGCCTGCTATTATACTAAATTGCAATAATATGATAGGGTCCATTTTGTCATTATTAACCCCTGTTTTCTGACAAAATTGCATGTTAACCCTTTCCCACATAAAGATGCTTTCTGATGCCTCTGCAAGAAGACGACTTTTAAAAAGATGACTTCAAAGTCTTCTGCTGCAGATTTGCTGTATATAGATTAGGGCTTAACCATTTCAAACATGCACTAACATGTTACACATCTGTAAAGCAGAGGGATTTCGATAGCATGTTTTTTTTTACTTTTCCCACAATGATTTAATGATTTGTACTCTATTCAATAATTATACATTCATATACACAAGATTTTCTCTATTTTTGCCTCAATCTTATACAAGTTGTCTGCTGCGGGTTTGCTGTGAGAAAGAGGTTAGCATGTCTGCAAAACATGATTTTGGAACACATTGTGAAAAGAGAAATTGATCATTTATAAAAAATTCCTGTATTTTTCACAGTTGTCTTAAATCAGTTTCTAAAATGTCCAAATATTTTCCATCTTTTTTTCCAACCAATTTGGAAAAGTCCAAAAAATTATTTTTCAGGTAATGGGTTAATTTCATCCAACTATAATAATTGCACATTATTTGTTTTGCATGCATTGTTGCCCAGCTTATATAAGAAACATTGATTAAACAAATGTCTTCTCAGATTTCTTAACCCTTTACCCAATTTAATTTGCGCCTATCTACAATGAATAGACATCTTAAACCGCAAACATTTTGGGAAATGCAGATAAAATTGTAACGGAGCATTGGAAACTTTTTCCAAATATACTTTCAGATGATCAAAAATATTTCAAATTCCTTTTTCATCTTGAAAAACCCTGACATATTTATCCTAAGACATTAAATAATTCCTTATCAGCTTTGAACAGCAAAAAACCTTTGCATGTGGGAAAAAGGCCGACAGATTTGATATGTTAAATTTTTAATGTGAGTCCCACGATCAGCTAATAAAACCTCTTAACCTGTAGAATAATTGTAACATGAACTCTCACCCATTTCTTCTTCTCATGTGGAGAGAAGACTGCTCCAAAATCAATGCATTTCATTCACTGAATAATATTTCAATCAGTTGTCAGTTTAATTAACCCTTTCCCTCATATAGACGCTTTCTGTCGCCTCTGCAGCAGACGGATTTTTGAAAACATAGTGACAAAAGAAGAAATTGCACAAAACGTGCAATTTCTCCTTTTTCCACAATGTTTTCCACTTTTTGTCATAACCCTAACCCTATCCATTCAATTATGGAGATTTTCTATGTTTTGACAAAATACGTTCAAAGTCGTATGAGCGAAAGGGTTAAGACTTACTTATGTATAAGTTACATAATTTATAAACTTTGTATGATTCCATCAATGGGACAAGGTAAAAATTGACATTTCTGAGCAGTGTCCGAGTTCAAGATAATAGAGGGTTAATTATTCAGCTGTTTTCCTCACAATATCTCTCTTATTATCCAAGTAATCCCTATGATATGGGTACTCAAAAGAATCGTCTGAGACGATTTTGAAAAGATTTAAAAGTATTAATAAAATCTCAATATTTTTTTTTTTTTTTTTTTTTTTTTTTTTTTTTTTAATAGAGTGAGAAACATTGTGACAAAAGGAGAAATTGCTGCATATGTGTCAAAGTGTATCTGTATGTTGGAAGGGATTATTTTGTGACAACAGCAGAAAAAGATTTAGGAACTTATTTAATCAAAAAATGTCTGCCCATAATTAGCCTTGTCAATGACCTAACATGAAATATATATTAATCATAAGCTCTTAAATGTCTGAACATACTTGCAACAACAAAACAATTGTGACACTTTTTGATAGAGGGCTGAAAACTTTGTGGAAAGATGAGAAATTGTCACAATGTTTTCAAAAGTTGTCTGTATACAATAAGGAGAAAGGATCAGATTATTACCATTACAGTGTATTAACCCTTTCCCTCATATAGAAGCTTTCTGACGCCTCTGCAGCTGACAGCTTTTTGAAAACATTGTGACAAAAGAAGAAATAGCTCAAAATGAGAAATTTCTCCTTTTGACACAATGTTTTCCATTCAATTAAAGAGATTCTCCATTTTTTTTACAAAATGTGTTCAAAGTTGTCTGCTGCAGAATTGTTGTATGAGGGAAAGTAATAAATCATAATATGAGAAAACATTTTGAAGAAAGGACATCTATATTGCTTGAGACAACCAATCGCCAATTTTGAATTTTCTACCAATATTTTCAACTGCATTAAATCATTACTTCAAAGCAGACGAAAATATCAAATTGACTTTTAACAGTTATGAGGATATGTGATTGGCCTTTTCATGAGAACTAGTCATACATGGGTTTTTCAATTAATACTGCTAATTACACCTGAACTACCACCTGTCCTCACAATTATTTAACCCTTCCTCACATACAACAAATCTGCAGCAGATGACTTTGAAAACATAGTGACAAAAACCTGAAAAATCTCAATAAAAGATAGCTTTATTATTAAATGAAGTTTCAAAACATTGTGGCTAAAGGAGAAATTGCTCATCATGAGCAATTTCACCTTTGGCCACAATGTTTTCAAATTTCGTCTGCTGCTATTGCGTCAAAATGCATCTGCGGATGGGAAAGGGGATTCTTCCATACAACAAATCTGCAGCAGACGACTGTAATCATTTTGGTAAAGTTATAGAAAATATCTATGAATGAAAATATAATTATTGATTCGAGTTATAAACATCGTGAAAAAAGCACATTTGTCACAATGGTTTCAGAAGTTGTTTTCTGCAAATGTATCAAAGTGCATATGAAGGTGCTGTAATGGTTAAATCCATTTAATCCTGTATACGAATGTTGATGCGTCTGCAGCATACAAGTCTTCAAAATGTAGCAATAAAAGATGAGATTCTTCAGCTCTATTGAATAATAAAACTGCTGTTTTATAGAGATTTTCATTTTCAAAATCGTTCATATTTGTTTATGTGGTAAAGGGATAGTCATCTTAATTAAACATTTACAGAAAAGCATGGCAAATCTTCAAAAACATGTGTGTAAATATAGTAGAAAACATTGAGAGATTAAATAAGAAATAATTAAGAAACATTTTTTTTTCTTTTTCTTTTGGTATACCGTTTTCAACTCGATTCAATAATTATACATTTCTTCATAGATGAATTCAAAATCATTGCATAAATATTTAAAATGTCTCCTGCAGCAGATTAGTTGTATGTGGGAAAGGCTTAAAAAGCCAGACAGACTTTCTTAAGTATTTCATATCTATCATAGCACTTCTCCAGTTAATTAGTGGTAGGTTGTCCTGACATCAGGGCTCCATAAACAATGTTTAGATAGATATTAGTTCATTATGAACATCAGTGTTGTACATTTTTTTGTTTCTCAGTCTATAAAGCTGGATTATCCCTTTCAGATATGTATGTATACAGAAAATCTGTTGCAGACAACTTTGAAACAAGAGGGCAGTGATGGATCGCTCACCTGAATTAGGCAATGTGATTTGTCATGCCCACCGCGATCAAAATTATTGAATAGATTTGAAAACTTTGTGGTTTAAGGAAAAATTGCTCATGATGAAATAATTTCTCATTTTGCAACTAACAAGTGTTTTCAAAAGTCGTTAATTTCTTCGATTGTTTTTTCAATACACATCTGCTTCAAGGACCTCTAATGTCATCAGCCTCAGGGACAGAAGGACATTAATGCTAGGTGAAACTGAGACATCTAAATAAACACCACATTGCTTATTCTCTTAGATCTTCATTGATCACATATTAAACCTTTCCTACATGAAGACATCTTTTGATGCATCTGCAGCAGACAACTTTAGAAAACATTGAAGCAATTTCTTCTGTTTGCAACACAATGTTTTCAACTGAACTGGAGAATTATATTATGTACTTTCAAGACACATAAATTTTCCAAATTAAAAGTTCTTGATATTTTAACGCTTTCTGACGGCTCTGAACAATTTCTGCTTTTGCTACAATGACTTTTTTCAGTAATAATACATTTTTAGAGATTTTCCATGTTTTTGCTTAGATGTTTTCAAAGTCGTCTGCTGCAGATTTGCTGTATGCAGAAAAGGGTTAACCCTTTCCCTCATATAGACGCTTTCTGACGCCTCTGTAGCAGACAGCTTTTTGAAAACATAGTGACAGAAGAAGAAATTGCTCAAAACGAGCAATTTCTCCTTTTGTCACAATGTTTTCCACTTTTAATCATAGGTAATCGATTCAATTCAAGAGATTTTCTATTTTTTGACAAAATATGTTCAAATCGTCTGCTGCAGAATTGACGTATGAGGGAAAGGGTTAACCATTGTCCTGATACAGACCATATTGGATGCCTTTGCAGCAGATCAGAACTTTGAAACCTTCATGTATATATGTTAATAATGCTTCTTCTTTTCACATGGTATGGAATGTTCCTTGGCTGTTTGCAAAGCCAATGAATCTAAAATTTAAATATCAGGTAACTTTTAAATTAAATAAATCTGCCACATGCAGCCAGCGTTGAAAACATTGAGGCAGAAATGTAGAAGATCACTAGAATATCTATAAATGTAACTATAATAATAACAAGAGACGTTTGTCAAACATATTGTCAAACATTATGCTTCTCCTTTTTATGCTGTCAATGTCAGTGACCTTGACCTTTGAATGGATGACCTCAAAATGAATTATGAGGCATTACTATTAAATAAAGTTGAAGACGTTGTTTGCAAAATGTATCCATTGCAGAGGCGTCAAAATGTGTCTGCATGTTGGAAACGGCTAGAAAAGAGCCCTCCCTAAATGACAGTAAAACATTGGAACATATGTCATAAATTATTCAGATTGTCTCATTCATAGGTAATAAAAGAACTGTAGTATCTTCAATTTTAAAATCTAAGAGATTAGGTATATTTGCTATTAAACAACTGGAGTGGGAGAAACATTGAATTGTAAATCATTTATTTCTTTTTTATTTAACCCTCTCCCACATATTAAAAGATTTGCCTCTGACAATTGTGAAAATATCTATGCAAAATATGGGAAATCTCATGAAACAGATGTTACAAATTGCTATTGAATAAGAGCTGGATACACTGCAAATGGCAATAGAAGAAATGGCTAATTATAAGCATTTCCTCCTTTGTTACATAGTGTTCATCATCTTGGGTTACATAATGTTGCAATCACTTATTAGTTGTGTACAGGAAGATAAAATGTTAAGAATTGAGAACCTTGACTATCTTTGACTTGTGTTATTGACAAACTTTTCAATGACCTCTTATGTGATTGTATATTATGTTTTTCTACATTTAGTTTTATTTATTCAACCTTTTCCCACATTTTGACCCATCTGCAGATGATGACTTTTGGAAATATTGTGACAAAAGGATATTTCTTATGATGAACAATTTTTTTCTTTTGCCACAATGTGTTTTCAACTCTAACAATAATCATACACTTTAATTCATAGAGATATTATACCACCTGATTTACTATATGTTTTTAAAAGTGATATGCTGCAGATTTGTGAGAAAGGGTTAAACTCTTCCAAGGGATAATCTACCTGTTTGAGGAGAACTATTCAATAGTGTCCTGGGGTTATACCTGACAATCCACTGATAAAAGATTACAAATAACTGCATATATATTGTTACTAATGGGATATTTTTGGAGTTAATTGACCGTTTCATAGTAAAGAAATGTGACAACACTTTGGACAAATTGTGTATTTTCAGAGCACAATTCCATTGCCATATGTTTTGAAAAAGATTTGTATAGGCATCAAAAGTTGTCTGTATAAGGTAAATACTAAAGAATGTGAAGCCAATAGTCTGCCTAATCTCAATCCACACAAAATAGATACAATTTAACCATTTCAAGCATGCTGATACATTTTGATACATCTGCAGCAGTCAAATTTAGAATTATTCTGGGAAAGATGAAATTGCTCTTTTTTTCCCAAAAAAAATGTTTTCAACTCGATCCAATATATATCCTTTTGTTTTCACGGAAAATATTGATTATAAATGAAAGTAAAATTACTCATAAGAGCAATTCATTCTTATGCCAAAATGTTTTCTTGACCTTTGACCAAGTAACCCCAAAAATGAAGGTGTTTGAGATATTGAGCTGAAACGGATATGATCTTTATGGCCCATGTGTCCTTGAGCTTTGATGCAGTGACCCAATTAAAATAATTGGGATCATCTATTCAGTAAGTCTAAATATCCTATGAAGTTTGAAGACTAATTAACCCTTTCCCTCATATAGACGCGTTCCGACGCCTCTGCAGCAGATGGCTTTTTGAAAACATAGAGACAAAAGAAGAAATTGCTCAAAACGAGCAATTTCTCCTTTTGACACAATGTTTTCCACTTTTAGTCATAGGTTATCCATTTAATTAAAGAGATTTTCTATTTGTTGACAAAATATGTTCAAAGTCGTCTGCTGCAGATTTGTCGTATGAGGGAAAGGGTTAACCGCTACTAAAGGTGTGATCACCACTCGCTGTCATGGTGGAGGGCACATTTGCTGGTCTAAGTACTCAGTAGTTTACCCAGGGATCATTAGTAAGTGTTCTGATGCTGTGATATAACTGAACTAATGTTGAAAATGGTGTGGAGTCCAATAAAAACTAACACCAGCGCACCAGTCAGTATGCTGTCCCACAGCAGCCTTGAACACCAAGAAAGTTATGGGTTAAAATAACAGAAACAGCAAAGTGTGCACGAATAGCAAAGATACAAATGTTACAAGTTCTTTCAAAAGCATTTTTTTGTTACCTAACATTTTACTTTCATCAAAAACATACTTCACATTCTTAGCAGACATGATTGACAAGTTTCTTTCTTTCATTTCAGTTTTCCTTCACAGTTTTCAAAGCGGATGACTCTCAAAATGTCACACCAGGTAAACAATTAACACACCTACAGAAGCCTTCTGACACCTCTGCAGCAGAAGACTTTTCAAAAATATTGTGGCAAAAGGAGACATTGCTCATAATGTTTTCAACTTTATTAAATAATTGTTCTTCCCATGTGTTTTACTATATGAGCCGTCCCGCGAGAAAACCAACATTGTGGACTCTATACTGTATAAAGTATCGACCCGGATCAGCCTAAGTATGCCGCGCAGGCTTACCCAGATAGACACTTTTCGCCTCCTGTAGATTTTCTGTTTCAGGAATCATTTCTCTGTACATCTATCTTCTTGAGACGGAATGTGTAGGCTGATCTGGGTCGATACATTACGCAGAGGCCATTATGATGGTTTTCTCGCGGGGTGGCTCATATGCCTTTAAATTCGTCAGCTGCAGATATTGGTGTATATGGGAAAGGGTTAACCCTCAGACAGACAATTTTGAAAAAATATTCAAAGTAAATAATATGGTAAATTTTATTCCTTCTTTTGTGTCAATGTTTTCAATTTATCAGCTCCAGATGCATCCACATGTGATGAATGACTAATGTTAAAACCCTTTCTCTAGCTCATACAAAATTTGTGCAGCAGACGACTTTGAATATATTTTGTCAAAAAGGGTCTATATGAGGGAAAGGGTTAACAACCACATTTCAGTGGTTGGCTAGTATGAGTGCACATAGAATGGTAAAAGAGGCACAATAAATAAACAACTTGACAAATCATGAGGAGATAATTCCCTTGTTAACTTATTGTCATATTTATTAAGTGTCCTTAACCCCATTCCCTGACAACTTCTCAGTTGAAGCTGAAACATTGTGACAAAAGGAGAAAAAGCCTGTTTGACATATCTTCAGCAGACACCTTTAGAAAATACTTTCGCATTAATAATTTCTCATCTTTACAAAATGTTGCAATAGCCTTCTGCTGAGGTCCGAGACCAAATCCATCTTCTAAGTAGGAAATGGTAAAATTAAAAAGTGAGATAATAGGGTTTAAATTATAATCTGTTTGTTATCGTTACTGATCATCATTATTATATAATCAAGGAATTGTTTTGTTTTTTTAAAATGACAAACCACACCTTTGATGAAAAAGCCAAGGCCATGCAAGGTACAACAAGTAGCTCTTTAAACGCCTATTTAATCCTAATCCGTGAATTAAAGACCTATAAATATCTGCATATATATTTTGGTTTGTTTAGCAAACTGTAATAACATTTACCACTAAATCATACACTTATTTATGTTTTTTAATTGCATGGTGTTTATCACAGAGCCAGTCAAAACATGTAGGCTAATTTCAATTAACACTTTCCCACTTAAAGATGGTTTTTGACACCTCTGCAGCAGAAAGCATTTGAAAACAAAGTGACAAAAAGAGAAATTGCCACAGTGTTATCATATCTATAACAAGTAACTGTAGGATTGCAAGCAATACCATAATCCCCTACCGGTTTGCACGTTTTGACTTATTAATATTCTAAGTCCAAAAAGGGGCATAACTCATAAAAAAATTGACGAAATCCCATGAAACGCGAACTTGATCTGTGACACATGATTACAAAGCCATATACAAAATTTCAGCTCAATATCTCAATGCATGTAGAAAAAAAGTGCGGAAAACTGATTTGTCGGACTTATTAATATTCTAAGTCCAAAAAGGGGCATAACTCATAAAAAAAATGACGAAATCCCATGAAACGCGAACTTGATCTGTGACACATGATTACAAAGCCATATACAAAATTTCAGCTCAATATCTCAATGCATGTAGAAAAAAAGTGCGGAAAACTGATTTGTCGGACTGACTGACAGATGGACTGACTGACAGACTGACTGACAGACTGACTGACAGATGGACGGAGTGCAAACCTAATAGTCCCCTTCGGCACGCCGGTAGGGGACTAATAACACTTTCAATTATAAAGATTTTTTGTCATATTGCATAGTAGAGTTGGCATCTGCTGCAGATTCTTTGTTTGTGGGAAAATACACATGATAATTCTACAGATGACTTTTGTATGTGGGAACTTACACATATGATAATTCTACAGATGACTTTTGTATGTGGGAACATACACATATGATAAATCTACATGATATGACTTTTGTATGTGGGAACATACACATATGATAAATCTACATGAGATGACTTTTGTATGTGGGAAATTACACATATGATAAATCTTCAGGAGATGACTTTTGTATGTGGGAAATTACACATACAATGAATCTACAGATGACTTTTGTATGTGGGAAATTACATATATGATAAATCTATAGGAGATGACTTTTGTATGTGGGAAATTACAAATATGATAAATCTACAGGAGATGACTTTTGTATGTGGGAAATTACACATACAATGAATCTACAGGAGATGACTTTTGTATCTGGGAACTTACACATATGATAAATCTACAATAGATGATTTATGTATGTGGGAACTTACACATATGATAAATCTACAGGAGATGACTTTTGTATGTAGAAACATACACATATTATAAACCTACAGGAGATGACTTTTTGTATGGGGGAACTTACACATATGATAAATCTACAGGAGATAACTTTTGTATTGGGGGGGGGGGGGGGGGGGGGGGGGGGGGGGGGGGGGGGGGGGGGGGGGGGAAAGAGAGACTTTCCTAATTATTCCTTCATTTATAAAGATTTTCCTTGTTTTTGCAAAGATTTCAAAGTCGTCTGCTGCAGATTTGCTGTATCTGGGAAAGGGTTAAAAATCATACATTAAGATTATATAGATCTTTCCCATTTCCCTAAAAAGATACTCTCCAAAGTCATTTCCTACATACAGAGTGGTTGTACTTGGGACAGTGTCAATAAGACTAACTGCAATTAGGACCAAGTTTGTTCAAAAATAATTAATCTGTGACAACATTTACAGAAGGAATTTACCAATCTTTTCTTGTTAACATGGACAAAAACTAATAAAAGTGAATGGAATATTTGATCAAGTGATTTTATGTTAATAAAGAACTTGTCAAAATTCATTAAGACTCGAGGACTAATTGTGCTTATGGAAAGATTTCCTTCCTCCGTTCCTTGCTTTGTTACTTTTGTTATTTTAGCATTTTAATTTTTTTTTTACCTCCTACACACAATATCTGAAGCCTCTACAGCAGACAACTTTTGAAAACATTCTAACAAAAGAAGAAATTGATCGAAAAGAGCAATTTCTCCTTTTGCCGCAATGATTTCAACTCTTCAGCAAATTAGCTTTCATTCGTAGACTTTCCATATTTTTGTCAAGATGATTTAAAAGATGTCTGCTGCTAATTAGTTTTATGTGGGAAAGGGTTTAACTATGGCATATCAAAAAGGATCACTTTTTTTTTCTCACTCATTCACATTATACTGTATAGCAAATACGGAGAAGACAAATATGAGAACATTAGCGCAAAAATATGGAAAGTCTCCATAAATGAAAGCTTAACACTTTCCCTCATATGACAATAGGGTCATCTACTGGTCACTCCCAGCCTCCTTGTTAAGTTTGAGTGTCATGGGTGCAGTCAATGTCAAACGAACAAGATTTCGCGTTCAAGGTCAGTGACCTTGACCTTTTGACCTGATGACCTCAAAATAAATAGGGGTAATCTACAAGTCAAGTTTGAGGACCATAGGTCCAGGCATTGTTGAGTTATCACTCGGACAAACTTGGTCACTGTGACCTTTCACCTGATGACCTCACAAAAGGTGGCACCAACCTCCATGTAAAGTTTGAGAGCCCTGGGCGCATGCAATGTAGAGTTATCACTCACTAGATTTTTGTGTTCAATGTCAGTGACCTTGACCTTTGACCTGATGACCTCAAAATCAATAGGGGTCATCTACTGGTCACCCCCAGCCCCCATGTCATGTTTGAGGGCCATGGGGGCTGGCAATGTCGAGATATCCCTTGGACAAGCTTTTCGTGTTCAAGGTCACTGTGACTTTGACCAGATGACCTCAAAGTAAATAGGGGTAATCTACAAGTCAAGTTTGAGGACCATAGGTCCAGGCATTGTTGAGTTATCACTCAGAACAAACTTGGTCACTGTGACCTTTCAGCTGATGACCTCACAAAAGGTAGGCACCAACCCCCATGTTAAGTTTGAGAGCCTGGGTGCAGGCAATGTCGAGTTATCACCGACAATATTTCGCGTTCAATGTCAGTGACCTTGACCTTTGATCTGATGACCTCACAATCAATAGGGGTCATCTACTGGTCACCCCCCAGGTCAGTGACCTTGACCCAATTACCTCAAAATCGATAGGGGTCATCTACTGGTCAGGTCCAACCTCTAAGTCAAGTTTGAGGACAATAGGTCCTGGCATTGTTGAGTTATCACTCGGACAAGCTTTGGTCTTCCGACAGACCAACCAACCTACAGACCACTTGACATGTGCAAAGCGATATACCCCCTCTTCTTTGAAGGGGACATTATTAATGAATAGTTTTGAAAAACATTGTGGCAGAAGGAGAATAATTGCTTGTTTTGAGCAATTTCTCCTTTTGTCACAATAATAAGCAATTTTTCCCGTTGCCCCTGTGAAATGAACAGTTACAGTTCATGAATTATTCATGAAGTATTCATGAACTGTTCATGTTCAGATTTCATGAAAAATTCATTAAAGTCCTTGAAGTTAAATGGGACTTATCCTTAAAATGTTCATGATGTAGCAGTTCATGAACTATGTATGGTTCATGAACTGTCCATGAAATACATTGAAGGTTATTTCATAGACTTTTTACTGCCAAACTCTCTTAAATAGTTCATGAATTATCTATGAATCGTTTAAGGACAAGATATTTTATGCACAGTTCATGGTCAGTTCATGAACACTTGCTTCATGAACCTTTCATGAAATTTCTTCTATATAACTTTATAGTCTCATTTTAACTTCATGTTCTGGAAATGAACTGTTCATGTCTCGAAATTCTGGAAAAGTTCATAAACCATTTAAGACAGGCAAATCTTGAATTGTCTTTGAACAGTTCTGGAATGTAATTCTGTAAACAATTCTGAAAGGGGAATGGTTCTACAATGGTAACCTGTACCAAATAGTCGGGGTGGACTGGAACCAGAAGAAAATACAGAAAGTCTGTGCAGATTTTGTACAAAAAAATTATTCTGGTTAATTGAAACATAGTTGAACAGAATTCTATAAAAATATTTTTTACATGAAGACATGGCTTCTTTCAAATGTGGCAATGCAATACTTTAATAAATCACCAATATAACATGTTGTTTTATGACATAGCACAATACAATTTGATAATTTAATTTATAATGTAACATTTAAGACATTTATCAAATGTGCCCATCAAGTTGTTCATAAGAAATTACAAAATTCGTCTCTGTGCCTTTGAACCACAACATATTTCTCCCACCAAAAATATGTAAAGGAAGTAGTAAACATTACTTTCTTCTTATTGAAGAGTTCCTGTATTTTATGCTAGAGTTAACTCCCTTGGTATATTTCAAATTGAAGTCAAGTTGTGTTTTTTGGTTATTCCACTGGTTTCACACTTAATTAAAAAGTCATTGTAGATTATAATTTAATTAAATTAACTAAGTAAAAATATTATTTTAAAATCAGTGATGTTTACTGTTTAATATAATTAACTAGTCACAGTGGTATATTGAAACTATATATAATTAGCAGGCTTAATTGCAGTTATTATACTGCCAGATAGTTACTGTAAATTATGTGATTAATGGAATAATTATATATATACATGGCTGGCATTTCATGAATGTTTTACAATTTATAACAATTGTACATTTCCTTCAATTTTTCTTGAAACTTTCAAAGGGTTGATTTCATGGATGTTTTAAGAATATAATTTTCCTTCAACTGTCCTTGAACCATTATTGAAGTCAATTCATGCACCTTTTAAGAACTCAACAAATTCTTCAACTGTTCTTAAACCAGTATTGAAGTCAATTCATGCACGTTTTAAGAACTCAACAAACTCTTCAATTGTTCTTAAACCGGTATTGAAGTGAACTCATGAACATTTTAAGAACTTTAAATATTCTTCAACTGTTCTTGAACCATTCATGTCAGTTTATGAACATTTTTTAAGAATTTTGACATTTTCTTGAATCAATCAAATTGGGCTTCAAGGACTGTTCATGTCCATAAGTTCATGAACACAACTCAAGAATTGATAAAGAGTGGTTCATGAACAATCCTTAAAAGGTATGAAAAATTCATGATTTCATGAATTTCATTTCGCAGGGGCGGTCACAGTGTTTCAATTTGCTGCGTGATAATGTGTCTACAAGTGGGAAAAGGCTAAACAAGATCATCTATGCCAACTTCATTTCTTTATATCTGATTGATGGGAGTTTAATGCTACTTTCAATGGTATGTCAGTTACATTGTGGTGGCCAGTTCACCTAATGAGTGTTTGTTAGCTTTCTAACACAAGTACTCCACACAACATTCTTCATAGAAAACCAGCTACCTTACCACACAGACTATTTAGCCCATTGGGGGAAGAGGAATGGCTTTAACTTAGTCACAAGGACGACTGTTAATCATAAGAAAGCATCCAGGGTTTTTTTTCTGAAAAAGGGGAAGGGGCCTGGGGCCTTTGAGAAGGGGAAAATTTCGCGGCGTTTTAGAAAAAAGGGGAAAAATTGTAAACTAGTATAATGTGCATGTTTAAGGCCATCTGTCTATTTTTCATGTTCTTGAACTCCTCCACTAGATTGTCATAATCCAGTTCACTTAAACTATACCACTGTCAAGGGTCGAAATTAGCAAGATTTTCTACTTGCATTTTTTCGCAAGTGCTATTTTTTGTTACTTGCTAAATGAGAAAACAACTTATTAGAACTTTAACTTTAAGCAACACAATGTGAACTACAATAGTGCAATACACTGTTAATTATGGTCAATCATGAATGTAATGTAAACATGGTCCAAAACATGCTGTGAAAAGAAGCTGCTGAGACTGTCAGATATACAACATAGTCTAGAAACTGTGTTTCAATTTCTGGCTCCATATGGCAAAGTATGGGGTCTTTTCTGAATTAGTCAAGACAACATCCATCTTGTCACAGCAGTTTTTGGGTCATATTCTCTAAGGGCAACATCAGCAACTTCAATTCTCATCAAAACATCAAGTATTTCAGCACCAAGCCTACACCTCGAGTCAAATTGTATTCTGTTCAATGAGATTTAAGCTAATGTTCAAAAGTTAAATATGAAAAAAAAAAAAAAAAAAAAAAAAATTTTTTTTTTTTATCCGAGGGGAATTTATATTTTTAGGGGAAAAACTATGCTTATTTTCCGGGGGGAAGGGGCCGTTAAACGGCCTCTTTTATATAAGGGAAAAAAAACCCTGGCATCAATTACAAAACTGGACCCTGGATTGATAGCCCTTGTCTTTACCAATTCCCACATACATACGCATAGTATAGCCTCTGTAGTTGACTGCTTTTGAAAACATTGCGACCAAAGGAGTCTCAAACTTGCTCATAATGAGCAAATTCCCCTTTTGGCACAATGTTTTCAGCTATATTCCATAATTACGTTACACTTTCCTTTCAAAGGATTTTCAATATATTTGTGTAAATGCTTCCTAGCTTGTCTGCTGCAGATTTGTATTATGTGTGAAAAGCTTAAAAGCAAATTACTGGAAAAAACTGCTAAATAAATATATACTACAAGATTCCCTTCCAAAAAGAGTGCAACAAGTGTTAACTTAGCAGTACATCCTAGTTTTTTCTCATTCAAATTGAAACATTAAATCAAGAATGATATCTAATACGTAACTCAAAACAAACAGAAAACATTAAGGGAAAAGGATGAATTCTGATGATGTTTTTTCTTATCCCTTTCTGCAGATGCATCTATTTCACGCTATCCCTAATACAACGAATCTGCAACACACGACTTTGAAATTATTTGTTTTCAAAATCTGGACTCTAAATCTATAACTCTTCATAAATGAAAGAAATAATGAGCAATTACTTCTTTTGATCACAATGTTTTCAAAAGTTCACAGCTGCAGAGTCTGTCAGAAAGCATCTGTATGTAGGAAAGGGTTAACTCTTTATCATCAATACAATCTCATCTTCAAACATTAATTACATTTGTTCAAAGGAGTGTTCCAATTCATCTACTGCTGATTTAATTTGTTGTATGTGGGGAAAGGGTTAAGATGAACTATTCAAGCCCAAGCTCAGTGGATCCTTTTTAAACGGACCCATCTCCTCAAGTGGCAGCAAATATTTGACCAATCTGGGGACTTATTTTTCACAAGATTGTGTGAAAAAAATAAATCCCTTAATCCGCAAACACAAACAAATGACAATGGTGACACTTTAGGAAGGAAGTCAATCAACTGTGAATATTTCATGTCATTGACTTTCTGAGTTTATATTAATTTTATAAGCCAATCCATCTCAAAATGTTTTATCAATTTGACGGATATGATTATAAGTGTCTGAACTCATGATTGTGTAAAAAGGAAAAAACATTTGTTTTGGATAATTCTGATAATGGAGTTGAAAATATTGAGGGAAAAGAAAATAAAATATTATGGAATTTCTCCTTATAAGTCTTCTGTTCCATAGCCAAGAAGTCCCAATTCTCTTTTTTCCTACAATCATGTTCTTAACCCTTTCCCACTTGCAGACGTCTTTTGAAAACATAGTGACAAAAGAAGAAATTGCACAAAACGTGCAATTTCTCCTTTTGCCACAATGTTTTCCACTTTTTGTCATAGGTTATCCATTCAATTATTGAGATTTTCCATTTTTTGACAAAATATGTTCAAAGCCTTCTGCTGCAAATTAGTTGTATATGGGAAAGGGTTAAAGCTGTATCAAAACTAGAAATATCACTGAAGGTGATGAATACCCCCAGCTAGTGCCTGACAATATACATATGTATGAGAAGTTCAAGGGGCCATAACTCATTTAAAAATAATTCCAGTGCAACACGCCAACAATATGCAGAACTAGGCTTGGTATCAATCATTCTTGTGAAGTTATATTGAATTCTGACCAAGGGTTGCTGAGAAATAGTGTTCACAAGAAATGTCCACAGACCAATGGACCGACAAACCAACAAACCGACCGACATGTGTGACTCCTATATAGCCCCCATATACTATGTATCTGGGGGTATAATTGTACATGTACTTCTATTTTACATATACATTTTTCAGTATCAGACAAGATTAAAAAAGTCAAACAGTTCCACTGCATCCTATACACAATGAATTTAAGCTCCTTGTCACATATTCAATGCAAGCTAGTGAAGGTATACACTCATTTCTAGGAAAAACAGGGTTTTTTAAGGGAATACTTGGCTGAAGATCAACCTGGCTCGCAAATGTATTTGGTACACTTTCATCCTAAGTCATTACATTTTAAGTACTCAAACATCCAGACACATCTGCAGCAGGACACTTATAACAAGAGCTGTCCGTAAGACAGCGTTCTCCACTATTCCTTTGCTTTTTGGTTACTTAGATATCGACTCTAATGTACTAGCTTGCATGCAAAGCCGTAACCAAGGATTGACGTGAAAGGCAAGGGCGAGTACCATAGCTCTCATATTCTTTGAATAGTCAAGCTAAAAGCATAAAATTTGCAGCAGACGACTTTAAAAACTTTGAAAACAAGTAGACAAAAATATGGAAAATCTCTACAAAAGTAAATGAATGTACAATTATTTAATAGTATCTAAAACATTGAAGCACAAGAAGAAATTCCTCGTTTTGAGCAATTTCTCCTTTTATCACATTGTTTTCAAATGTCACCTGCTGTAGATGTGTCAACATGCGTTTATAAGTGGGAAAGGAGTAACATAGTCTATAAAAATTATACAATAATGTATTACCTCCTCATTTCGCTCCAATTCAAGGATTTTCTCATTCGCCTAGAGGAACAAACAAAACAAAAACAACATTCAAACAAAATTCAAACAAAATTCAAACAAAATTCTTGTGGCACCTTAACCTTTCCCACATACAACAAATCTGCAGCAGATGTCTTTGAACATATTTGGTAAAAAAATAGAAAATCTCTATAATTAAATGGATAGCCTATGACTAAAAGTGGAAAACATTGTGGCAAAAGGAGAAATTGCTCGTTTTGAGCAATTTCTTCTTTTGTCACTATATTTTCAAAAAGCCGTCTGCTGCAGAGGCATCAGAAAGCGTTTATATGAGGGAAATGGTTAACCTTTCCCCATATACAACAAAACTGCAGCAGACGACTTTGAAAGCATCTAGGAAAAAATATGGAAAAATCTCTTTAAATGAAAGTATGATAATTCAATCGAGTTGAAAGCATTGTGGCAAATGGAGAAATTTCTCATTATGAGCAATTTCTCCATTTGCCACAATTTTTTCTAAATTCGTCCGATGCAAAGGCGTCAGAAAGCAGCTGTATCTGCAGATTACTTTTGAAAAAATGTGACAACAGTAGAAAACTTCTCCTTTTGCCGAATTAATTTCAAGTCGTCGGTTGCAGTGAAATCAGAAAGTGTCTGTATGTTGGAAAGGGTGAAGGCAGGGGATTATGTTAACCCTTTCCCTCATATAGACGCTTTCTGACGCCTCTGCAGCAGACGGCTTTTTGAAAACAGTGACAAAAGAAGAAATTGCTCAAAACGAGTATTTTCTCGTTTTGTCACAATGTTTTTCACTTTTAGTCATTCAATTATAGAGATTTTCTAATTTTTGACAAAATATGTTCAGTCATCTGCTGCAGAATTGTCGTATGAGGGAAAGGGTTAAGACAACTTTCAATATCATCATGGGAAAAAATGGAAATCCGTCGGATCATGCTTGATTATGCTCAATTTTTTTTCAACAGTTTTCACATTCTGAGGATTTTAATGCAACAAGGCAACAATAATACTCATTCCAACTAAAACAAGAGGGCCATGATGGCCCTAGAATCGCTCACCTGATTTTTTTTTTCACTTTAGCTATATAAGCCCCGCCATCTGGCGTGCATAGTTTCCAACCAATTAACTTGGCTTTAAGGAAACTAGGAACATTTCTACAAAATTCAATTATTTGAAAATCGGCCTGACACTTTTGAAGGAGAAGATTTTTTAAGTTTTCACTATAGCAATAAAAGGCAAAATAGCCCCGCCCCCTGGCGGCCATGTTTTTTGACCAATCAACATGGGTTGAAGGAATCTGATAGAGGGTCATCCAAGGAACATTTCTACAAAATTATTTGAAAATCGGCCCAACACTTTTGGAGGAGAAGATTTTTTAAGTTTGCACTATAGCTATAAGGCAAAAAAGCCCCACCCCCCCCTGGCGGCCATGATTTTCGACCAATCAACATGGCTTAAAGGAATCTGATAGCGGGTCATCCAAGGAATATTTCTACAAAATTATTTGAAAATCGGCCTGACACTTTTGGAGGTGAAGATTTTTTAAGTTTTCACTATAGCCATATAAGGCAAACAAGAGGGCCATGATGGCCCTGGAATCGCTCACCTGATTTTTTTTTTTCACTTTAGCTATATAAGCCCCGCCATCTGGCGGGCATAGTTTCCAACCAATCAACTTGGCTTTAAGGAATCTGATAGAGGGTCACCCTAGGAACATTTCTACAAAATTATTTGAAAATCGGCCTGACACTTTTGAAGGAGAAGATTTTTTAAGTTTTCACTATAGCAATAAAAGGCAAAATAGCCCCGCCCCCTGGTGGCCATGTTTTTTGACCAATCAACATGGCTTGAAGGAATCTGATAGAGGGTCATCCAAGGAACATTTCTACAAAATTATTTGAAAATCGGCCCGACACTTTTGGAGGAGAAGATTTTTTAAGTTTGCACTATAGCTATATAAGGCAAAAAAGCCCCGCCCCCCCCCCCCCCCCCCTGGCGGCCATGATTTTCGACCAATCAACATGGCTTGAAGGAATCTGATAGAGGGTCACCCAAGGAACATTTCTACAAATTTATTTGAAAATCGGCCTGACACTTTTGGAGAAGAAGATTTTTTAAGTTTGCACTATAGCCATATAAGGAAAAACAGCTCCGCCCCCCCTGGCGGCCATGTTTTTCGACCAATCAACATGGCTTGAAGGAATCTGATAGAGGGTCACCCGAGGAACATTTCTACAAAATTATTTGAAAATCGGCCTGACACTTTCGGAGGAGAAGATTTTTTAAGTTTGCACTATAGCCATATAAGGAAAAATAGCCCCGCCCCCCCTGGCGGCCATGTTTTTCGACCAATCAACATGGCTTGAAGGAATCTGATAGAGGGTCACCCGAGGAACATTTCTACAAAATTATTTGAAAATCGGCCTGACACTTTCGGAGGAGAAGATTTTTTAAGAATTTTGAAGTTTTTTCATTTCGTTGCCATGGAAACCAGAATTATGCATGGATCCCGAAAATTTTAAGGAATTCTGGTGAGGACATTGAGAGGATGCTTTCTGTGAAGTTTCATCCCAGTTGACCCACCGGTTACAGAGGAGAAAATGTTGACGGACGACGGACGACTGACGACGGACGACGGACAACGGACGCCGGACATAGGGCGATCACAATAACTCACCTTGAGCACTTCGTGCACAGGTGAGCTAAAAAGCCCCGCCCCCCTGGCGGCCATGTTTTGCGACCAATCAACATGGCTTCAAGGAATCTGATAGAGAGTCACCCAAGGAACATTTCTACAAAATAAGTTCAAAATCTGCCAACCAGTTAGGGAGAAGTAGAATTTTGAAGTTTTTTTCGTTTCGTTGCCATGGAAACCAGAATTCTGCATGGATCCCAAAAATTTGAAGGAATTCTGGTGAGGTCATTGAGAGGATGCTTTCTGTGAAGTTTCATCCCAATTGACCCACCGGTTACTGAGGAGAAGATGTTGAAGATTTTTTAAGTTTGCACTATAACCATAAAAGGCAAAATAGCCCCGAACCCTGGCGGCCATGTTTTTGACCAATCAACATGGCTTGAAGGAATCTGATAGAGGGTCACCCAAGGAACATTTCTACAAATTTATTTGAAAATCGGCCTGACACTTTTGGAGAAGAAGATTTTTTAAGTTTGCACTATAGCCATATAAGGAAAAATAGCCCCGCCCCCCCTGGCGGCCATGTTTTTTCGACCAATCAACATGGCTTGAAGGAATCTGATAGAGGGTCACCCGAGGAACATTTCTACAAAATTATTTGAAAATCGGCCTGACACTTTCGGAGGAGAAGATTTTTTAAGAATTTTGAAGTTTTTTCATTTCGTTGCCATGGAAACCAGAATTCTGCATGGATCCCGAAAATTTTAAGGAATTCTGGTGAGGACATTGAGAGGATGCTTTCTGTGAAGTTTCATCCCAGTTGACCCACCGGTTACAGAGGAGAAAATGTTGACGGACGACGGACATAGGGCGATCACAATAACTCACCTTGAGCACTTCGTGCACAGGTTAGCTAAAAACAAAATGGCTGAATAACAGTATAAAATTTAATATCAACAAAACACAATACACAGGAATTCTAAACAAGGCGAAGCCAAAAGACATTTTTAACACATGTAATCACACATGACAGACTTTGGCCAACATATAAAAAGATTCTTTGAACTAAAGAACACTAATTGAATAGAAATCATTGTGGCACAGGGTTAGGGTTAAAAGGGAAAATTGCCAAAATACTGGCAAACATCATTTCCTGCATGAGGCCTTTCATTTATATAGATTTTCTATAGTTTTGCCTTGATGTCTTCAAAGCTATCTATCTCAGATTTGTTGTATGTGGGAAAGGATTAAGACAGTGAACTCTAAAAGTCTCATTTCAAATCCCTTTTATACAGTGTGTTGTTATCAAAAGTTGATTGCTGCAGAGGCTTCAAAAGTCATCTGCATCAGCAAAAAGGGGTCAATTCAGATTGGGTGTCAACCTTCAATCTGGTTGTGTTTATAACCCATTTCCAGAAAATATTCCAAATGAATTATTCATTATTGTAAATTCAGATTGGATGTCAACCTTCAATCTGGTTTTGTTTATAACCCTTTTCCAGAAGCTATTCCAGATGAATTATTAATTATGGTAAATTCAGATTGGATGTCAACCTTCAATCTGGTTGTGTTTATAACCCTTTGCCAGAAGCTATTCCAAATGAATTATTAACTAGAATTGTTTTTGCAAAAAACAGATGTCTCCCCTCAAATATCTGTCAAAATCTCTCAAAACATTCCAACCTATAAATTTGGGACAGATATGGAGCGGACACGAAATAAAGCCTCAAACCTTTGACCTTCAAGCGTGACCTTGACATTGACCCTATATTGTCGAGACGCGGGTTCTGCACGTCGCCTTGATGAGGTAAACATGTGACCCAAGTTTCATGAAAATCCTTCAAGCCGTCTGGGAGATATGGAGCGGACACGAAATAAAGCCTCAAACCTTTGACATTCAAGCGTGACCTTGACCTTGACCCTATATTGTCGAGACGCAGGTTCTGCACGTCGCCTTGATGAGGTGAACATGTGACCCAAGTTTCATGAAAATCCTTCAAGCCGTCTCGGAGATATGGAGCGGACACGAAATAAAGCCTCAAACCTTTGACCTTCAAGTGTGACCTTGACCTTGACCCTATATTGTCGAGACGCGGGTTCTGCACGTCGCCTTGATGAGGTGAACATGTGACCCAAGTTTCATGAAAATCCTTCAAGCCGTCTGGGAGATATGGAGCGGACACGAAATAAAGCCTCAAACCTTTGACCTTCAAGCGTGACCTTGACCTTGACCCTATATTGTCGAGACGCGGGTTCTGCACGTCGCCTTGATGAGGTGAACATGTGAGCCAAGTTTCATGAAAATCCTTCAAGCCGTCTTGGAGATATGGAGCGGACACGATTTCGGACAGACAGACAGAAGGACAGACAGACAGACAGACAGACAGACGCCAAGGACAAAAACAATATATCTCCCCTGTATACAGGGGGAGACATAATTATGGTAAATTCAGATTGAATGTCAACCTTCAATCTGGTTGTGTTTATAACCCATTTCCAGAAGCTATTCCAAATGAATTATGGTAAATTGAGATTGGATGTCAACCTTCAATCTGGTTGTGTTTATAACCCTTTGCCAGAAGCTATTCCAAATGAATTATTAATTATGGTAAATTCAGATTGGATGTCAACCTTCAATCTGGTTTTGTTTATAACCATTGCCAGAAGCTATTTGATATGAATTATTAATTTTGGTCAATTCAGATTGGATGTAAATCTTCAATCTGGTTGTGTTTATAACCCATTTCCAGAAGCTATTCCAAATGAATTATTAATTATGGTAAATTCAAATTTGATGTCAACCTTCGATCTGGTTTTGTTTATAACCATTGCCAGAAGCTATTTGATATGAATTATTTATTTTGGTCAATTCAGATTGGATGTCAACCTTCAATATGGTTGTGTTTATAACCATTGCCAGAAGCTCTTCCAAATGAATTATTTAGTATGGTCAATTTAGACAACACAGAACCACGTACTTATCCTGATCAAGGTAGGTTTACCAATGACTTGTCTCATTTTTTTTTTTATTAATGTATTAAATTAACCCTTTCTAACATAAGACGTTTTCTGACGCCTCTGTATTAGATTTTTGAAAAAATTGTGGCGAAAGGTTTTTTGTTTTTTTCAGGTTTTACGCCATTTTCAACATTATTTCAGTTATTTACTTATTCATGATCCCTAAACCTAACACTAACCCTTATAAGGTTACGACAGGAGGGGAGAGGTTAATTTTCATTCAGCTCAATTTCAAAGCAAATCACACAGGCAAAAAGAAATGATAAACCACTAAGAAAACATAAATATTTTCAACAACACAATAACAAGCATAACTCTGTACAATCTCTTTAAACAAGACAGAATAGAGTTACCTACCTTTTGTCTCTCACGATTGGCCATCTCCAATTCATGCATTACATTCTTAAGATCTATTTCAAGCATCTTGACCTTTTTGGCAAGTTCCTCTGCCTGAAAAATAATAAAGTTTCATTAGACTTTAACCTTTCACAGGGCTCTAGATAAGGGTCGTTTTGCATGTTTTAAAATCCTTATTTGACACTTTAACCCTATGTTGTGGATACTCAAACAAATTGTCTCAATGAGATTATTCTTTTGAGTACTCACAACATTGGGTTTGATTGGATAATAAGAAAGATATTGTGGAGAAAAGAACGGTATAGTATCCCTCCTTATCTGGACCTCTGCTTTCACACATTTTGACTCACCTGCCACGGATAGACGACTTGAAAACATGGTGAACAAAGGAATAAGTGATCATGGGGAGCAATTTCTACATTTGCAACAAAGTTTTTTTCGTTTTATTGGGGTTTTACGCCGCTTTCAACATTATTTCAGTTATTTCACGGCAACAGTTCACTTATTCATGATCCCTGGGTAAACACACCAGTACTAGGCTAGAAAATGTGCCTTGCCCAATGACACTCCACCATGACCGTAGTGCCGCGACTGGGGATCGAACGGCAACGAAGTTTGATCTCTATTCATAGACTATACTCTCATTTAAGGAACTTTTCCCTAGATTTGTTTTCAAAATAATTTCAGAATTAAATCTTTGTTGATTGTGGGAAAGGATTATTCCTTTTCCCACCTGTCGATGCATTTTGACGCATTCACAGCGGACGCCTTTTGAAAACATTGTGACAAAAGGAGAAATTGCTCAAAACAAGCAATTTCTCCTTTTGCCACAAAGTTTTCAATTTTTTTCAGTTATTGTACCTTCATTAATAGAGATTTTGCGTGGAGGTTTTCAAAGTCATCTGCTGCAGATTTGTTGTATGTGGGAAATAGTTAAATGCAAAGGTATAGCTAGATATATATTTCCCTGCTAGCTTCATTATGCAAATGGGTAAATTATGCCCTTTTTCATAACAATGGTATTGATAATCTATTACATTTGACTTTATAGCATCAATGGGGAAAAAAGTATAAAGTGCCAACTCATTACCAGTTATATGAACTCATTCCCACATACAGATCCTTTTTTGACAACTCTGCAGCAGACACATTGTCACAAAATCAGAAATTGCTAATGATGATAATTACTCTTTCATTAGTAGATATTATCTATATGTTATCAATGACATCTTCTGCATATTTTTTGTTATTTGGAAAGGATTAATATCTTTCTGATCAATTTCTTCTTTTTCCCACAATATTATTTCTTTTGTATTAAATGATACTTCCAATTAACAAGAGAAACAACTAGGATGATTATTTTTTTAAACAAAAAAATATTGTCTCCCCATGGCAGTTTGTCAATTATTGTAATACTGATGCACAATGTTCAAATCAAATGAGTATGGCAGATACATGAAGCTCATCATGGAACCTGTTTTATAGTCTAAAACCATTTACCACAAACAGAAGTTTTCTGAAGCCTCTTCAGCAGACAACTTTTGAAAACATTGTGAAGAAAGGAAGAAATTGCTCAAAATAAGCAATTACAAATTTTGACAGAAAGTCTTTCAACTGAAATTAAAAATTTATCCTTTCATTCATGAAGGGTTTTCCAATTTTAACCCTTTCCCACATGTAGACACTTTAAGACGCCTCTGCAGCAGACGACTTTTGAACATATTGTGGCAAATGTGAAATTGATCATGATGAGCAATTTCACCATTTGCCATAATATGTTCAACTCTATTTAATAATTAACTTTCATTAATGGAGATTTTCACACTTTTGATAAGATGCTTTCAAAGTCGTCTTCTACAGATTGGATGTATGTGGGAAAGGGTTAAGGTAGTTGCTTTCAGAAGTTGTTGTATGCGGGAAAGTGGGGGGTTAAATGAAAAACATTGATATTACCTCATTGTCTTTCGCCTGTAATTCTTTAAACATATGACTACAACTGGTTTTGAGTTTAGTGTAGTGTAGCTGAGATTTTTCTAGTTTTGTCTTTGTGTCCTGAAACAAAGGGTATAAGTTAACAACAACTACCACTGAATGAGCAAATTCAGGTGAGAAGGAACCCTACCCCACATTAAGAAACATTCTGACGCCTCTGCATCAGATAACTTTTGAAAACGGTGTGGCATAAGGAGAAATTGCTCATGATGAATGATTTCTAGTCTTGCCCAAATGTTTTCAGTTATATTCAATAATTAAATTATGAGTTATAGAAATATTTCTTTATAGATGTTTGTTCAGTTGAATTCAAAGTCATCTGCTGCAGATTTTTGCATGTGGGAAAAGATTAACCCTTTCCGACATGGAGACACAGATGACAATTGCTCATAATGAGCAGTTACTTGTTTTGTCACATTGTTTTTAATTCTATTCTATACATGCACTAAGAAATTCCATATTTTTGCCATAACATTTACAAGTATTCTGCTGAAGACTTATTGTAAAGGTGTAATGTTTATGCAAACAATCCAAGGTTCAAGCACCAGAGCTTTCAATGTCTGCCCACATTCAAAACTAGAACTGTGAGTGAACTCACAAAAGGATACCCCCTGTTGCGCTTACAAGACATATGGACAGACAGACGGACGGATATATTTCCGACCAGGATAATCTTACTTCATGCACATCCTCAGGTTATGTACTGCAACTGTGTTAAGTTTCATCAGAATCGGTCCAGCCGTTAAGGTGGAGTTGCGCTTACAAGACAGACGAACAGACAGACAGACGGACGGACAGGGCGATTCCTATATACCCCCCCAAAACTTTGTTTGCGGGGGGGGGTGGGGGGGGGGGGTGGGGGGGTATAATAAAACCTTAAGAAAAGTATTGTATAAAATTCAACAAGACAAAAGAGTTTTGCCGTGTGGAGTTGTGATTGAACAAAGTTAAAAACATTGTAGAAAGGAGCTCATTATGTGTTCAATTTGTCTGCTACAAATGCATTCTGAATGCATCTTTGTGTGGGAGAAGGGTTACCAAAAGGTATTCCAGAAAGAGTTGTATGAATAACAACATTCAACTTACTCCAAGTTCTTTCTCTTTAGCCCGTAACAAATCTTCCAGGTTCTGAAACAAAAGGGAATCATGTACAGAAACAGATAATTCCAGTATATATAAACAAACTTTGTTAACCTTTTCCAACTTGCAGAAGCATTCTGACGCATTTGCAGCAGACGACTTTTGAATCCATTGTGACATAAGGAGAAATTGCTCAAAACGAGCAATTTCTCCTTTTGCCACAATGTTTTCAACTCTATTTAATAATTAAACTCATTTATGGAGATATTCATATTTTTGCCAATATGTTTTCAAAGTCGTCTGCTGCAGATTTGTTATCATCTGCGATTGATTTTTATAGATTGGTCTGCAAGTGTGAATGGGTTTAACATTCTATTTTTTTTTTTTTTTAAAGCAAGTTCTTACAACACATAAATCACTCTTAATTTCTGCGTTCTGGATACCCAAACAGCACATAAGCATACCCAAACAGCACATTTATAAGCCAAATGTGTGGTGAAATCATAAATTTTGACCCCACTCTCACGAAACCTGGGGACTTTTGGGTAACAAGGTCTGCATTCTACCTCCATGTCAGTGTTTCAAGTTTGTTTCCACAGAATGATCTTTTTTTAACAACACTATATCTTTCTTATTTGTTGTGGGTATTCAAAGAATTGCCTCACTGAGATTATTCTTTTGAGTACCCACAACATAGGGTTTTAGGGTCAAACAAGGATTTGGGGATGTAAAATAATCTTCTTAACTAGAACTCTGGCACAAGTATATCACCTTCAACCTCCAGGAAAATCAAATAACAAACCATTCCAGACTATATTTCACTTAAACAACACACTTGACTTACAAAAATCATTTCATCTTTGTCCAGGAGTTCAAGGTCCTTCTCTCCCAAATGTTTTTTTAGTTGTACCACAGTGTTCTGGGCATCATCTGCGGCATCCTGGAAAAATAAAACAATATATACATCCAGATGCTGTTTAATACTTCTGAAAACATTGAGGAAAAATGAAAAATTGCTCAATATGTGTTTTAACCCTTTCCCTCATATAGACGCTTTCTGACGCCTCTGCAGCAAACAGCTTTTTGAAAACATAGTGACAAAAGAAGAAATTGCACAAAGCGTGCAATTTCTCCTTTTGCCACAATGTTTTCCACTTTTGGTCATAGATTATCCATTCAATTATAGAGATTTTCAATTTTTTGACAAAATATGTTCAAAGTCGTCTGCTGCAGAATTGTCGTATGAGGGAAAGGGTTAATCTAGTTGATTATTTACATTTTGGTTAATAGAGATTTTCCATATTTTTGCCAAGACAAGTTTAACTTTTCTCACATACAGCAAATCAAGAGAAGACAACTTTAATAATATCTAAGCAAAAATACAGAAAATCACCTTAAATGAAAGTGAAATTCTTGTGGCAAAAGGTGAAATAGCAATTTCTTCTTTTACCAAAATGCTTTCAAAATGTTTTCAAAAGTTGACTGCTGCAGATGCTCCTGCAAGTTGGAAAGGGTTCAACCCTCTCCCACATACAACAAATCTGCAGCAGATGACTTTGAAAACAGTGACAAAAACCTGAAAAACCTCCATAAAAGATAGCTTAATTGTTAAAAAAAGTTTAAAACATTGTGGCCACAATGTTTTCAAAAGTCTTCTGCTATTGAGTCAAAATGCGTCTGCAGGTGGGCAAGGGTAAGTCATTGACTGGTTATTGTTTGCATGTGGTAAAAGGATTTACACTCCACCGGATACAGATGTCTTCTGATGTTTAGTGTGTCGGATAACTTTTGAAAACACTGTGAGAAAAGACTTGAGCATTATCTCTTTTCCCATTGTTTGACAGTATCAATCAACACTAAAACAATATCGCAGCAGGTATACAGGTTAAGTTGTTCTTAAACATTTCTAAGTCAAAAATGCAATTTGATAAATCAAAATGAGCAATTTCTCTTTGTGCCATAATGTTTTCTACTCTAATAGTAAAACTTCCTTTTGAAATAAGTTACTCCAAGAACAGAACAGAACATTGTTTACTTCTTTTGACATGTACATAGTACATCATCATACAATCAAATACAAAATAAACAATACATAACATGAAAACATTAAACAAACGGACAAGAAACGAAAACAGGGTGTTTACTACAAGTGTTTGAGGACAAACAAATCACATGACGTTAATATAGAGAAAATATGAAACAAAGCAAATATTATTCTAAGGTGAGAATTAAATTAGGTAATGTTAGTTCTTTCTTTTAAGGCATCCTTAACAAACTTAGCTACGTTGCATAATGTTACTTTGTCTTTTACATTCGAACAACTCGAGAAATTTTAACATTGACATCTTTATATAATAGTATTCGGGGATAAATATCCGAAGTTAATCATTATAAGATGGACATAACCATGTAAAGTGAAAACAGTCCTCAATTTCATTGGAATTACAACACAAACAATAGTGGGTTCTAGGCTGTGGTGGATTACCCTAGATTTTCCCCATATATTTTTACCTAGATATTTTCAAAGAAGTCTTCTGCAGATCACACTGCCAGATCTGTTGTGCAACCCAGATCACACTGCCAGGTGTGTTGTACAACCCAGATCACACTGCCAGGTGCGTTGTACAACCCAAATCACACTGCCAGATCTGTTGTACAACCCAGATCACACTGCCAGATTATGTTGTCCAACCCAGATCACACTGCCAGATCTGTTGTACAACCCAGATCACACTGCCAGATCTTGTGTACAACCCATATCACACTGCCAGATCTTGTGTATAACCCATATCACACTGCCAGATCTTGTGTACAACCCAGATCACACTGCCAGATCTGTTGTACAACCCAGATCACACTGCCAGATCTTGTGTACAACCCAGATCACACTGCCAGATATTGTGTACAACCCAGATCACACTGCCAGACCTTGTGTACAACCCAGATCACACTGCCAGATCTTGTGTACAACCCAGATCACACTGCCAGATCTTGTGTACAACCCAGATCACACTGCCAGATCTGTTGTACAACCCAGATCACACTGCCAGATATGTTGTACAACCCAGATCACACTGTCAGATCTTGTGTACAACCCAGATCACACTGCCAGATCTTGTGTACAACCCAGATCACACTGCCAGATTCGAGGAGCATTGAATGTCTGTTTGCCTGATAAATGTAATTCTATATTTCTTAATGTTTCAACTCTTATATTGAATGTCATTTTTTCAGTAGACCGATTCAAATACGGATTCATAATAACGGATTACCCTTTCCCTCTTGCAGGACACATTAGACATCCCAAAATAGCTTCCATGTCATAATCTAAATCATTTACACAATTATTCAGATGTATCCTATTTTTGCAACTATGAGAGACTATGAGGCAGTGGTAGAGCGTCGGCCTTTCATACCAAAGGTCCGGAGTTTTAATCCTGTGCTGGAGTTTTCCACACAAACAGGGAGAGTACTGGTTGGTTAATTCTCCAAGAAGACATTGTGCTTATTCAATTTAAGCTAAAAGATCATTTTACAATCAATGTTAAACAGATAAAGTTTTGCCTACTCTTTGAAAGTATAATATTTTCAATAGCTGAAAACATGGTGACAAAAGGAGAAATTAATCGCCATGTTTTCAAAAAGCTGTCTGTTGCAGAGGCGTCAGAAAGCATCTATATGAGGGAAGGGGTTAAGTATATATATTTTATTACAATTTAATTTTGAATCGGCCGTGGCGTCAGGGTTTTTGAACTGGGCATCCCTGGTTCAATCTCAAGTCCTGGCAGTCATGGTGGAGAGTCCTTCAGCAAGACACATTTCAAGGGCTTCATGCAAAACAGTTGTAACTACTTCTTGTTCAAGATTTAGTTACAACTGTTTTGCATGGAACTATCGATTTCCTCGCCTAGTACTGGTTTGTTTACTAAGGGATCATGAATAATTAAACTGTCACAGTGATATAACTGAAATAACTGGCGTAAAAAGTTATATCACCATGATAGCTTTGTGTTGACTGGGGATCGATCAAATCCGGGACGCCTGGTTCCACATCCCAGATGCTAACCACTCAACCATGGCAGATTCCTCATACATAAGCACATGGTCTAAATACAATTAATCCTATCCCATGCAGATTCATTTCGATTACATGTATCTGCAGTAGATAACTTTTAAAAACATAGTCAATTTCTCCTGTTGTCGCATTATTTTCAACTCTATTCAGAAATCGTACTTTCATTTAATGAGATTATACATGTTTTTGCCAAGACATTTTCAAAGTTATCCATTATCCATTGCAGATTGGTCATATGTGTTAAAATGTTAATATTGTCGAGTAAAATGACCAAACCAATGATCAAAAAATATTTGAAAATAAAGCTGTTTTAACCCTTTCCCTCATACAAACGCTTTCAAACGCAGACGACTTTTGAACTAATTGTGTCAAAAGGAGAAATTGCTCATAATAAGCAATTTCTTCATTTGCCACAATTATTTCAATTCTATTGAATAATCATACTACCATTTACAATATTTTTTCTATATTTTGAACTTGACAATTTCAAAGTTGTCTGCTGCAGATTTGTTGTATGTGGCAAAGGGTTTACACAAATCTGCAGATGACAACTTTGATAACACCTAGGCAACACATTATAGAAATTTTTCATTTTGCCTCAGTATTTCCAAAATTCTTGGGTCTACTATTGGTGCATCAAGGAAAAGGGTAAATACTGTCTTTTACATAAAACAGCTCATTTGTTAGTAATTACAACTACCTAAACTACAATGTCTGCATCAGGTGAAATTGGGTTTCTTGTTGGACATGCCAACAGGAAAGACTGCACACATAGAAATACATACAGTATCAAAACAGCTTCAACTCTTTCCAACACACAACAAGTCTGCAGCATACAACTTTAAAAACGCCTTGGAAAACATATGGAAATGCTCTGTAAATGAAAATGTAATTGTTGAATAGAGTTGAAAGCATTGTGCAGAATGGAGAAATAGCTCATTATGATAAATTTCTGCTTTTGACATTGTTTTCAAAAGTCTTCCACTGCAGTGGTGTCAGTTGGAATGTGGGAAAAGGTTTTTTCCTTACCCAATTTCAGACGAATGTTGGTGCATATCTACAGCAGACGAATTTAGAAAAGGTTTTTGCGCAAAGAGAAATGGCTCATCGCAAGCAATTTCTCCTTTTGCCAAAATGTTTTCAACTCTATTAAATATACTATCAGTTCTAAAGATTGGTCCATCTTCTTACCTTGATGTTTTCAATATCATCTGCTGCATATTTGTTGTATGTGGTGAAAGGTTAGCTAACTAGTAACTACCTAACTCTAACAGAGGCATTGATGTAACTTCTTATTAAAAACTGTAACCCAACATATTTCACTACCATTTTACCCAGTAGAAAAGCTGCAACAAGACCCCTTGGTCAGCTTTTTGCGCAACACAGCTCATGTATTATTGCCAAATAAACAATATGCACAATTTCCTAATATATAGAAACTGATAATTATGGATAATCAAATATAGGTGTTTAAGAGACCAATTAGAAACAAGAGGGCTTAGATTTGAACGAACAACATATGATTGATGGACGACAAAAGGTGATTGATCACAATACATCACCTTGAACTTTAGGTGATCTTAAAGCATTTTTCAAAGGACATATTGCCTTGGACCATACTTGTTTTTGTTTTTTTCCTATTTGTAATACATACTGTAAAACTGTTCGTGGAAACCTACATATCATAATTAGTTGATCTATATAATTGTTTAATAATACAATTCAACACACCAAGCTAAACTATCCAGTGTAAGGCACCATCACCACCAACTAAGCAGAATTAATTAAGCTTTTATTAGTATAAACTACTCTCAGGGCTCTGACTCCATGCTGTTGAACTCATAGTTGTGAGAGTATCCCTTACCCTTTCAGACATACGACAAATCTGCAGCAGATAGCCATGCAAACATCTCGTCAAAACTACAGAAAGTCTTTTATAAGCAGAGCTCAGCAATTCCAACTGTTAGGCATTTGCGACCATTTGAAGATTAGTTTATTTCTGCTTATTTAGGTCTATCGAAATTTGTAAGCGCAAATTCACTTTTTAAATAGGAGCTTAGGAATAATCAGCATGAAATCAATGAGGTTGAGAGCCCTAAGTCTACACTGTTTCATATCAAACTGGCACAAACCTTCATCTTGGACATCTGGAAGGGGTCAACCCCTACATCTATCAATTGCTTATCTTCGACAATAATGGACAATCTCTGCATGCAAAATCAAAAGTAATATGTATTAATCAACCCTTTCCCACCTGCACACGCATTTTGACGCAATAACAGCAGGTGACTTTTGAAAGGTGAAATTGCTCATGCTATCTTTTATGGAGATTTTTAAGGTTTTTGTCATTCATGTTTTCAAAGTCGTCTGCTGCATATTTGTTGTATGTGGGAAAGGGTTAATTATCCAGAGCCTGTTTATCTTATTTGTTAAACCTTTCCCACATACGGCAATTCTGCAACAGACAACTTTGAAAGTATTTTGTCAAAAAATAGAACTCTCCATAATTGAATGGATAATCTATGACAAAAAGTGGAAAACATTGTGGCAAAAGTATAAATTGCATGTTTTGTGCAATTTCTTCTTTTGTCACTATGTTTTCAAAAAGCCGTCTGGTGCAGAGGCGTCAGAAAGCGTCTATATGAGGGAAAGCTGCTGCAGAATTGTCGTATGAGGGAAAGGGTTAAGGTTGGTAGTCCTGGAGCATGTATCAAACTAAATTCTTAAAAGTAGTCATAAAATTATCATGTGAGTGTTTGTGTGTAATTTCATACTTTTAACCCTTTCCCTCATATGACAATTCTGCAGCAGACAACTTCGAACGTATTTTGTCAAAACATAGAAAATCTCCATAATTGAATGGATAACCTATGACGAAAAGTGGAAAACATTGTGGCAAAAGGAGAAATTGCACGTTTTATGCAATTTCTTCTTTTGTCACTATGTTTTCAAAAGGCTGTCTGCTGCGTCCGAAAGTGTCAAAACAATAAATTTCTTCTTTCGACACAATGTCAGAAAGCATCTATATGAGGGAAAGGGTTAATTAAAAGTGAAAAATTTCATATTAACGATTGAGTGTAATTTCATAGAATAAGAGAGAAACTGTGACAAAGGCAAATTTCTGTAGGCTTACCACTATAAAATGTTGATAAGTTTGTTTTATTAAAAAATAAAATCCTTATGAAATCATGACATGTTTCGAGTTTAAAGCATTGTGACTTATATCACAGTATAAGAGTGAAACATGACAAAAAGATAATTCAAATTTCTGTAGGCTTAGCACATATATAACTTGTTATTCCTAGATTGTTAAATTATTTATTTGAATAAATTCAATTTAAAGTCTACAAATGTAATTCACATACAAATGATAAGCCAACATCAGATCAGAGGACTAGATAAGAGGGAGTGAACAGGTGTTTTCCAGACAATTATCTAATTACTCCACCAAATCCTATGTTGTGGGTACAAACTATTTTCCTTGTAAATTCATGACAGGTATATGGAGTGTGGCGTATTGTGAAAAGTGTCATTAGTGTAATGTCAGAGTATAAGAGTGAAATGTGACTAAAGGGAATTCATATTTGCTCACCACTCATGAAAATGGTCGGTTTGTTTCTAACAACAATTGTAATCATATTAATTAAAATTAAAACCAAATAAGTTCAGAGGACTAGATAAGAGGGAGTGAACAGGTAAGTGTCACGAGTGTAATTGCAGAGTATAAGAGTGAAATGTGATGAAAGGGAATTCATATTTGCTCACCACACATGATAATGGTCGGTTGTTTTCTAACAACAATTGTAATCATAATAATTTAACTAAAACCATGCCATTAGGTTAATGATCCTCCTTAACCCTTTCCTTCGTACAGACATTTTCTGAGGCCTCTGCAGCAGACGGCTTTTTGAAAACATATCGACAAAAGAAACAAGAGGCCCATGAGGGCCTATGCTCTACTGGTATGGTTCTTTGGTCATTTTCAATCCAGAGCATGTATGTATGGTGAAGATCGGATAGTAAATGGAGGCTCTTTTGTGTTCACAAGCTGTATTATAGCAATTTTTACAATTTCATGGGCCATAATCCAGTCTTGCATGGGCGGATCTAGCTGGTTTTCAAAAGGAACCAAGCTCTCATCAATATTTAACTACTATCTAAGTTTGGTGAAGATCAGATAGTAAATGGAGCCTCTATTGTGTTCACATGCTCAATTATAGCAATTTGGACAATTTCAAGGGCCATAATCCAGTCTTGCATGGGCGGATCTGGTTGGTTTAGGAAAGGAACCGAGCTCTCATGGATATCTAACTACTGTATAAGTTTGGTTGAGATACAATCAAAAGTGAAGACTGTATCGTGTTAAAAAGTTCTTTTATAGCAATTTTGACCATTTCAAGGGCCATAATCCAGTCATGCATGGGCGGATCTGGGTGGTTTTAGAAAGGAACCGAGCTCTCATGGATATCTAACTACTGTATAAGTTTGGTTGAGATACAATTAAAAGTGAAGACTCGTGTTAACAAGCTCTTTTATAGCAATTTTGACCATTTCAAGGGCCATAATCCAGTCATGCATGGGCGGATTTGGCTGGTTTTCGAAAGGAACCGAGCTCTCATGGATATCTAACTACTGTATAAGTTTGGTTGAGATACAATCAAAATGAAGACTGTATCGTGTTAACAAGAAATTGTTTACGGACGCACGCACGCACGCACGACGGACACATCGCCACGACATAAGCCCTTCTGGCCTTTGGCCAGTAGAGCTAAAAATTGCTCAAAATGAGCAATTTCTCCTTTTACCACAATGTTTTCCACTTTAAGTCATAGGTTTTCCATTCAATTAGAGATTTTCTATTTTTTTAACAAAATATGTTCAAAGTCGTCTGCTGCAGATTTGTTGTATGAGGGAAAGGGTAAATCAGAAAACAATACATGTATCTTTTTAGTCAGTTTTCTCATCTTTTTTTTTTCTAGTTTGCCGATAGTTTTAATAACAATGCGAAAGCAATTAGTAAGAGAGCCATTTAATTTAGGACAGTGCCTTTTTTAGTGCTTTGTACCCTTCAAAGACGATAAGGGAAAGCATATTCATCCATAAAACGTATTGCATTAAAACAATATGTTTTATAGCAAATACAAACAGATTAACATAACGAAGAGATTATGGATTTACAGGTTGTCCTTTTAAACCCCTTCACACAAAGATTAGAGAAAGATTGAAGTACATAGAATCTTTTAACTCTTTGTAACACGCACAAACAAACAAACTGCAGCAGACAATTTCAAAAACATCTATGCAAAAATGTAGGAAATGTTCTTATAAATGAAAGTGTAATTTACGCTTTCCCACATACAACAAATCAGCAGCAGAGGGCTTTGAAATCCTCTGGAAAATCTCTTTATATAAAAATTTAGCTTAAAGAGAGAGTTGAAAACACTGAGGCAAAAGGAGAAATTGCTCAATATGAGCAATTTCTCCTTTTGCCACAATGTTTTGAAAAGTCATCTCCTGCAAGTGCCATAACATGTGTCTACATATAATAAGGGTTAAAAACAAATGTAAAATCTCCACAGACGAGAGTGACAATATTGAAAACAAAGGGGAAACTAAACATGTAAGGGATAACTTGTAAATAAAAGCACATTTCAACAGGAAAGTTTTGAAAACTATTCAAAACAAACATAAACTTTAAAACATTAGGGAAATATAAGGGGCAAATGGGAATTCTAAATAGAAACTTGATGGTTTGTCAAGTAACTTCATAACAAACAGAAAAGGGAAAGTTGAAAACAAATGAAATTTCTCCATGGTAGAATTGGGATTATAAAAAGACAAAACAATATAATTACTTAAAACAAGTACAATTTATCCATGGAAAGGTGTTGAAAATAATGAATTGATTGTTTGGTGCTTTACATCGCTTTGACATTATTTTTGGTTACATAACCGAGTTTCCTGGGTAAGTTACCAGAACTACTTGTCCTTTTATCCTGACACCAGCCAGTCAAGTGTAACGCTAAATCTGAAACCCTAAGCGCCAAGGAGGGCAGCAATTACTACCATTTTTAAGTCTTTGGTATGACTTGGTCTGGGGTCATACAAACAACCTCAAGCACCGAGGTGGAGGCTCTACCACTACACCACCGAGGCGGTAGAAAATATATAAACCAATCGATTCTCAAAAGAAAGACGTAAAACACATACAATTCATACATGGAAGGGTGTGGAAGATGATGAAACCCAACACTTTTCTCCAAAAACAGACAAGCTGATCAATAAACATAAACAAAATAACATGTACCTGAATATCTCTGTCTTTTCTGGAGACATTGTGTGTGATATTCTCAAGCTCATCCCTCAGTTCAATCTTCTCTTTGTCAGCATCAAGCCTATATTCTGTGAATTCCTTCTGTATCTGTCTAATGGCTTGGTTCTGTCTTGCAATCTCACTGAATTAACAGATAAATCAATGACTTTTTTGATGTATTATAATAAATAGTTGACCTACTACACCTGAATATGTTACACCTACAATTGTATTTAGAAACTCACAACCTACACCTGTCAGGGAGGCATAACTCTGGAACAACCTTAATGATTTAGCCAGGTTTGTTTTGTATCTCAACATTCAAAGCAAGCGACTGTTGTAGTTATTTATTTCAGACAAGAGGGCCACCTGGATCGCTCACCTGAATTATGCGATGTGATTTGTCATGCCTACCATAACTTATATGGTTTACCAACCAACATGCCTTGAAGTGATCTTGTAGAGAGTCACCCAAGGAACATTTCAACAATTTGGAAATTGGACAGCTACTTTCAGAGAAGAAGATTTTTAAAGTTTTCAATTTAACCTGAAGGCAAAACAGCCCATAACCCTGGTAATCACATTTTCCCAACAATCAACATGGCTTGAAGGAATTAGTTATCCAAGGAACATTTCTGCAGAATGGTTTGGAAAGCAACCAGATACTATTGGAAAAGAAGATTTCTAAAGTATTCACTATAGCCATATAAGGCGAAACAGCCCTGCAACATGGGGGCCATGTTTTTTCGATCAATCAACATGGCTTGAAGGAATCTGATAGAGTGGCACCCAAGGACTATTTCTACAAAATGATTTGAAAATCAGCTAACCGGTCTGGTGGGAGAAAACTTTTTAAGTTGTCTTCTTTTGGAGAATTTTGCATGGATATACAAATATGAAGTAATTATGGTGAGGATGCTTTCTGTAAAGTTTCATTCTAATTGACCCACTGGTTACAGATGAGAAGATGTTGATAGACGACGTGCGCCGGACACAGGGCGATCACAATAATTCACCTTGAGCACTTTGTGCTCAGGTGAGCTGAAAAACAGCTCATTTAATCTACTATGAGGCAAATATTTAATCCCTATACAAACTGATAAGGTTTTTCAGGGTAGGCTATGAATGTTTACCCATTACCACAAACAACAAATGTGCAGCAGATGACTTTGAAAACACATTGGAAAGAATATGGAAAAATTCTATGAATGAAAGTATAATTATTGATGCAGTTGAAGAAAAATTGGCAAAAGAATTGTTCATAATGAGCCATTTCTTCTATTGCCACAATGTTTTCCAGATTTCGTAGGGCTGCAGATGTGTCAAAATGCATCTATAAGTGGGAAACCGCTTCAAACATTTTGATGACAAAAGCAGCTAATAACAATCAAATTCCAATATTTTCTAAAGAGCGATAAATATATTACCAATCTCTATCTTCAATATCTGCTTGTAGTCCCTGAAAAAGGATGAAATTTGGATGAGTTATGGATTTTGATTGGGTTTTATGCTGCTTTCAACATAATTTCAGTTATATGACAGTTCACTTATCCATGACCAAGTGTAAACAAACCAGTACTAGGTTAGGTAGTATGCCTTACCCAAGGGCACTCCATCATGAGCACTGCAGCCCGATTCAGAATCTCAGATAATAACTACTTAACCATTGTTGATTCTTGTATATGAATTTACAAAATTCAGACCTACAGTTTATAGCAAGGCTCCTGCAAAACAATCTTTTAAATAATTAGCAATGTCTTGTCGCAAATACTCATGCCAAATATATAAATATAGAAGTTAGAACTACGTTCACTGATGCCCTAAAGTATGCCCCCTATTTGACTTTTACATGTTAACCCTCTCCCACTTGCAGACAAATTGGGATGCATCTGAAGCAGAGGACAATATAAATTGTTGTGGCAAAAGGAGAAATTGCTCATAAGGAGCACTTTCACCCTATACCACAATGATTTTAACACTTATTCAATAATATTACTTTCAATTTTCAATAGCGATTTTCCATCTTTGAATGTAGATTCAGATTTTGTGTATGTGGGAAAGTGTTTAGGGCTTTAACTCTGACTGTTAGTACTACCTGCATGCTAAAACGTCAGGTGCACAGATACATATAGTGGCAAACATTCCAATAACCCTTGCCAAAAAATGCAACAAAATTGCAACAGACAACTTTCGAACATGTTGACAAAACCTGAAAAATCTCCATAAAAGATAGCTTAATTGTTAAATAAAGTTGAAACCATTGTAGTCAATGAGAAATTGCACAATGTTTTCAAAAGGCGTCTCTGCGGCTTTTACGTCAAAATGCGTCTGCGGGTAGGAAAGGGTTAAAGTGTCATATTCCAGGTCAAATACTTTTGGAGATATGCATAACCAATTAGTGAAGAGATATACTTTTAGCATAAGTTTGTTTCTAACTTGTTATCCCTTTCCTAAATGCAGATGCATTTTTACAAATTTGCAGCAGGCAAGTATTTAAAACAATTTTGAAAAAGGAGATATTGTTCATAATAAGTAACTGTTCCGTAGGTCACAATATTTTCAAATATATTCAATTACCATAACTCTCATTTAGAGAGATTTTCCAAATTGATGTTTTTGAAGTCTGCTGCAGATTTGTTGATTGAGAAAATTGGTAAATATAGGCAGTAACATCCAATAACTATTTATTTAAATCATGAATTATATAAATATTGCATGCTTCCAGTGCGACAGTACATATTGTCAACATCAGGAAAATACTGTTATCCGAGGCGAAGCCGAGGTTAACAGTATTTATCGGAATGTTGACAAATGTACTGTCACACTGGAAGCCATGCAATATTTATTTTATTATAACAAACAAAACTAGAACTATCACTGAAGATAATAAATACCCCCTAAACAGCACTTTGACCTACACCATAACTTAATAAGTAAAAGGGCCATAACTCTGTAAAATAACATGCAATTGTAAGACCTTTAGGATATGCACATCTCCTCTTGGTCTAGAAGCTTCATGTAAAATTTTATTGAATTCCACCCAGTGGTTTGTAAGAAATAGGCCGGACAAAATATGGCTTCCGACCGACAGACAGACAGAGACAGACACAGTGACCCCTGTATACCCCCTCTGCTTCGAAGGGGGTATAATTACACGTTTATTCAATTTATTCTTTGAAGGGGAGGTGAACATGGGTAGATCTACTACAATGTAACACACACATATGAATATACCCGTTAACTGTATACTGTTACATGGCATGCGCGTCTAAAAGGTGATATTGTTTAAAATGCATGTGAATGACCAACATTTTAGACGTGTTTGCCATGTAACAGTATACTGTTAACCTGTCAAAAACGTACTGTTAGCTTGAGACAGAAAGAAATTGCCCATGATGAGTATATGAAAATTTAACATAACAAAGTCACGTGAGGTATAATAATAATAATTAACAAACCTCCAGTTCTCTAACTTTTTCCAGGCTGCCTTTTAACTGTGCATCTAAATCTTTAGCTCTCTGAAAGATCACATCACACAATGAGCAATTTCCCATTTTGCCACATTGTTTTCAACTTTATTCAGTATTTGAGCATTCATTTTAAAGAGCGTTTCAAAGTTATCTGCTGCTGATTTCTTGTATGTTGGAATATTTAACCCTTTCCCTCATACGGCAATTCTGCAGCAGACGACTTTGAACGTATTTTGTCAAAACATAGAAAATCTCCATAATTGAATGGATAACCTATGACAAAAAGTGGAAAACATTGTGGGAAAAGGAGAAATTGCACGTTCTGTGCAATTTCTTCTTTTGTCACTATGTTTTCAAAAAGCCGTCTGCTGCAGAGGCATCATAAAGCGTTTATATGAGGTAAAGGGTTAACTGAACAGTCTTCATTCAAAACGTTTGTAGACACAACTATACTGTTTGAAGCCACAAAACGTTTGTAGACACAACTATACTGTTTGAAGCCACAAAATGTTTGTAGACACAACTATACTGTTTGAAGCCACAAAACGTTTGTAGACACAACTATACTGTTTGAAGCCACAAAATGTTTGTAGACACAACTATACTGTTTGAAGCCACAAAACGTTTGTAGACACAACTATACTGTTTGAAGCCACAGTTATAATAACAAAATTCTTCTATTCTAATCCCTTTCTCACAGGCAGGCGCATTCTGACGCCTCTGCAGCCGACGATATTTTAAGACATTGTGGCAAAAGGGAACATTGATTATAATGAGCAGTTTCCCTTTTTGACACAATGTTTTCTACTTTATTCAATACTTCTTTATATGTTTTTGGACATTTTCTACATTTTTGCTCAGATGTTTTCAAAGTCCAATGCTGCAGATTTATTGTATGCGGGAAAGGGTTAATCATTCTAATGCCTTTGCAGTAATGATGTATTCAGAAGATTTTAAATCCTTTTGCACAGGCAGAAATATTTTAATGTATCTCAACCAGACGACAAATTGAAAAATATTGTGGCAAAAGGCGAAACTGCTCATAAAAATGATTTCTCAATTTGCTACAAGGTTAACTCTTTTCAATATACTTTCAATTATACAAATTTTACATCTGTTTGCCTAGATGTATTGCAATCCATCCGCTGCTTATTTGTTGTATGTGGGAAAGAGTTAATGAGGGAGTTCTCCATTACTAACCGTGTTTCAGACTCTTTCACAAAATTATACAATTATATATTTTCAGATTTAATCTTTAAATTTTTGGGTTTATATATTGAAGAAGTCCTAAAATATAATATTTATAGAAAATAAGCTAAAATAAAAAATTAATTATTTCCTTGATATAGACACCATTGGACAACTTAAATGCAAATCTTAAAACATTTTGCTACTCCCTGATGTCAACCACAACGAGAAAGTGAAAGCATAACCTCAACTGGTACACAGTTCAGTTGGGGTAAAATATTTAACTGATCTAACCATACAGTTCAGTTGGCCTAAAATATTTAACTGATCTAACCATACAGTTCAGTTTAACCCTTTCCCACATACAGTTCTGCAGCAGACGACTTTGAACGTATTTTGTCAAAACATAGAAAATCTCCATAATTGAATGGATAACCTATGACAAAAAGTGGAAAACATTGTGACAAAAAGATCTTTTGTCACTATATTTTCAAAAAGCTGTCTGCTGCAGAGGCGTCAGAAAGTGTCTATATGAGGGAAAGGGTTAATTAATCTTACCGTATATGCCACTGCAACCCTCTTTTCACATTCTTCCTTAATACGCTGCACCTCAATCTCAATATTCTCATTCGCTTTGGATGATAATGAATCAATGGCAGATCTGAAACATACATTTTATTATCAAAATTACTAATCTTTTTCCCAAAATGTTATTTACAAAGAGCCTATGTCAGATCTGCATTATAGACTTTAACATACTCATTTTCCTGAAATATTTTAAACCAAAGCTTATGGAGGAACATTTTAACAGTGAAATTTCTTCCTTGTTTTCCAGAATATTATCAAAGAGAGCCTATGGCAGGTCTGAAAGTCATTTTAACCCTTTCCCTCATATAGACGCTTTCTGACGCCTCTGCAGCAGACGGCTTTTTGAAAACATAGTGACAAAAGAAGAAATTTCTCCTTTTGCCACCAAGTTTTTCCACTTTTTGTCATAGGTTATCCATTCAATTATGGAGATTTTCTATGTTTTGACAAAATACATTCAAAGTCGTCTGCTGCAGAACAAAAGCTTTTGGAGGAACATTTTAACATTGAAATTTCTTCTTTGTTAGCTAACACAAAAGACCCAAGAAGACCAGTATATTTCAACTGCCACAAGGCGAAATAATCTAACCCTATGTTGTCTGTCTTTTGTCAAATAAATATGACTTGAGGAAACTGACAGAAGGTCACCAATGAAATGTTTATGTACCGCTTAGTATTTAGTTTAAGCATATCTTAATAACTCATATTTACATTTTGAATAACATACATCATATTCCAATTGGATTGGGACGATAGAATTAACTAATAATGTTCCTCTCCACAAAACGTCTTCTGACAGTAATTACACTTCATTTTTAGATGTTTTACATATGTTTGCTTAGTGTTTTCAAAGTCGCCTGCTGCAGATTTTGTGTATGTGGGAAGCAGTTAAAGAGAATGATCCACATTTTGCCTAGATGTTTTCAAAGCCGTCTGATGCAGATTTGCTTTATGTGGGAAAGATTAACCCTTTCCCTCATTCTATCAAACTATATTGAAATCTGTAGAAGACTTTTAACCCTTTCCCTCATATAGACGCTTTCTGACGCCTCTGCAGCAGACCGCTTTTTGAAAACATAGTGACAAAAGAAGAAATTGCACAAAACGTGCAATTTCTCCTTTTGCCACAATGTTTTCTACTTTTTGTCATAGGTTATCCATTCAACTATGGAGATTTTCTATGTTTTGACAAAATATGTTCAAAGTCGTCTGCTGCAGAATTGTCGTATGAGGGAAAGGGTTAAAAGCAGATGACTCAAAAAAAATCAAGTGAACAGTCAATGTATACTTACGAGGCCTTTTCTAATAACTCTTTCTTTTTGTCAAGTTCTTCTTTATATTGCATACATTGGACTTGCAACTCTACATTCTGAAAATTCAAAAACAAAATAAGCTTAGTACAATTCAAATAAAGTTCCATTTTATAGACTCATCATTGATTTCCATTTGGGGTTAGCCATTTCCCACATGCAGCAATTTTGCAGCAGACGACTTTCAAAACGTATTGACAAAAACATGAAAAATCTCAATAATGGAAATTCCCTACATATGAAAGAATAACTTTAAATAGAGCTGAAAACAGGGTCACAAAAGATTTTTGATACAGATGTGTCTAAATGTCTGCATAGGAGGAAGGTTTAATTGATAATAACATTTTCAACAATTGTTCACAGCGGCCAATTGACCTACCCATGTGTTACATGGCTCTCTCACACCAGTACTCCACACAACAGAGTGCATTTCAGCCTGTTAGCCAATTGGTGAAAGATGAATGACGTGTGTCGCCTTGACTTTTGTTGGCAGAGCTGGGGTTCAATCTATCCAACTTTCACTGAGAATGTCCAGTTGATGATTAATAAGAGAAACTGACCCAACATGATGTTACTTAGTGGCTGTCAAATTCATATTTGATTTGATTTATAAATGGGGTATTTTATTTTAATTTCAACATTATTCCAGTTATATGACAGTGACGCTACTCTTATATGTGATCCCTGGGTGAACAGCTCATACAAGTTATTGCTAAATAGCACAACATAATAGCAGTTGCACGTGGAAGTTGCGGTGAAACTGTAGCCTTGGAGGCCTGGTGGTGTTTTACACTGCTTTTTATCAGTATTTCAGTTATATCACAGCGTTTTCTGGGTTAATTATCAGAACTGCTGCTAGATAACCTGACTAGCCTGGGTGCCCAGGAGGGAAGCCACTTCTACCACTGTTTAACCCTCTCCCTCATATAGACCCTTTCTGACGCCCCTGCAGCAGACGGCTTTTTGAAAACATAGTGACAAAAGAAGAAATTGCTCAAAACGAGCAATTTCTCCTTTTGCCACAATGTTTTCCACTTTTAGTGATATTTTTCCATTTTTCGACAAAATATGTTCAAAGTCGTCTGCTGCAGAATTGTCGTATGAGGGAAACGGTTAAGTAATCACTGTGTTTTGACTGGTTTTTCAGACTAGAGGCAAACTTTCTTACCAGTCTCAAAGTCAGGGTCACCAAAGATACCCATGTTGCAAAGAACCATAATGATCTACATTGCAATTAAATTTCATGATTGTTCGTCAAATTCATTTACTTACTGTTTTGATTATGTCCTCATTGCTGTATTTATTCTTGTTTTTTTCATCGAGAAAGAAAATCCTGAGCTTTAAGTCGAAGTTCTCCTTTTTCAAAGAACTTATTTGCTGCAATGAAATAAAAAATAATATAATTTCCATGTATCTTTAACACATTCCCATATATAGATGCCTTTTGAAGCAGGCTGCTTAGAATGAGTAAGGGTTACCCTAATCCTAAACCAATTTCAATAATTACACTTTCTCATTTAGAGATATTCCACTATTTCTCTTCAACATTTGCAAAGTGTTTTCTACCAGTACAATGCTTTTGAAACATCTGAAAAGAGGTTTGCAAGTTTTGACAAATGAAAACATTATCCCAAAAGAAAGAAATCTGATATCACCACTGCAGCTGCTTTTTGAAACCATTATTTGAAGGGATAATATATTGCCAATATTACAAATTTATTCTTTTCCCCCTTTCAACCCGAATTCAAAATTAACTTAAGATATTTCAAAATAGTTTACTTATTCTCTGGTGTATTCAAAGCAGCAGTGGATTAAAATATCTCATATCTCTGGTATCCCATAACTGATTAAATTGAAACAATCATGTTTGAAGGAACACATGTGTAGATCGTCAATAAATAAGAAGTGAATGAGTGATGTACGTACACATGACAAAGAAATTATCCCTAAGGAAGGCGAAACAAACAATATAATTGTTTTATTTGTGTTTTACGCGATTTTCAACATTATTTCATTTAAATAAAGGAGACAGTTTACTTATTGATGTTCCCTGGGTAAACAAACCAGTACGCTAAGCTAGGAAATGAGCCTTGCCCAAGGGAACTCCACCATGAACCGTGACACAAACAGAAATATTCAAGGGAACACATGATTGCCAATATGTCAGAAAGTGTTTAAATGACAGACAGACAAATGGACGGAAAAGTGATCCCCAAGTGACACCCTGCCAAAGCAGACCTAACAAAAATCTCTGTCAAACCTGCTCATATTCTTTCATAGTCCTTCCTCTGATTGGAGATGATCTACCGGAATTCACATTTTGCATCACTGAAATAAACAGAAATCAGTTACTTACAATCCAAACTCAAATACCTGAACCGTTTCTAACATGAAGTTGGAATCCTTTTTTTATGTCAATTCTATCCAACAATTTTCCTAATTTTCAAGGATTTTTTCTAAATGTTTTCCAAGTCATCTGTCTGATTCTGATTGTAGTATAGCCAAACGTGTGATAGCGGTCACCTCTGTTAAGTAGGTAACTTGTATTAATCAGTCACCTGTGTTCAGCAGCCAATTTTGAATCTACCCTGGGTGGCTGCTTAAGACAACTTAAGGTTAATGAATAAATGATCACAATATTCAGGTGAGCTTAAAAGCAAATCAGACAATGAGTTTAGCTTGTAAATCATTTCAGCCATTCATCTTATTGCTTGTTGAGTAGATAATTTGGAGTCATTTCTGTAAATTAACATGTTACAAACGGTGATTACATTTGTATTTGTTAAATATATTTCAGTTTAATCACAACGACAGAACACTTATTCATGATCCTGGGGTAACAAACCAGTATTAGGCTAGGAAATGTTCCTTACAAAAGTGAACTCCATTATGATCGCAACTCGAGGGGATTGAAGCGCAGGGTCCGATTCCACCAACCTTACTTAGCACTAAATTAAACTTCAATACTTAGTATAAGGCATTTTCATCATTTTTGTTTCCCAAATATTTTGTTGAACACGAATGGTGGAATGTTTTTAAGTAAATGACTAAGTTGACATAGAAAGATACCTAGTTGACTAACAATACTTGTTGAAATGTCAAAAGATTTCAAATTTTTATGCTTTGAGGTATTTAAGAATTACTGAGCGCTATGTCAGGTTGGTAGAATTGGACCCAGAGGACTCAAAGTATCATATCAGTTATAGTTAGTGATATTCAGTGATATTTAGTGATATTTAGTGATATTCAGTGATTTTTTTGTGATATTTATGCCACACTGTTTTCAAAAGTTGTCTGCTGCAGTGGCTTCAGAAAGTGTCTGTATGTAGAAAAGGGTTTAAAACACTTTCCTAAAATCAGAAGATCTGAAGAAGACTACTTTGAAAATGTCTGAGCAAAGAATATGGAAACTCTCTTTCAATTGAATTTGAATAGAAATGAAATCATTATAATTTTATTTATAGTAGGAAAGAAACAAATTCTTATCATAAGCAGTTTATCCTGTTGCCACATTTTAAAATTCATCTGCTACAGATTTATAGAAATGCTTCTGCAAGTGGACAAGAGTAAACCCTTTGCCACATACAGACACTTTATCAATTATAACGCCTCTACAATAGACTACTTTTGAAAAAATTGTGGCATGAGAAGAAAGTGCTCACAATGTTTTCAACTTGATCCAATGATTCAACTTTCATTTATAGAGGTTATCCATATTTTTAACCACATGTTTGCAAAGTCTTCTGCTGCATAGTTGTTGTATGTTGGAAAAAATTAACCACCTGCAGACGCATTTTGACGCAATAGCATCAGACGAATTTTGAAAACATTGTGGCCAAAGGATAAATTGCTCATGATGGCCACAATGTTTTCAACTTTATTTAACAATAAAGCTATATTTTATGGAGATTTTTCAGGATTTTGTCACCATGTTTTCAAAGTCATCTGCTGCATAGTTGTTGTATGTGGGAAAGGATTAAGCTCACACCATGTGTTGTACATTTACAGAGAACAATGCTATCAAATCTGTCACTAACACTGCACAGCAGTTGGCCTATTAACCCTTTCCCACATACAACATATCTAAAGCAGACGACTTTGAAAACATAGTGACAAAAACCCTGAAAAATCTCAAAAAAAAAAAGCTTAATTGTTAAATAAAGTTGAAAATAATGCGGCTAAAGGTGAAATTGCTCATCATTGGAAATTTCACCTTTAGCAACAATGTAAAAGTCGTCTGCTGCTATTGCGTCAAAATGCATCTGCAGGTGGGAAAGGGTTAACCTTTTATCCGAAATAAATCCATGTACATCCATACTAAAAATCAATTGTTGAAAACTCCTGATGTCCAGATTCATTTGAATTAACACTTTCCTGCATATGACAAATCTACAACAGACGATTGAAAATATCTAAACCGTCTGTAGCAGATCTTTTGTATGTGGGAAAGTGGAAACCCATTCTACATAATAATTACGCAGACATATTTTTAAGCATCTGCAGCAGACATTATTTGAAAACCCTTGTGGCATAATGAGAAGTTTCCCCTTTGTCATAATTAATATTATACAAAGAGATTTTCCATAATGGTTTCCAAGACTTGAAGTCCTATTTGTTCTGCTGCAGATTTGTCGTAACTTGGAAAGAGTAAAAATATCCTCCAGCAGACAATTAGAAGTATAATGTGCGACAATTTGTTCCAAACAAACAATTCCTCCTTTTTCAAAAACATTTTCAACTGTTTGGCAAATTGGGAAAGCAGTTTCGCATTTGAGTATTTTTCTCATAGTTTTCATTATTATATTATATTATATAATACAGAGGTCCAGATAAGGAGGAGTATACAGCTTTATTCCCCTCAATATCTCTCTTATCCTTCAACCAAACCCTAAGATGTGGGTACTCAAAAGAATTGTCTCATTAAGAGGATTCTTTTCAGTACCCACATCATAGGGTTAGAGGTTAAATTAAGGATTTCAGAACGTAAAAAGCTCCCCTTTTCTAGAGCTCTGATATAATTTCAGAAGTCATCTACTACAAAGGCTACTAAATGAAGAAACAGTTAACTACTTACTAGGTGCCATTCCATGTTCCCCATAAGAAATTTCTGACAGCAAGTCTGGGTTACAACTGGAAATAGATGGAAATATCCAATTACAATTACCTCCATAGTCAAACTTAATTGAATATTCCTTTCCCTAGTACATCAAATCTGCAGCAGACAACTTTGAACATATCTAGCCAACAATATCTACACATTGATGTATAGAGTGAATACGTTTTGAAAACTTTCCTGCAAAAGAAACATTGCAATTTCTTCTTTTGCCACAATGATTTCAATGATAATTTGATTGTCTTCGGCAGATGCATCAAAATGTGTCTGCATTTTGGAAAGGGTGAAAGTGTCAAAAATTAGACTTTCTTTTTTAAATGCCTGAAGGCTTCAAACAAAGAAAGATGGATAGATCAGGTCCAGTCAATGGGGATACTAATTAAACCTTTCCCTCAATTAGACGCTTTCTGAAGTAGAAGGCTTTTTGAAAACATAGTGACAAAAGAAGAAATTGCACAAAACGTGCAATTTCTCCTTTAGCCACAATGTTTTCCACTTTTTTGTCATAGGTTATATATCCATTCAATTATGAAGATGTTCTATTTTTTGACAAAATACATTCAAAGTCGTCTGTTGCTGAAAGGCCGTATGAGGGAAAGGTTTAGGAAAGGGTTAAACCTTTCCCAAATACACACAAATCTGCAGCCGAGGACTTTGAAATTATCCATGAACAAATCTTGAAAAAAATCTGAGATAAAGCAGAGATCATGTTTTCAAAATTTGTCTCCTGTAGATGTGTCAAAATGCATTTGAATGTGGTAAAGGTTTTAACCATTTCTCAGACGGCAGACAACATTTAAAAACAGTGTGGCAAAAGATGGAATTGTTCATGATGAGCAATTTCTCCTTACGCCACGATATTTTCAACTTTATTCAATAACTGTTCTTTCAATTATTATACATAATTTTTACTAATTGTTTTTAAAGTCATCTGCTGCAGATTTGTTGCATGTAGAAAAGGGTTAATTGATCAGTACAAGATACTTTAATTTGCCAAATAATGTAGGTGCATTTAATAAATTGTTTCATTGTGATTTTATGCCGTTTTTAACAGTATTCCATTACTATCATGGTGACAGTGCATGCACTCTTACATGATAATTATCAAGGTCACTAACAAGTAATGGAATAAGAAATGTGCTATGCCCAGGGCAAAATTGTTAACTTGATAGTTATTTCAACAAAGAGGAGAACCAGACACTAAGTGCTAAAAGGGATACACAATTTATAAACAAAACACAATTGTACAAATAATAAGTAGAAGTACTTATCACTTGTCCTATCACAAATGCAACATTTCTATTAATTAACCATTTCCCACTTGTAGAGGCATCCGCAACAGACAACTTTTTAAATCATTGTGACAAAAAGGAGAAATTGATCATAATGAGCAATTTCTCCTTTGGCCTCAATGTTTTCAACTCTATTCAATAATTAAACCCGTATTTATGGAGATTTTTTCACGATTTTGCCAATATCTTATTGAAGTTGTCTGCTGCATTTTTTTTTTGTATTTGGGAAAGAGTTTAATTTCTATACTGTCCCAGGGCTCTAGATAAGGGACGTTTTACAGGTTCTAAAATCCTTATTTGACCCCCTAACCCTATTCTTTTGAGTACCCACAACATAGGGTTTGCTTTAATAATAAGAGAGAAATTGTGGGAAAAAGAGCTGAATACCCCTCCTTATCTGGACCTCTGCGAGTGTCCAGATCTAAATATACATACATAAACAGTCAATTAATTTCTATTCTTACCCTTTCTTGGCTGATAATCTCCAGGACATCCTGAATTAATTCCATTCAAAACACATAACACAATGATTCAGTGATAATTCCTTCAGATTACATCAAATGATGAATCCAAGAACACATGGGTCCTCCTTCCCTTTTCTCTGACATTGTGTTGCATTATAGCATAATGATAATACGCACCAGTAATTCAATACATTTTCATAGCTTGGGTGTACAATAAAGTTTTCAAGAATACCTCTGTTTTAAGTAAAAAAAAAAATTAAATCAGTTCTCCAGTATTGTAACAGAGCCAGTAAATTCCAGCATGATTAAACACTCCATTTCAAACACCACTTCATGTGAGTTTCAAATATCCAATAAAAGTTATAGAATAAAACATAAAATCAAGCCATTCCCACAAACAACAAATATGCAGCAGACAAATTTGATTACACCTTCATAATAAATATGGAAAATCATTGAAAATATAATTATTGAAGATTTTCAAGTTAGCTACTGCAAATGTGTCCAAATACATAGATCTACAAGTGGGAAAGGGTTAACAAACAAGCAGTACAGTGTTCAATTGCACATCTGAATCAGCAGATTGATCTCGGCACAGTCAGGCTATCTTTTATCAGACTAAGCAGATACAACAGTATAGTAAACATCACTATTGAATAGTCACTGTGTACATGGATGTAAAGCTGAACACTTTCCCTCATACGACAATTCTGCAGCAGACGACTTTGAACGTATTTTGTCAAAATATAGAAAATCTCCATAATTGAATGGATAACCTATGACAAAAAGTGGAAAACATTGTGGCAAAAGGAGAAATTGCAAGTTCTGTGCAATTTCTTCTTTTGTCACTATGTTTTCAAAAAGCTGTCTGCTGCAGAGGCGTCAGAAAGCGTCTATATGAGGGAAAGGGTTAACACTTCCCAGCAACGTATTTCTAAATATCTGCAGATGAAGACTTCTAAAAACATTGTAGCCAAATAATAAGCAATTTCCCCTTATGCAACAATGTTTTCAACTCTTTTCAATAAGTATACTTTTATTTACAGAAATTTTTACAAATATTTGCCTTCATGTCTTCGAAATCGTCTATGACAAGATTACTATATTAACCCTTTCCCTCATATCGACGCTTTCTGAAGCCTCTGCAGCATACGACTTTTTGAAAACATAGTGACAAAAGAAGAAATTGCACAAAACGTGCAATTTCTCCTTTTGCCACAATGTTTTCCACTTTTTGTCATAGGTTATCCATTCAATTATAGAGATTCTATTTTTTGACAAAATACGTTCAAAGTCGTCTGCTGCAGAATTGTTGTATGAGGGAAAGGATTAAATGTGTGTAGTAAAGTGTAAAGTCACTTCATGAGAGGAAAACCTCCTCGTGACATTTGAAGCTAGTATGAAATGTGGATTATAAAGGACGGCTTTCATTAGTATGTGCATTAAGCCTTATCTGAGATTTCCCTCATATAGCCGCTTTCTGACGCCTCTGCAGCAGATTACTTTTGAAAACATGGTGACAAAAGGAGAAAATTATCAACACAAGCAATTTCTCCTTTTGCCAAAATGTTTTCAACTTCTTTTATAATTATACTTTCATTTTATTGCGATTTTCCATGTTTTTGACGAGATGTTTTCAAAGTCGTCTGCTGCAGATTTGTTGTATGTGGGAACGGAATAAACAACAAGAGCGCCAAATGTCACAAAATACGCCCGTCCCGTTTTTTTGAGACCAATTAAGTATAGTGATAATTGGTTGTACATCAGGCAAATTTAGAGAGCAGACACTGTTAGTACAGTTTTGGCCATTTCGAGGGACATAAGTGTGTAGTGACTAAGATAACGTGGTAAGTTATCGAACTTGTCCGAGATATTATGCCAATACACATTCTGACTAAATTTGGTGATGATTGGACAAAGGCTTCTAAAGTTATTGAGCTAACAAGACCAATTTTAGGTAATTTCTTTAATAAAAGGGCGATAACTCTCGATTAACTAAAGCGATATGGCTAGTTATCGAACTTGTCCGAGATATTATGCCAATACACATTCTGACTAAATTTGGTGATGATTGGACAAAGGCTTCTAAAGTTATTGAGCTGACAACATACTGGACGCCGCCCGCCGGCCGCAGGTAAATCTATAATACGATCCGTTTTTTCAAATCGGCGTATAATAAAAAGACTATTGATTGATTGATTGATTGGGGTTTAACGCCGTTTTTAACAATTTCTGTCATATTACAGCGGCCAGTTCACCTACTCATGTGTCTCCTGGTTTTCTCACACCAGTACTCCACACAACAATTTTCCCAAGCAACTGGCTGCTTTTCCACATAGACTTTGCCCATTGGTGAAAGACGAATGACACATGTCGTAATGACTTTTGTCAAACATCTGAAAGAAAGTTGGCCAAGCCGGGATTCAAACTTACAACCCCTGGATTGACAGCCCGCGTCGTTGCCGACTGAGTTACCGGGACTCGACAATAAAAAGACTACTAATGTAATATGAATATAGACAGAAAATTCACGTGATGATTGTCTCATGGTACAAAAAGTCTGTACACAAGCTGAAGCTGATTCTAGTCTTCACTTTCCAGTTTCCATACATTTTATCATTGTCATTATATAATCATGTCTGTGTAACTTCGAGCTGTTCCATGATGAACAACGTCAGCTAACTATTAATTTCTATATGAACTGACAAGTGTTACAAGTTCATGATACGACAGTTCAATTTATGTGGACAATATTATATCAAAGATGGTTTATATACTAAATTCTAAATATGTTTTCACATGTCTTTGCTACTATCAAGCTTTATCCATTCCTACTTCAATTTTACTGTTTAACCCTTTCCCTCATACGACAATTCTGCAGCAGACGACTTTGAACATATTTTGTCAAAAAATAGAAAATCTCTATAATTAAATGGATAACCTACGACTAAAAGTGGAAAACATTGTGGCAAAAGGAGAAATTGCTCGTTTTGAGCAATTTCTTCTTTTGTCACTATGTTTTCAAATAGCTGTCTGCTGCAGAGGCATCAGAAAGCGTCTATATGAGGGAAAGGGCTAACTGATAAACAATTAAACTGAAGAGCTTTTTCACATTCAGTCCGTTAACCCTTTCCCACATACAACAAATCTGCAGCAGACGCATTGAAAACGTTTTGCCACAATGTGACAAATCTAAATAAATAAGCGTTATATATTATTAAAAAGAGTTGAAAACAGTGTGGCAAAAGGTGAATTTCCTCATTTTGTTTTCAAAAGTCGTCTGCTGCAGATGCGTCAAAATGCGTCTGCAAGTGGGAAGGGTTATTCATACAAACTTCTCACTATTGATAATCTTAGTCTAAAGACAAACACACAGTTCACAATTTGGACTTGTATCCATGGGGGGCAGCTTCAAGTTAAAAACCATGTGTATTAGGGAATGGAACATTGTGGAAAAAAAAGAAAATCTGCAACAGGAAAATTGTTCATTGTGATTATTTTTCCCCCTTTGTTACAATGTTTTCATTTATAGAGATATTTCAAAAAAATTGCCAGGATGTTTTCAAAGTTGTCTGCTGAAGATTAAGGTTAAATCTAGGCTTTATAAACACCATCACATAAATTCAAAGTAAATTACAGTTAAAAAATAGTCTTGGCATGACATTTAGAATGTATGTTTCATTGAAATACACCTTTGAACCATCAGCTCCATCAATGTGCCTGTTTACTCCATATACATGCATTTTTAGTTTGTTTGTTTATATGATGTTTGTACAATTTTGATACGGAGATGAAAACATTGATTTTGAGTAATTTCTCCGTTTCCCACAAGATTTTAAAAAGTTGTCTTCTGCAGACACACTCAAGTTTGCTGTATCTCAGGTAAAGTGTTAAGAAAGATTGTAAAATTTATTGCCTTTCATTTGGCCAGTTAAATAGTGGGAACTAATTCATTATTCATCTGAGGTAATTGAGAATCATTACTAAATGGTTAATTGACTGACACCATCTAAATTGGAACTTTTCCCTCATAAGAAATCTTTTTATATTTTCAACACTTTTCCCATACATTATTAATGTTATCCATCTGAAACATTTGCCTAACTCTTTCCAACATTTAGACACATTCTGACGCCTCTGCAGCAGACGACTTTCATGTACAATATGGAAAAGGAGAAATTGCACATGATGAGCAATTTCTCCTTTGTCACAATGTTTTACACTTTTCAATAATTAAACTTTCATCAAGAGATTTTCCGTATTTCTGTATAGATTTTTACAAAGTCCTCCGCTGCAAATTTGGGTAAAAAAAACATTGTAAATGGACAAATTACTTGTTAGGTAATTTATTATAATTTTGGACAATCATGTAAGTTTTAAAACCATTTACCAGATAAGGACTAGGCTTACACAAAATTTCTTGTTGCAACAGGAGTGATTTTTCCCGTTTAATTTCTGCATCCGAAGTATAGTAAATATAAACTACAAAAATAGCCGATGTTACATCCCTTTCCCCCAGATGTTTTCAAAGCAGATGACTCAAAAGATGCCAATGAATGTGTTTAACCTTCTCCCACATACAACAAATCTGCAGCAGACGACTTTGAAAAGATGTCTGAAAAAATTGGAAACTCCCTTTAAATGAAAGTACAATAATTGATCCAGTTGAAAACATGTTGACAAAATAAGAAATTGCTTGTTTTAACCCTTTCCCTCATACGACAATTCTGCGGCAGACGACTTTGAACATATTTTGTCAAAACATAGAAAATCTCCATAATTGAATGGATAACCTATGACAAAAAGTGGAAAACATTGTGGCAAAAGGAGAAATTACACGTTTTGTGCAATTTCTTCTTTTGTCACTATGTTTTCAAAAAGCTGTCTGCTGCAGAGGCGTCAGAAAGCGTTTATAATATGGGGGAAAGGGTTAAGCAATTTCTTCTTTTGTTGACATGTTTTCAAAAAGCTGCAAACTGCTAAAGATTTGTTGCATGTGGGAAAGGATTAACCCGGAAAGGGAACCGATAAACCCGTTCCCACATATAGACGCTCTCAGAAGCCTCGGCTGCAGACGACTTCTGAAAACACTGACAAAAGGAGAAATTGCTTAAAACATTTAACCACAACGTTTTCAACTCTTTTTAATAATAAAACCCTTATTTATGAAGATTTTTCATGTTTTTGTCAAAATATTTCGAAAGTCGTCTGCTACAGATTTGTTGTATGTGGGAAAGGGTTAAAGGGTTAACCCTTTCCCTGATACGACAATTCTGCAGCAGACGACTTTGAACGTATTTTGTCAAAACATAGAAAATCTCCATAGTTGAATGGATAACCTATGACAAAAAGTGGAAAACATTGTGGCAAAAGGAGAAATTGCACGTTCTGTGCAATTTCTTCTTTTGTCACTATGTTTTTTCAAAAAGCTGTCTGTCGCAGAGGCATCAGAAAGCGTCTATATGAGGGAAAAGGTTTAAGGAATGTGTCAAGTCTGAGAGGAATCATGACACAGGGGATTAATTAACAGTTAATTAGAAAGTTTTAATAAGGCCTCGAAATGTTTGGCATATTGTTTCAACGTAAATTGTCAGTTAAAGCCCCTACTCACGGTCACACCATCTGCAGCAGTTGACTTTGAAAGGATCTTGAAATTCTTAATAAATCAATGTTTACTTTGATTGAATAAAGTTTAACCCTTTCCCTCTTACGACAATTTGGCAACAGACAACTTTGAACATATTTTGTCAAAAAAAAAGAAAATCTCTATAATTGACTAAAGGTTGAAAACATTGTGTCAAAAGGAGAAATTGCTTGGTTTGAGCACTTTTTTCTTTTGTCACTTTGTTTTCAAAAAGCCATCTGCTGCAGAGGCGTCAGAAAGAGTCTAAATGTTTTCAAAAGTCTTTAACAAGTAGGAAATTACAAAGTTACTGTTTGTCTGATATAGACAACATAACAATTAACATGCCATTGTGTATCAAAAGCTTTGTTCTTTCATGGGGGTCAAAAATTACCATACTTTTCTCAAAATATATTATATTTGGTAGAGCCTACACAATTAATATAACATCAACATAATTATCAGATCAATGATTGCAAAAGAAAGGTAAAAGCAGGGTTTAAACCTTTCCCTCATACAACATTTCTGCAGCAGACGACTTTGAACATATTTTGTCAAAAATTAGAATATCTCTATAATTGAATGGATAACCTATGACAAAAAGTGGAAAACATTGTGTCAAAAGGAGAAATTGCACATTTTGTGCAATTTCTTCTTTGTCACTATGTTTTCAAAAAGCCGTCTGCTGCAGAGGCGTCAGAAAGTGTCTATATGAGGGAAAGGGTTTAATGCCCAGTTGAACTGTGAACACAATCTATTGCATGAAGAAAATATCAATTAACCCTTTCCTATACAAAGACAATTCTTCATGCATCTGCAGCCGACGACTTTTTAAATAATTCGGAGAAATTTCACATGGTGAGCTATTTCTGCTTTTGTCACAATAATTTCATCTCTGCTTATATAACTATACTAAGATTTATAGAGTATTTCAAAATATTTGCTTAATTACATTGTTTTCAATGTCGTCCGCTGTAAATTTGTTGATGCGGGAGAAGGTTTAAAGGGTGTGAACAAAGTTGGCAGAACAAAGAGAAAGAGAGGTTCTTCTTCAGGAAGTTAGGGGACTTTAACCCTTTCCTTCATATAGACGCTTTCCGACGCCTCTGCAGCCAATGGCTTTTTGAAAACATAGTGACAAAAGAAGAAATTGCACAAGACGTGCAATTTCTCCTTTTGCCACAATGTCTTCCACTTTTTGTCATAGGTTATCCATTCAATTATGGAGATTTTCTATTTTTTGACAAAATACGTTCTGTTTGCTGCAGAATTGCCGTATGAGGGAAAGGGTTAAATGAAATCCTATTTTTTAATACTCAAATTTCAACATGTTCCCATGACATCTAACAATAACATTCAAGGCAGCAGATAACTTCTGGAAACATTGTGAGAAAGGTTAACCTTTTCCCACATACAATAAATGTGCAGCAGACGACTTTGAAAACTACTAAGCAAAAACACGGAAAAGCTCTGGTTTGCGGTATGTGTGAAAGGGTTGAGCCTTTCTTGCATTCAGCACTTTCTGACACAATGATCTGCAGCAGGTGACTATTGAAAACAATGTGACAAAAGGAGAAATTTCTCAAATAAGCAATTTCTCGTTGGATCATAATGTTTTCAACTCTATTTAATATTAAATTTTATACTTTCTAAAATTCTTATATATATATATATATATATATATTAGGATTTCTTCACATGTGTGCAAGGAGAATTTTGTCTGCTGCAAATTTATTGTATGTGGGAAATGGTAAAAGATCTTTACAATTTATTTAAGCAGTTAGCCCTGTTGTTCTAGTCTAATAAAGCCATAAATGTGCGTATGTCTTTAAGCACTCAAGCTTGAGTTACGGTAAAGAAATACAAACACACTGGGGTATATAGTTAAAAGTCAATAACAAATCATTATGTTAATTGTCTGCTAAATGATAATAATCTGTAACATGATTTCTTGATAAGTATGTGTATATCTATATATCCTAACATTGACACTTTCCAATGAATGTAATATAGCTGAGAAATATGAAGCATATAATTATATTATAATCAAGTCAACCCTTCATACATCTCTGCATGTAAGCCTTTAGAAAACATTGTGGCAAAAGGAGAAAGTGCTCATAGTAACAATTACCGGTATGCCTTTTTAAAATTGTTTCAACTTTATTTAACCCTTTCCCTCATACGACAATTCTGCAGCAGATGACTTTGAACATATTTTGTCAAAACATAGAAAATCTACATAATTGAATGGATAACCTGTGACAAAAAGTGGAAAACATTGTGGCAAAAGGAGAAATTGCACGTTGTGTGCAATTTCTTCTTTTGTCACTATGTTTTCAAATAGCCGTCTGCTTCAGAGGCGTCAGAAAGCGTCTATATGAGGGAAAGGGTTAATAATTATTTTTCATATATTGAGAGTTTCCTGTGCAGATTTATTCTATGTGGGAAACAGGATTTAAATCATTGTAGGGAAGTTAAATCAAAACGTGCAACAACTACTTGTCTACCCTACAATGAGTTCAAGTTTGAATGTGGCCCTGCCAAAAATCTCACAGTGTCTGCGCGACAGACAGATGAACAGACAATGAGGTGATCCCTACTATATTTGTCACCCTGCCATGGCAACATAATTTTTTTTTGAATGTTTAAATCATTATCAGGAAAAGGATTACAATACTTCAAAATGCAGTTGTAGCACAGTTCCTTCTTTTGCCACAATGTTTGCAACTCTATAGGTATAAATATATACTTTCATTAACTTCTATTTTCTGGTCCAGAAGCTGTAAAATTGTCTGCTGCAGATCTGCCGAATGTGGGAAAGGTTTAAGAGCTAGTAACATTGAGATACAAAAACAAAATGTCATAAAATTAGAATGTGACGGACAGACGACAGGGAAGTGATCCAAATTAACATGACTCTCTGCCAAGGCATTGAGAAAAAGTGTGATGAGAGAATAACTATGCTTAGGAATGCGAAACAACAGTAATGAAGAAAATGGTCAAGTGTTGACAAAATTATTTTCCTTAAACAATGAACTTATGACTTCAAATATTGACATAGGTCAACCCCAAGATATATATGGCCACTTAAATTTATCAAGCTAGTTTCCTTTCTGTTAAATCTTACTGTGATTTGATTTCATCCTTGATTTTTCATAAACACATGTATATACATGTGTAGGCTCTGCCCCCCAATCAGTAAGTTCTTAAATGACTTCCAAATTTTGTTGTTATCATTATGATTATAACTTTAAATATAACAGAAAAGTTAGCAAAATAAATTTGGATTGACTAGTCATTTCCTTATTTAAAGAATACCAATGTCCATCAATACTGATTACTGTCATGTGCTTTGATGTGTAAAAACCAACAAATTGCCTTTAGTACAGTAGTGAAGACCTAGATCAACTTGCATATTCAGCCATACTTTGACCATTTGTCACCAATGATCAAAGCCTTATCTAACCGATGACTTTTTAAATTCAGGACTTTATGCAGCAGACAACTTTTAAAAGCATTGCAGAAATAGGTAAAATTACACAGTGACCAATTAAATCTCTATCATTTTTTTTACTTATTCTTTCTACGAAATTACATATATTTTATACCAAGGTAGATCAGCAGCAGACATCTTTGACAATAATTAGACAAAAGTATGGAAACGCCGTAAAAAATAAAGAACAGTTATTGAGTAACAGTAGACAACATTAACTGCAGAGGCATCAGAAAGGGTCTGTGTGTGGGAAAGGGTTAAATAGCTATTTTCCATGTAGATTTAAATGTCCTTTGATTGGACAAGGTCAAATTTCACAGAAATACGTAGTCTAAGAACAAACTAGAATGGAGTGCTCCGCGGAGCAAGTGTGTCACCTGCACCTGCTCATTGAAAGTGTGACGAAAAAGAGTGCCGGACAGACGCCGGACAAAAACTAGAATGAATGAATGTATATTGTGTTATGGCGCATCGACAGCTAAGGTCATTTAGACAAAAACTAGAACTATCACTGAAGATGATAAATACACCCTAAACAGCACCTTGACCTACACCATCCGGTGGTTTGTAAGAAATAGGCCGGACAAAATATCCCCTTAACAGCACCTTAACCTACGCCATTACTTAATTAGTAAAAGGACCATAACTCTGTAAAATATCATGCAATTGTAATCCCTTTAGGATATGCACATCTCCTCTTGGTATAGAAGCTTCATGTAAAATTTTATTGAATTCCACCCAGTGGTTTGTAAGAAATAGGCCGGACAAAATACAGCTTCCGACAGACAGACTGTCCGACACAGTGACTCCTACTCCTATATACCCCCTCGTCTTCGAAGGGGTATAAAAAAGCATTCCCCAAGGGCCTACCATGCTATGCAGGGTGACACAAAAACCTAAGGCCATTTGCATTCAGTGCCGATTCCAAAATGGCCTGCACATCCATGATACAGATTGATCTGGACATACACTATTTGCTTCAGCTTTTCCCACATACAACAAATCTGTAGCAGACGACTTTGAAAACATCTCAACAAAAACACATACTATCTCTTTAAATGAAGGTATAATTACTGAAAAATGTTCAAAAGTCGACTGCTGCAGAGACGTCAGAAATCATCTGTATGTGGGAAAGGGCATACATGTATGTGCAGACAAATAAAAAATACAGAACTTTGTATTATATACGCTTATGCTGGTTTACCTAGATCACTGCTCAATTATTTATTACATTATGCCTAGAGTACAATGATCATAGTCATATGTATCTATGCACACACAGTAAGTACATATGGAATGACATAATACATGTACTGTGAATGCATAACAGCATATATATAACCAGGATGTAAACATACATGTACAATATAATTATGTATCATTTATATTAATAAGTATGTCTTAATGCTATCATCCATGTGCATAAATGAAACATTCACGCCTCATTAATATCATAAAATTCTCTAACCAAGTTTGAACATGATGATATTAAGTGGATTTTCATTTAAAATTTTCTTCACTATATTTGAGAAATAAATAATCATTTTACCATTTTCAGCAATATTGACCACTCTTTCTCTAAATAACTCCTACAAACATCAGTAGATACATGTATAAGGTATTACCTTCTATTAACACTTTCCCTCATACAACAATTCTGCAGCAGACGACTTTGAACATATTTTGTCAAAACATAGAAAACCTCAAAATTGAATGGATAACCTATGACAAAAAGGGGAAAACATTGTGACAAAAGGAGAAATTGCATGTTTTGTGCAATTTCTTCTTTTGTCACTATGTTTTCAAAAAGCAGTCTGCTGCAGAGGCGTCAGAAAGCGTCTATATGAGGGAAAGGGTTAACACTTTCCCTCTTAAAACAAATCTGTAGCAGACAACTTGGAAAATATCTTGGCAAAAATATGAAAAATCTCCATAAATGAAAGTTTATCTATTGAATGGATTGAAAACATTTTGGCAAATGGAGAAATTTATAATGATGAGAAATTTCTCCATTCGCCACAATGTTTTCAAAAGTCGTCTGCCGCAGAGGCATCAGGAAACGTCTGTATGTGGGAAAGGGTTAAAACGATGTTTTCAATTGACAGAAACTGTATCTCTTCAACATACAACAGATCTGCAGCAGACTACTTTGAAATTATCTTAGCAAAATTATGAAAAATCTCCGTAAATGAAAGTTTATCTATTGAATAGAGTTGAAAACATTGTGGCAAATGGAGAAATTGATCCATCATCAGCAATTTCTCCATTCGCCACAATGTTTTCAAAAGTCGTCTGCTGCAGAGGCATCAGGAAGCATCTGTATGTGGGAAAGGGTAAAAAATATGTTTTCAATTGGCAGAAACTGTATCCCTTAAACATACAACAGATCTGCAGCAGACTTCTTTGAAATTGTCTTAGCAAAAATATGTAAAATCTCTATTAAGTTAACCATTTCCCACATACAACAAATCAGCAGCAGACGCTATTGAAACCATCTTGGCAAAAATATGGAAAACCTATTTAAATCAAAGTATAATTATTTGATAAAAACATTGTTGCAAAAGTCGTCTACTGCAAAGGTGTCTGTATGTGAGAAAGGGTTAAAGTATAATTATTGAATACAGTTGAAAAGATTGACAAAGGGGAGAAATTGATCAATTGCAATAATTTCTTCTTTTGTCAGTGTTTTCATCTGTTGCAGAAGCATCAAAATGTGTCTGTAAGTGGGAAAGGTTTGATGTAGTATATATATTCACATGTTAATTTGATTAACATATTATTTCTATAACTACATGTAAAACATTTAAATGATTGAAAAGAAGAAAAGTGAATATTTCACAAGTTCAAATAAATTCTCACCCACTCCATCAGCACGCAAACAATGACCAGTATTAAATGATTTAAAAAAACATAATCCAATAAAGCAAATAGTCCAACAAATCAAAAATTAAAACATCCAAGACAAACTGTATTTTATATCCCCTATAATTCTAACTTTGTTGAATCCCTCATCATATCAACACTCCATTAAACAATACTAGGTTCGGTATCTCAATGTAAAATCCGACTCAAGGAAGTGGCTGTTACATCAGTAGTATGCTGAGTACTTACTGTACAACATCACACAATGACTCTTTCAGAATCACATAATTTTTATATGTTCCTCCAGAATAATGAACAAATCAAATAAAAACCTTTTGCTAATCATCAGTTGAACAATATGACAAACCTTAATTAGTCAAGGCTTAATGGAAATGACCATGTAAAACAGTATTTAAATAGTATTAATATTCAGTGTATTAGTTTTAATATATAACTTAACAAACCTCCGAGATACTGTATGTCCTACACAAGTATTTTAAATAAATGTCAGGGGTTATGCTTGCACTTAAAAACAATTGATTCTTTGGTATTATCTCCCTTGTTTGAAAGTATTAAGTATGTATACAAGGGAAATAAATCCAAAATCAATTCCTGATTTCACTCTCAAGATTCTTTATTCCTTGAACTCATCTTCATATGTAATAATTATTCATCCCCGACTTTTGTCTCAAGATTCTACAAAAGTTCTCTATGATTCAATGAAATTATAATCATTATGAGTGAGTAATTTCTCCTCTTGCCACCATGTTTTCAAATGCGTCTCTATGTGGGAAAGAGTTAATTTGCAAAATTAATAAAACCTCCAAACTATTAACACTATTAAATCTTATTTTTTCGCAAACAAGCTTCATAAAGCAATGTTTTCTTTTTTATAAAAAAACATTGTAATATAATGATAGCCAGTTGCTTGGAGTACTGGTGTGAGAAAGCCAGGGAAACACATGGGTAGATATGATTGAAAATGTATATCATCATTAAACCCCAACCAATCAACTGATCAGACTTAAATGTATCTCTGACCTTTCTTCATCAATTATCAAAAACACAGAGTGCCAGACAGTCCACTAAAAACTCAATCCTCCTTGGGGACAGTAATTCCATTAAAAAAGGGTTTAGTTTTCCAACAGTTATCATGTGAACTGCACTTTGTTAAACCCTTTCAAACATACAAAACATCTGCTGCTGCCAGCCTGCAGACAATTTTCAAACAAGAGGGACATGATGACCCTGAATGCCTCACCTGATTGATTGGGGTTTAACGCCGTTTTCAAAAAAAAATCATATCACGGCGTCCAGTTCACCTACTCATATGTTTCCTGGTTTGCTCACCAGTACACCACACAACATACTTTTCAAGCAACTTGCTGCTTTTCCACATAGACTGTTAACCCATTGGTGAAAGACAATTGACTTTTGTCAATCGTCAGAAAGAATGTTGGCCGAGCTGGGGTTCGAACTCACAATCCCTGGATTGACAGTCCGCGTCGCTACAGAGGCTAGGCTTGTCTCACCTTAGATATGCAATGTAATTTGTCATGCAGGGTCTGCCCTAGGTTGGATTTTGCTTTCGTCAAATTGAAAATAAAATCGCCACTTTTATTTTTAAGGAGCCATTTCTTCGCCCCTTTTCTTTAATTTTCCAACAGATATTTATGTAAAATCTCATCAATGGGTCCACTAATAGTTTGTACATACCAATAATTAAATAGATTTTTCCCCATCAATAATGACAAACTTTCATTGTCATTCAATCTTAAAAGGCCTGTGTTGATTGTTGAAACCAACTTCAAAAAGTGTGCCAATATATTTGATGGATCTTTAATTGTCAATTATCATATTTACAGCCTTTAATGTATCAATATCGCTTCGAGTTGTTGGTCAGTCGGATTAAAAGGCTGAATTAACACTTCACAACAATAAAACAAGTGTGAAATACACAAATTATCAACAACAAAAAAACGGTGTTGTCAAAAAGTTGTAAAGCGGTCACTGGTTCCCGCCCTTGTATCAAACGGTAGTGTTTTATCGGAGATTAACGGAAACTGTCACTGTATGTCGTATATTGATTTCCCGAACAGGTAAATCTTGATATTTTGATGAGAAAATCCTATCGCCACTTATTTTCGCAAAGCACGGGAAAAAATCCGCAACTTTAAAATAATTTTCGGATTTGGCAAAAATGGCGAACAACAGCGCCAACCACAACAACTTATCAATCTCATTAAAATCATCTCCTATTAACGCTATGCATAGGATCTGAGGACAACCGATAGAGGGTCAGGTCCAGACGACCTTTCCGCCAGCCATTCAGAACCTTGCTTTCACGTTTTTGAAAGTGAAAGTAAAAGTCTATATTTACCAAAAAAAATTATATTTAACATGGGATCCCAATTTTCGCAGTAATTTACATTTGTGTATGGTTCTTATGACGACCGCATCATGGCTACAAATGTGGAAATGAGGCAAAACACTGATAGTCTTTCCCTGACCATACAGCATCGAAAAGTGTTCTTTGCTCTGGTTTGAAATGGTCTATTTTAAGTTTGCTCAACTTCGTCAATTGACGACTTTTTGAAGGTTAAGCCAAACCTTTGTTGAAACGAGCCCTATGATTGGGTTCAAATAAAAATAGCTTGGTTGATCTAAAAATAGCGATATTGGAAATCCGATAAAACAAGAAGATGAATTTGAATGGATCGCCATCAGATCTTACATTTGGTCAGATCGTGTACTTTAGTCAGATTGAACAACTTATTTTTGTTACCATTTGATATGACTTGAAGAAATGACGTAGAGGGTAAGAAAAGGAACATTTCTAAACAAATATTTTTCGGAGAACGGTTTTTAAGTTTTCACTATAGCCATATAAAACATGAGCAAGTTCTCCTTCAGCCAACATGTTTTCAAAAGGCGCCTGTTTGTGGGTAGGGTTAATCATTGACATTGTGTCTTGCACAAGTTTCAAACCATCCATGGTGGAATGTGATTCCGAAGTATGTTCATTGAAAAGAGATGAATAAAATTGTGCACATGAAGAAATTGCTCATTTTGAACACTTACTACTTTTACTACAATATTTTCAAAAGCCATCTGCTTCAGGTGTGTAAAAATGCATTGGCTTAAGGAAGATGGTTCACTCATTCTCTTGCAAAGCATCTGAACTAAAATGATGTTATAAGACTCACTTTGGTTATCATACATATATTTGGAGCCTGAGGTTTAAAATTGTTTTTTTTCTTTTAAAACCCAAATTGGGCCCCAATTCACAAACAAAAGTAGGCCTAAATTTCACAAAAGCTGCCTTTCATCACATTTTAAATGTCACTATTTTGGGAGAATTGAAAGGGCCCAGTTCACAGAACAGCGACAAAAAACCCTAGGTTTTAAAAACCTAAAAATGTCTTATTCTTATTTCTAATGTGATTGAAAATCATTTTAGAAATTACATCAAAATCAGTACAGTATATTTAGAGTAAGGTACGATTGCATCTGTTCTTATGAGTTTGTTTTCTTTGAATTATCAGATTCAAACAATGGAGGCTCTTTGGTAGACAACTTGAAGAAATGGATTGTGGCAAAATCAGGACAGTTTGATTTAGAGTAAGGTACAATTGCATTTGTTAAAACTTGCAACGGTTCTTACGAGATGGCTTTCTTCGAATTATCAGATTCAAACAATGGTGGCTCTTTGGTTGACAATTTGATGACATGGAATGCTCATCCGTGAGTCATCGTCAACAGAGTCAATATTTGCTGATTCAAACAATGGTGGCTCTGGATAATGTGACCTTACAGAATTCTCGAAAAGGTCAAAAGTTGTCAAAACAATCTGAAGAACCAGCTTAACCCTTTCCCTCATACGACAAATCTGCAGCAGACAACTTTAAACATATTTTGTCAAAACATAGAAAATCGCCATAATTGAATGGATAACCTATGACGAAAAGTGGAAAACATTGTGTCAAAAGGAGAAATTGCACGTTTTGTGCAATTTCTTCTTTTGTCACTATGTTTTCAAATAGCCGTCTGCTGCAGAGGTGTCAGAAAGCGTCTATATCAGGGAAAGGGTTAAGACTTAAACATGGTCTGTCGCCTATTTTGATTGTGACATATTAAAAATCCTAGCAAAGGGCGGTCCATCATTTGCTGTAGATTAAATTTATCTAATCAGAATCACGTATTAAATGAAAGTGAATGATTCATAGGATGACCGATACAGATTAAACAGAATCAACCCTAGACTGGGAGTGTCAGAAAAGTTACGATTATTCACTCTTGCGTATCAGAAAGTAGCCGAGCATCTGACTAATATAGTAGGTGGAAAGGTGCCGATAGGTACTAACTCATATATATCGTCTTGTAGGCATTTGAGGACACACAACAAAAGGGTATAATTGAATTCTTAAGACGTATGCATATTCTTACTCTTAAACAATATGCATTTTGACTTTCCTTATCTACAAAACAAATGAGCTATAGTATGATGTCCGTGAATGACATCAACAGTGCACCGTTTCTTTTTTAACTTTCTTTCAGTGAAATCTTTCCTGTGTTTTTTAACAAAAAACAGTGCATCCTATAATGAATACCCATCTGTCTGGTTCAGGTTTAATGCACCAGGTCAACTGCCTGATAAATAAATTATCCATATTATACATAAACATTTTTTCTTTGATCTGCTAGAAGTCTTAGAAGTATACCAGACTGTCCTATAGATCATAGATTGCTGTGGCCTTTCATATATATATACACTTCTTTTAGAGTGTGTAATAAAGTTAGTTTACTGGTTTTCAACACATCAATATAAGATGTAAACATATGTTTTCTAACAAAACAAAATGCCTGATGATAAAATACGAAGATTATTTTTATAAAATACTTGTCTACAGAACAAAGACATGTTCTTTAGTTCAATCAATCACCTTTATTAAGGAAAATAAATAAATAGCAGAAAAGTTACATTGGATAATAAAGGAAATTGAATTGAAAATGTATCCGTCAGATATCTCTATCCGAAATAAATGCACATTTACTTGGGATAAGTTAATTTCGAATGTTTTAACATATCTTCTGAATTTGAGATAAAATTGCAAATTTAGCATCAGACATGTCAGTTTTGTATGAATTCAGCTGCATGAAATAAGAAACTTTGTGCTGTTCGATTTATTATAGACCAATCCCGTACTATTCCAACACAGCATCTTTAGAATATTTGGCAGATTTCTAAAAATAGCACAAAAAGGATTCTGGTTGATTTGCATTTTTTTCAGTGGACGATTACGTGTGTCTAGAAAATACCGTCGGTTATTAATTACGTCACATTATAAAATGTATGTGCTTAAAGTCTTTAGTTTGGCAATTTAACTCACCTTTCGTCAAAATTGACAGGTAACGTTCGTTCCATCTCTTTCAAATCTTCTCCTGTGCCGCCAGTCTTTTTTATTTTGATATATTGAGCATGCGCAGTCAGAAGTTAATACGTAAATCAAAGTCCAAAAAGTACTTATAACTTTTCACTCTCACGTCAAACCAGTTAATTAGCGGGGAATTGAGAATAACAATGAATTTGGTTAATAATCTTGACAGTCATCCACACCCTCTTTCCCCCCGCATAACAAGAACTTCATTGGGTTTCCTTGCCAAATGGCTTTATGCCGAAAGGCGAGGGTACACAAACGGTATCGGGCGGATTCGACCCAAAACTTATTCGGCCTGGTCTTTTTTGGCCTAGTCATATTCGGCCTACTTTTTTGTTTATAAGAGATAAAGTTGTTCACACATTGTAACTGTTAGAGTAATTAAGATAGTTCGAATGTTGTTAATGATTGATTATGTAATTTGTTGATTTAGTAATTACATTGATTAGGATGGGACTCCCTATTACCGGTGTAGGGGAGACCGGGGCTAATTGATACAAATTTTAGTATTTTGGTAATTATTCTTTTAATTTTATCATAAGGAAAATACTGAGAGGATAATATAAAAACACGTTTCATATTTCATTAAACAAGAAAGAATTTAGAACAATTAACGCATTTTAAATGAAATAAAAATATGTTTTCCTACCGACAAATTGTGTATCAATTAGCCCCGTAGTCGGGGCTAATTGATACATAAAGCGGGGCTATTTGATACAACGTAATATTTAGCAAGTAAATGCTTCATCATCGTCAGATATGCAGTGAAGAAAATCAAACACACGTCCTTTTTCTACATTTGTGCATTCTTCATGGGCCCACTCACTACAGTCTACACATTGTATCCACTTTTCTCTGGATCTGGAATTGGAGTAAGGCTCAAGGCAGTACAAACAATACCACTCGTCGTCGTCATCAGATGAGACGACATTTTTAGATTTCTTGGACGATTTGCGTTTCTTTTTGCTGTTGCTGCGAGAATCTTGTTTCTTTTTGCTATACCGTTTAGGAGCCTTCCTTGATTTAAGACTATGTTCAGCTTCCTATTGCTTTCTTTTCTGGTGTATCGGTAAGTATTGCGCACTTGCGTTTTTTGCGCCCCTTTGTCGCCAAGGAACGGGGTTTTGCTTTAGGAAAAGGACGAATAGATAATGGACAAAAGGCACCACCTGCTTTCACAGGGGTTGACAGGGCATGCTCGCTACAATGTGAATTAACAGAATCCTGGTTATTCCTGCGTGTAGGTGTATTTTCAGTGACATTATCTTTGTTTCTTCGGAGCAAGATAAATTTGACCCCTTGATTGTATATCTGGACGCCCTGGTTGGATAACAGTTGGTGTTACCTTGTCATCATGCATTTGATATACAACAGCAGCCACTTTGAATCTATTGCAAAGCATACCAAGAATGAGATCGATAGTCTCTGTGTTATACTGCTTATGCTGAATGTAGTTTTGTATGTCGTCCTTCAAATGTCTACCTTCTGTTAAAAAAGTCTGATAATAAGCAGAATTGGATTCTGCCTCATCGTAGAGTTGTGAACTTACATCAGCAAACGTGACGGTATCTAGCCTCTCATATTCTAGACCTTTCAAAAAGGCATTTAATAAGCAGTGTCCATCCCCTCTAACAGTGCACAAATCAAACCCCATTCCATGCAGCGCGTTTTCAATAGTTGCCCATCCATCAACGGCCTCAACAGGGTTATCTGTTGGAGAAGGAGTATTATCTACGATGACAATTTCAGGTATGCAATTTGTTCCTGTTTCAATGGTTTGGTCATATTCCAAGGGTTCTTTGCACTCTGTCTGAGCTTGCGGTCGATCTGTGACAAATGAGGGAGCAAAATCTGTTTCTTGAAATATCTCCTTGTTGTATGGGTAAATGCCTGATACTTCGAAGCCTTTTACGATATTGGACGATATTGTTGCTTTCGGCCAGGCATCCCTCACAATCGATGGAATATTATATATGGTGATGCATTTGCCTGGATTTGACCTCATCCATGAATCCATGACGGTGGCGATATTTCGTTTAAACGGTCCAAACACCGTCCTGTCCAATGGCTGTAACTTGTGGAGGAAAACTCAACATGACGATTCCATTGTTCTTGGCAAAATTGAGAATGTCCACGGCAAGATGGGAGTGATGATTATCAAGAAGTAAAAGAACCGGGTTTTCCTTTGACGGTTTGAAATGGGTTACAAAGTGCTGCAGAAACAGATAAAAATTATCCGCAGTCATCCAACCAGATGGGTGGGCACTACCAGCACAACCAACTGGTCCGTCACGAATAAAATGTTCTTTAAAGTGAACTCTTGGAAACACAAACATCGGTGGAATTGCGTTTCCCGTAGCATTTACGGCACAGCATAAAGTCACTAGGCTACCCCTTTCCCCAGACGTCATGGCGCCAACTTGTTTAATGCCCTTTTCAGCAATAATCAACCGTGGTTTTTGGACAGCGGTTACACCAGTTTCATCAATGTTCCATATCTGATGCGGAGAAAAGTGATATTTATCCATTACTTCTGCAAGCTTGGAAAAAACATGTCCACATTGGTCCTGTTAAAGCTAGATGCCCGCGACAGGCTGGTGGCCTCTGGCACTCGCGTTGTTAGTTTCGGGTTCCTTCGCATGAAAGATGACAGCCAGTCAGGTCCTGCAGATCGCTTGACCTTCCAGTTCTCAGGCATTCTGATTCCAAAGCCATATGCACATCCGTAGGCTAAATCCCTTACCTCCTTTGGAGAAAGTCCAAAGTAGATCTTTGATGCATCCAGTATGTATTTGACTAACTTGTGTTCTTGTTCAGACGTGAACACCTGTTGTTTATTGTCATAACCAACCTTGATATTCTCAAGACCACTGACCTTAGCTTTTTTTATATAGCAGCACAGTGTCATTGGACTCACGCACACAGCTTCAGCCTGAGACCGGATGCTTTTCCCATTATCGATGACCATTCGGACCGCTGTCATGATAGCATCCACCGATGCATGGGCTTCACACCTGCCCGTTTTGCGTTTGTACATGCGAACCATTCTGAAATATACATGCAGGTCACTGTATTGTCCATGTAAATACAGCTCTGGCATGGTGTTTACATTACAAGATCAGGTTACTTAGAAATGTATAATGCATATACGTAGTATACCGACCTTATTATGTATTCGTCATGCGACAGTTGTATTTACACGAACAATATGCTCGGAAAAAAGAGCAGATTTACTCTAAACATTTTCAAATCTACGCTCTAGATATCTATAGTTTCTAACGATGTATTTAATGCACGTTTTCGGAATAGTTTTTATTATCAAGAAAGGAAGAGATTTAGAATCATTAAATTAATAGGCTACTATAGTCGAATCCATAGATAATTTTGATATACCGGGGCTTGTTGATACACTGTATCAAATAGCCCCGTTGCTCATGTAACTATAAGCCCCATACCACCCCTACGCTGAAAATGGATTAATCCGCGAGAAAATGTTCCAGACCGAGACCACTACTCTTTGTGACAAAACCCCACTTGCACGTTTATACAACTCGTGTTATACACTTTCGGTTTAATCAATAATCTGAACCAAAAACTACAAAATGCAATAACATATCCAAAATTTACTTACGTGGCCAAAAATCAACATGTGTTGGTATCACTGTAAATAACCGTCATACAACTTAAAGCGCCATCTTAATATGATGATGTCATAAGTGTGTTTTCTGCGATGACGTCGAGCATCACCACGTGGGGTGTATCAACTAGCCCCGGTCTTACGGTTTTTTTTTTTTAAATAATAAAGCAAACTTAACTGTAAATTATATCCAGTGTCACTTGTTCCTTTTTTTATATATATCTTTGTTAATTAACTTACACAAAAGAATCATTCACTTCTGTGCAAAGTTCAAAAAATCGTTTCCATCCGCAGCCATTTTGAAATTGACATTCAAAAAAGGCAATCACTCACCGGTGTAATTACAAAAAGCATTAGTATGGTGGTCTTGTTGTATCAACTCTTTACAAGATTGTGAGATTTAATGTGAAAATGATTATCCTATAAAACATTTGTCACTAGAACAATTATATTTAATTGAAATGTTAATTTATTATCTGTTCCAAACTATGAACTTATTTACACGATATTTTCAGAATCAATTTGTTAAATTTCCTTATTGGCACAATTTAATCATATTTTCCAAAAATGACCTATTTCTTCGTTATTTTTTAGTCCTTATGATAACATCCTTATTTTTTATAACACAGTATATGATTTAGAAGTTTAAAAATAGCATATGTTAAAATGTATAACCACCACAAACATACAGGCCAAAAAAACTTTTTTTTTTTTTAGAATTTTGGTCCTTAATATCTTCCATGTTTTCTATAGTCGAGAAAACTTCACGGAATGTAATCATGTGACTTAAAATTCCTATGATGTCATAAGCAGTTAATAGACAACATGTTCAAATGTGAAAGAAAAAATCAGCAACAGGTTTTCTACTAAAAAAGTGACGTTTTTGTTGGTGAGGGGTCAGGGCATGTAGGATTTTCTTTTTATTATGGGTAACACTCATGATGTGTCGTAATTTCTGAGAATATTGATTTTTTGAAAAAAAATATTGTATCCTTTGAAAGTCGTGATAACGGGGTTTCCTGATGGAATCATATGACATCCGGTTGTGCGCGCGCAACAAAGATAACACCGGTTTGGTGTTTACCTTGGTATTCGTGATAACACGTTATTCGTAGAACCTACTATACATGTAATAAATGTATGTTTGTAACAACCACAACGTAAATTCAATTAAAATGTATATATTTGTAACAATGTAAATTCAATTAAAATGTATGCATGTAATTACGATAGTTCAAAGGTCGTTAATGATTGATAACGAAATTATATCGTAAGAAATATTGCAGGAAATGTTTAAATAGCCGATACTCTCTCCATTTCTTTATAAAATGTCATATATATATATATATATGAAATATTGCAGGAAAGGTTTAAATAGCCGATTCTCTCTCCATTTCTTTATAAAATGTCATATATATATTTAAACTGTCCGTGGCTATAACTGAATTAAATATTAGAAGAAACAATATAGGAAATGTGGTTATTGATAGTATTTAAGGAGTGTCTGCTTTTTCTAAATTAGCAGAGCTGTAGATTTCCTAGGGACTAAGGCTACATCCGACGCTACCAGGGACCTCGTCGACTACATCAAACGCCAGTGGGTGAACAACAGTGTGTTTGGGTTGCACGATTGGTCTGTCTTCCGCCAGACCATTCGAACGAACAATGACGTTGAAAGTAAATATATATATCCTATTTAACATTAAATATATTTTAACTTAGAACAGATTCAATTTAACTATTTATATATGATGTATACAAGGGAAAAATCATATAATAAAGATTACTAAAAAGATATTGAAATATGTTTATAATTTTCTTTTTACACATTTTCAGGTTGGCACGACCGAATCAATTTAAAGGCAGCGGAAACTGGCCTGGGCTTTTACAGGATTGTGCCACTCCTCCGACGAGAAGCTGAATTGGTGAGGCTGGCTGTTGAAAGTGGAGACCTGGTACGTGGTACAACGAAACGCACTTCCCAGTTGGACCGATCCATTGAGACATGCTGGGGCCAATACATGGAGGGTACGATGAGAACTTTTTTAATATAACCACTATGGGCGGTATTTACGGAGTGAGAATGTAAAAAATGTATAGTTATTAATGTCAATATGTTATGTTTTGTTATATATACCTGAATAAATAATATATTTTTTTGAATATGGTTTTTCATTTTTCTCCCTAGCTAATAAACAGTTCTTGAAAATAATACCGTTAATAACAACATAGTAAAGCCCTTACTCGCATTCATAATGTTTTCAGAGTTAAGATTCACATTAGTATTTTTATGATATCATTACTAGCCTACCGAATAAATACCGCCACATTGGTAAATTCCGAATACAATTCTGAGATAATAATAATAATAATTTGAATTATTTCCCCAAACATAATCAATAAGAATACTATTGCGAGTCTAAATTTCGGAAAAAATATATGTATAAAAGAAAATAGGCCGAATATGTTCTGGGCCTTCTCTATGTTGGAAAGGGATCATCCTCGGTACCCAGGCTATTCATAAACTGTATGATACCCTGGGCAAATTGGCTAGCGAAACTTCGTAAAGCGTGCACAACGATTTCCTCCGTAACTACACTGTAGTTTTGGAATCGCATGAGGTTTGTGTCATGCGGCCAATCAAGCGGCTGCATTTCACCTCATGAATTATTCATGAGTACGAGATATTTACAGCAAATTTGCCCAGGGTATCATATATTTTATGAATAGCCTGGGTACCGAGGATGGAAAGGGATAAGCATAAATGAACCTGTCCATAGAAATACATATATGTTTTTTATTATGAACAGTCAATCTCTACCCATCCACACTATTTTCAATGGACGTCTGCTGTAGATGCAGCAATGTGTCTACTTGTGGGGGAATATAATAAGGTTGCAGGGGAATAGACACGACTACTTATAATTAGTGTCTAGAGTACGGAAATGGTCGTTCACATTGAAATCCTGTTTGTCATTATCCCTTCTCGACACCGAATCAAAGCAAGTAAGTAAGTAAGTAAATCTTTTATTATAGTGACATGTGTATAACAAAACAAACGTATAACAAAATAATAATGGGAAAACACCCGACCCCATGGGCCTATACGTCAATGTTAGAAAAAAAGATATTTACACAGTGAGTACATTTCACTGTTCCACCTAATAAACACATATATCTACATAAGTACACAGCACTGAGTCGCTCATGTCGTTGGCATGTTTCCTGGTACAAAGATGACAATGTACATACAAATTACGTGCCCGATTTCGATTGCATGACCCTAATCATTCTTATACTATACACAATAAGTTTTTGTTCACTGTTAAATGGTACTTAAATTGGGGAACCTTGTACGTATGTTGTCCTTCCCTTTTGAAGAGTTCTCGTTTGCAATAATTTCCAAGATACAACTCATTTGCAGCAAACGATTTTGAAAACATATGGGCAGATACAAAGAATCTGTCTTTATGAAACATAGGATTGAAAACATCGTGGCAAAAGGAGGAAATACCGACCATGATAAAGTTCTCATATTGCCACTGTGATTAAACAAAACTTTAAAATCCCATGACACATATTGCTCTTTATGTGATTCAAGATACAGAAAGTTTGGCAGCAAACGGATTTTGAAAACCGTGAGGGAAAGGGGAGAATCCTCTCTCAAGCTGAGCAATTTTCAACAATCGTTTTAATTTTGTATCTTCGTTTTTTAAAATAGATGTTAAAATGTCATACCAAATCGAATAATTACAACTCTTCCAACGTACTAACAATTGCAGCTTCTTTGAAAAAGAAAAGAACATCGCAACAATAAACAGTTTGATTTTTACACACAGAACATCGCAAAAATCCACACTGTGAGTTTCACCGCAACAATAAACAGTGTGGAACATCAAAACAATAAACAGTGTGGAACATCGCAACATCGCAACAATAAACAGTGTGGAACATCGCAACAATAAACAGTGTGGAACTCAATCCTGTAATAGAACTACATTGTACTCGTATGATCCTTCAGAACTGCTACTATACTATTTCTAAAAGACAGATCCTCTCCAGAAAATGATTCAAGTTAAATGCGAATTTATGAAATGGGAAGGACGGATAGTTCACCAATATTCGTTTGCACTGGCGTTGACATACGCGGTACACAAATGCCCAAGTGTATCTTTTCGTGCGGGCGGATTGAATATATATGCAACAGACGACTTTGAAATGTCTGGTCAGAAATTTGGAATAACTTATTTTAATAAATTATCAATAAAAGATTAATGATTAAATTGAGTTCTTAACATTGTGGCAAAACGAGAACAATTTCCTTTCAACAAACTAATGTTAACCCTTTCCTAAATACAACAAATCTGCAGCAGACGACTTTGACATCATCGACATAAACATGTTGAAAACATCCCTTAATGAAAGTGTAATTATTGAATATAATTAAAAAATAGTGTGACAAAAAGAGAACTCGCTCATCATTTCAAAATGTTTTTCAACAGTCGTCTGCTGCAGAGGCGTCAGAGAGCGTCTGTATGTGGGAAAGGGTTACTTTCACCAGATAGTGAATAGATTATTAATTCCGACCGCGTCGCAATACATCCAGGATGTTTAGTTCTGTCGATCAAAGGGTCGGGAGTACGAACCCGACTCGGCCAACAGTTTTTATCTGGTGAATGACAAAAGCTAAAACAATAGCATATTTAGAAACACAGACTCGTTGGTTTAGTGGTAGAGAGTCCGCCCCGGGTGCGGAAAGTTGCGGGTTTCATCCCCTGTCGGGTCATACCAAAAACCTGTGGAAGTTATGGCTGCCCTCCTTGGGGGGTTAGCATTACGACTGACGTGCTTGTGTCAGGATAAATAGACCAGTAGCACTGGTAACCAAGTAGCACTGATAACTCAATAGCACTGATTACTTACCCAGGAAACGCCGTGATGTGACTGAAATATCTTCGAAAGCGGCGTAAAACACAAAACAAACAATCAATCAATCAATCAATCAATATAATCGGCGTCATTGGTGATTAATCAGGGGCTAAAGAACCCTTGTGAATTTCATCAAATGATGAACAGGATAAGTCATTTCGAAATTGTTCTTCCTTAAAGTGTTTATATGACCTATATTGTATAGTTATGTGATTGCCTTTATATGTTGTTGTAGCCACTTTATGAGTTAAACAAACAGGAAAAGTATCGTTAATAGCAAAATGTGGTACTTGTGATGATGGTAAACCCTTTCCCACATATAGACACTTTCTGACGCATCTGCAGCAGACGACCTTTGCCCCAACTTTTTCACAATTTTTAATATCTTGTGCAATTCATTATTGTGATTTTATGTTTTCAAAGTCGTCTGCTGCTGATTTGTTTGTATGTGGGAAAACGTTGAAGCTATTAATCATGACAATTTTTGACCAGCGTCAATACATGTATTTACGTAGCCTTTGTTGACAACTGCATATTCCGTTTCGCTTTGATGGGTCAACCTTTCATTTTCGGGAGAATTCATAAAAGACGACTCTCCAGTATCTATTTCATCATAGTCTACTTCAGTATAATCATGTATTTTTTCAGTCTTGTCTTCCGTTAGCTTGTCATCATCGATGTATAGGTACGCACTCTCTTCTTCATTTAATATATCGTTGCAGTTATCGGGAGCTTCCTTAAGTGTTTTAAGATGTGGCGTTGTTGTTTCAGTAGGCAAGTTACTGTATTCGTTGTTTCCAGCTGGCTCTTGTAATTCCGATTTTTTGGCGATGTTGTTGAACTCAATTCGTTGTGTCTCTTCAATCAAAGTACTGCTATAATCCGGATGTGTCGGTCTTGTGAATGTTTGCGTCGTTGTTATATCATAGTTCTCATCATTAGTTACCACGTGATTATACACATGCACATCGACATCATGACCATCCGTCCCGTTGTTCCCCCGTTTTTTCGATAAGGATAAGTTGATCCTATCATACTGATCTCCAAACGATGTTGATCTAGATGACGCTGTTGATGTTTGATTTTCGTCTTTAGGAATCAGTTTGAAGTTTTCATAGCACTGAATGGACTTTTTCTGTCGTCGAAGTGTATTTCGCTCGGGCTTAACTGGTGGACCTTTTGCTTCATAACCTTGTGGTTCGTTGTGCTCATTTTCTGGAATCTCTATATGTTCAAGTGATTGACCGCTATCATCAATGATATTAGTACCTGCACCTGTATTGGTGAAGTCGTTTTCGTGATTAATCAATGTCTTGTCTCGGATAGACGAGTCTCGCTTCTTTTTACAGATGACGATCACACAAATTAACCCAGCTGCAAGAGCAATGACAGCAAGAGTCACCCCTATCGTTAGTGATAGGTGATTACTTATGTTTGGCTCTGAAGCTCTAGAGTTAGGGTTAGGGTTACCTGAAGCTGTATCTGTATGTATACCAGGATACACGGGGTATTTTAGACAAATTGGCATCTTGGATGTTAAACAGTCGTCGGTGTCTAAGAAATATTGGGACTCAACTTTTGTAACAGCAAGGCAATAATTTGTAGGCTCATCTACGGGAGTAATTGTCCGAAAACCTCCGATCCAATATTTCTTATTGCAGCATGTAATGTCGTTGTGATATTGGCTATTGTATGCGATAGATATCAGTGATCTATTATAACTGGTGCAATTATTTTGAGCTTGTGTCCAAGAACTGACGGAGTTTTCTGTAACATAAGCTTTTCGGCGGTCGTGACACATAAAGCCAGGTATCATTAAACCAGTCACTGTATGGCAGGATGCAGTTTTATAAATGATTTTGTCACTTGCGATTTCTGATATATACACACATTGACCATGTCCCAGAGCATTGACGTTATTCCTAACTAAGTAAACACCGACATATTTTGTACAATTAAACGACACCGTTATCCGACATGCCGTGTAACAATCATGACTGTTTACTTGAACATTAGACATACCGTCTCTATCTAATGATGTCAGACAATAACACATATTACCTTTTATACCAACGTAATAGTATATGTTATCCTCGCAAAATGTAACACAGTGTCTCAAAACATCATTATCGTCAAATCGTTGTTTCTTTATGGAGTCTGACATTGTTAAATTAAAACAACCGCCATATGAAATAACCCTGGAGAGTTTGCCATATCCCGCTATCCACCCCGATGCACCCTCGCTCAGGTTTCCCATATCCGCGAGTCCCCGTTGAACGTCATTGTATGTAGCGATTCCGTGCTGACATTCGTGACTCGCATTGGCGGCAGGATACTCCATCGGTTGATGGCAAGACACGTTCGGGCCATTATGAATGATACATAACATAGTGACGAATAGGAATTTCATATTTGCGCCTTCACGGCTAACACTGGACGTAACATATATCCATTTGAAGTTGAATTCAAACAAAGAATGGCATAGTTAAACTTCGACAAAAAAAAAAAATTGTTTTATAACATAGATGTATTAAATGTTCACTTATGTATACTTAGCACTAAGTTTTCATATTGAAGTATATACTAGCATACGAACGTTCCACAGCAGACAGGTTAGTAAAATTACATTATTATGTAATCCAGATTGTCGCTAACTCAAATAAATGTGCAGATGAAATTGTCACATGTAATCCCATCCCATATTAAAACACAAGTTGACACATCTGCAGTAAACAGCAAAGTGGTTTCAACGGTATGAACATTTAAACATATTCTTCTAGATGTTTCCGAAAGTCGTTTGCTGCATTTTGTTGTATGTTGGAAGGAGTTAAGACAATCCTACGTAAACATGTCTGCCTGTTTGCATCACACTAAATGAACATCTGACAAAATATATACATAACGCTTTTGGCGCATCCTTGTTATTCAATGGCGGATACAACCTTAGTGTTTATTTCCTTCAATCATTTTCCTCATATAGAAGCTTCCTGACACCTCTGCAGCAGACGGATTTTTGAAAACATAGTGACAAAATAAGGAATTGCTCAGAACGAGCAATTTCTCCTTTTGCCACAATGTTTTCCACTTTTAGTCATAGGTTTGTTTATCCATTTAATTATAGAGATTTTCTATTTTTTTGGACAAAATATGTTCAAAGTCGTCTGCTGCAGAATTGTCGTATGAGGGAAAGGGTTAACCCTCTCCCCTGATACAGACGACATTAATCGTCTTTGCAGCAGGCGACTTATAAAATCATTGTAGGAATGAAGACATTACTCATAAGGAACAATGTCTCCTATCCCCACACTCATGTCAATGAGCAGGCGACTTATAAAATCATTCTAGGAATGAAGAAAGTACTCATAAGGAACAATGTCTCGTATCCTCACATTCATGTCAATGAGCAGGCGACTTATAAAATCATTCTCGGAATGAAGAAAGTACTCATAACGAACAATGTCTCCTATCCCCACACTCATGTCAATGAGCAGGCGACTTATAAAATCATTCTGGGAATGAAGGAAGTACTCATAAGGAACAATGTCTCCTATCCCCACACTCATGTCAATGAGCAGGCGACTTATAAAATCCTTCTGGGAATGAAGGAAGTACTCATAAGGAACAATGTCTCCTATCCCCACACTTATGTCAATTATGAATTAAAGTTATTCTTCCGATTGTCCAGTTGTAGCAACCTTTTGTTCGGATATTTCAAATCATATTTCTCTAATAATATAATTTTTCTTGTTAATCAAAGTACAGGTACTATATGAGCCGTTTCACGAGAAAACCAACATTGTGGATTCTGCGTAAAGTATCGACACGGATCAGCCTAAGCATGACGCGCAGGCTTACCCGGATAGACACTTTTCGCCTTCTGTGACTTTTCTGTTTCAGGAATAACTACTCTATACATCTATCCCCCCTAAGACGGAATGTGTCGGCCGGATCAGTCTGCGCGGACAGCGCAGGCTGATCTGGTCGATACATTACGCAGATGTCTATCGCCGCAGCTGCATTTTGGACTCTGCGTAAAGTATCGACCCGGATCAGCCTAAGGATGCCGCGCGGGCTAACCTTACCAGATAATGTTCGCCTCCTGTGGATTTTCTGTTTCAGGACTCATTACTTTATACCTCTATCTCCCTGAGACGGAATTGTCGGCCTGGATTAGCCTGCATGGACTGCGTGTGGCTCATATACTGTTTCCCGGAATGCAGGATCCGGTAGTTATATCAAGTCACCAGTTCAAGTACATGTATAAACGTCCACGCCAAATGTACTTAGTAAGCAGGAAAGTACTTCATAATCCATTTGAAAATAGTGTGAGAAATACCACTTTACGTATAAATACGCATGTTTACGCATTTGTATTGTATTGTAATATATTACAAATCGGTGCATTGGTGTAGTGGTAAAGGTGAGCGATTTTAGAGTGGAACAGCAGGGTCATACCAAATACTTTAAAAAAAAATAATAATGCATTACCTACTTAATGTTCAGGGGGGGATTGAGGGGTGGATAGCGTCACCACTGATGAAGTGTTGTCAGAATTAGATTACCAGCAGTACAAGTAACACAGTGGTGTGTCTGAAGTATAGTTGACAGCGGCGTGAACAAAACGAACAAATCAAGAATTACCGGTATACTTTTATTGATATGTTTAAAGACATCTGCTGCAGAATTATTGTATGTGGACAAGGTTTATATCAGGTTAGTAATTTAGTTAAAAAGAGTCAGTCAGCCGTTGACACCAAAATAAGTCACCATTATTTCCCTGGCAGTAGACAGTTGACGCTTTCTTATCGGTTCATTGAAAGTGAGTGTAAGGAACGACAACTCTGCGAAGGAGAATGCGTATTTGAACGGTGCTCTGCGAAGAAAGACCAATCCATCTAAATGAGCATACATGGTACATGCTTAGGATTTAAAATGATACTTCTTTATAGAAATTCCTTGAAACCTTCTGAGACTTATTGCCAAACAGTGCAGAGCCGCATTTTCACTTGACCCCACCCCTGATGTTCCAATATGCCCTTTAGTTGATAACTGTTTTTTCAACTACTATAATGTAAGTGTTCTGCATAACTGCAGTATGGATTTCCGGCGACATTGATGCGTTGCATCAACTTTCTTTTGTTTCTGTCATGAAAAAGATATTGAGGACCAATACCATTGTGTTTAAATATGTCCTGTATACTCGAAAATTAGAACCAAATTCATTAAACTTTATTACAGAGTTAAGCCATCTGTAAACAAATGTATTGATTTATTAAAAACTGACGAAACTGTTACGTTATTGAACTTGGCCAAATATTTACGTGAAGCTTTTGCGCAAAAAATAAGCTTAGTTAATATCACTTAAAAATCTCGAGCTATCATGCGATATGCCATGAAAATCCAAAATGTTTCTTATCATTGATATGTACGTGTAAGTATACGTAAGATATCTATGTCTATATAAATATTCACATATATTTCTTACATTTCCATATATGTTCAACCTCATTAAAATATATTGATAGAATATATTTGTTGAAACAACATTGTGTACATAGTTGATCTCCATATAATTTATTATATCATTCATATGTTTGTAACTACAAAACTGTGTAAAGTTTACGTTACTGAATAAAGAAATATTGAATCTTGAATCTTGAATCCAACAGGTTGACGGATATCCAATTTAATCGGCCAATTGCAGTGTGGTTATTTATATGCGTTTGTATGGACATATATGAATGTTTTTATCAACTGATGAACATTTCATTAACCCAATAACTTTGATTTTTTTTTACTTAATATGACCTATGTGTGACAGGCTCCACCACTAAAAAAGTTTAATCTGTGCTCAGATGTTGTGCTCAAGTATCTGATTGGTCAGAAGCAATTTCGTTTTCCAAATTGACCAACAGAAGCCTTATTTGGAGCATGGAGTATTTTTAGCACTGAGAACGTTTTCAGAGTTTTAAAGTTTCGGACCCAGATGATAACGCAGATGCACATGTGAACATCTGGTTATGATTTATCATCAATATATCTGCTGTTTTCATATTTGACCTCTGATCCTTTAAGCACACTCTTTATGTACAGAGTACATAACTGTATATACATAAACACTTTGTATATTATGTCTTCCAAAGGGAAGAAAGTCAGTAAAACACGTTTTACGAGTAAACAAATCGACGACGGAACCGGCGATTTTCGCCGTCAATAGGTAATGTGTATGAACTTTGCAAATTGCTATACCGTCTATCCAAATATTGTGTCCAGAGTGGATATTCCGATGCAGTCACAAGGATTTCAAAAGTAGCAAAGAACCCGAGTTTTTTGAGTATTTATAAAATAGCAAAAGTGCTTAGTATATTTATATTCATTTAAGTTTTTCTTAAATGCCAAAAATTGTTAAAGTGACCATGATGCAATTCTATTTGTATTTTCTATTTTTCAGTGGATATGGCGGCTTATCGAATGGAAGTCCTATAAACGTGAAGGACATTCATTTCGTTGACAAAAAGTTATGATACATTTTCACTTGACCCCACCCCTGATGTTCTAATATGCCCCTCAGTTGATAACTGTTTTTTCAACTACTATAATGTAAGTGTTATGCATCACTGCAGTATGGATTTCCGGCGACATTGATGCGTTGTATCAACTTTCTCTTGTGTATATATATAAATTAAAGTAACCTGACCGTGTTATGGATACAATATCTCATTAACATGGACACTACATATACCTGCATCTATATTTCAGGATGGTTCGCGTGTACAAACGAAAAACGGTCAGGTATGACGCTCATGCATCGGTGGATGCTATCGTGATAGCGGTCCGAATGGTAATCGATCATGGGAAAAGCACCCGGCCTCAGGCTGAGGCTGTGGCTGTGGGCTTGAGTCGAATGACACTGTGTCACTATATTAAATCGATCATCTGATTGATAGTAAATAAGTAGCAAAGTTCTGGGAAAATGTGATCAAGGAGTGCAAATGGAACTGCAATGAGTGGACACAGTTAAAGAAACAGCTTATCAGTAAAGGCCATTTATATCTTGAAATCTAGCAAGAACTTCAATAAGAATGGAATTATAAAGTTTTTGTCATGTTGCACCTTTCCTGATGCCGCCTTACTACCCTTTTTTCAACGAAATCAATATGGCTTCAGCAGTTTTTTTAGAGGGTCACTTAAGGACTTCGGCTCAGGTGATCTAAAAAGCCAAGGCCAGTCGTATTTAGAACATAAATGTTGGTTATGACAACAAACAACAGGTGTTCACATTCTGAACAAGAACTCATATTAACTAAATACATACTGGATGCAGCATAGATCTACTTTGGACTTTCTCCAAAGGGGGTCAGAGATTTGACTTACGGATGTAGATCGCTTTGAAACCAGAATGCCCGAGAACTGGAGGCTCAACTGATCTGCAGGACCTGGCTGGTTATCCCCTTTCATAAGAAGGAACCCGAGACTTACCACGCGAGGGCCAGAGGCCACCAGCCTGTCGCAAGCATCTATCTTTAACAGGACCAATGTGGGCATGATTTTTAAAAAGCTTGTAAAAGTAATGAACACATATCACTTCTCTCCGCATTATATATGTAACATTGATGAAACTAGTGTAACCACTGTCCAAAACTCACGGTTGATTGTTGCTGAAAGGGGCATTAAACAAGTTGGTGCCATATGGCGTCTGGGTAAAGGGGGAATCTTGTAACTCTATGCTGTGCCGTAATGCTACGGGAAACACAATTCCACCGATGTTTGTGTTTACCAGAATTAACTTTAAAGAACATATGCCACCTATCAAAAAATATATAATATAAATCGTGCATTCTATGCATTTATAATTGGCGACGAATAAATGGTATACCTTTGAATGCGGTCGAAATATACCACATTCAAAGGTATACTATTCATTCGCCGTTTTTGTTTACACAGCGACAGTCTTATTTTTTCCCGCGTCATTCTGAAATTAATACAAAAAAAAGGATAATTATCTATTTATATACTATTAAACAATGTATAAATGTATAGAATGCACGATTTATATTATATATTTAGTGATAGGTGGCATATCTTGAATACGTCACTATTAAATTGAATTTATTGATATTTTGTTTATGTTTTAGATATAATTGTTTGTCTTCCAGCATTTCAACAGTATGTTAGTGTTAAAACGTTGACTCGTTGCATGGGCGCCCTCACGCAAGTACGACTTATAAGCGATCAAACACAGAAATACATGACTGTGTCGTTTTGACCAGTTTATTCGTCATTCTGGCGTTAACGTTAATGCAATGTTGATGTATTTACTCAGCATAACAAGTGAGCACGCTTATATGCTAAACTATGTAGGAGTCATTCTAACGGGAGTTGCAGACATATTGGTTTTCCTTCCGATTTCGTTAAGGCATGGATTTTGCTCCTGATGTTAGCCAAATATTTTGCCTCCTGATATTTGCCAAATTATAAAATCACTTGTAAGTAGTGTTGGGCCATCGGTTCCTTTTTTACAATCGATTATCGGTTACAATCGCTTTGCCTCATTCGATTAGATATCGATTATATAATCGGTTCATACAGTATTGTATTTAACAAGCCTCAATGTTTGCAATGCTTAAATTCTTAATATTTATGTTTGATAAAACGTATACAGGCCTTTACTAGGTTGTATCATTTTATTGCCAAAAAGCACTTTGTTTCGATCCCAAGTTGTTGTATTTACATGCTAGCAGTGTTCAGGACCCACCACCTTTTCAAACTGGTTTTTTTTGGCACCCCCAACTAACTGATATTTTTATAAAGTGGGGGTTTTCTGAAAAAAGTGGGGGTGCCATTTTTGTTTACATGTAAGGTCGATGAGAACGAAGTGAAAATGATAATAAACACACATAATCATATCAATGTCAAACTCCTGATGTTTGCATTGCATTTTGGAATTTAGTGTCGAAGTGTTCTCGAAAACTGATGGTAGTAGACAGCACTGAAAGGTATCGATCGGCAGCTATTTATATGCCATCTATTTTAGGCTACTTCATTTTTTTTCGATATATCAAAATAACAAAAAAAGCTGCAAAATGTTTATCTCGGAGTTCTGTCAAACAATGAAAATGTCCTCCTGATGTTTGCATTTGCGGTCACGTGATAGTTCTTGTTCATCCCCCGTGTGACTGTGGGTACTTTTGGTCCGAAACGTAAAGAGTTTTTTTTTTTAATATGAATTTTATGTTCATTATCATTGATTTGTTCGTTACCATTATTTCGCTGAATTTCCGAAGCTATAATCATCACACCTACTTTTAAACATGTTCTTACGCCCACTTGAACTGGGATTTACTAAACAATGATAAAAGCAAACAGTGTTGATCAAGATTAGACTGCATGAACGTGTACAGACTGCATGTTCATAATTACAGTTTTTAAACGTACATAATGCATTATCTTTTGGTCTTGTCAGAGACATATAAACACATATGTGTTTATATGTCTCTGGTCTTGTTTAACCCCAGTTCATAAAGAAAAGTAAAACTATTGCATGTTCAGATTGCAGAACGTAATAGATAGATTGATTTTAAATCAGGAAAAAGAACAAGTTTGCCCAACATACCACAAACATATTACACTTAACCCTTTCCCTCATATAGACGCTTTCTGACGCCTCTGCAGCAGACGGCTTTTTGAAAACATAGTGACAAAAGAAGAAATTGATTTGTTTGTTTGTTTGTTTGGAGTTTAACGCCGCTTTCAACAGCTTTGGTCATATCACGGCGATCAGTGCACCTACCCATGTTTTCCTGGCTTTCCTACACCTGTACTTACACAACATTCTTTCGAAGCCACTGACTACTTTCTCACATAGATTAGAGGTGAGAAGAAATTGAACAAAACGTGCAATTTCTCCTTTTGCCACAATGTTTTCCACTTTTTGTCATAGGTTGGTTATCCATTCAAATATGGAGATTTTTTATGTTTTGACAAAATACGTTCAAAGTCGTCTGCTGCAGAATTGTCGTATGAGGGAAAGGGTTAAGTGTTAACAAAGTCAAATAGCAGACTAATGGCAACAAATAAAAGGATTTTTTTTTTAGATGTATGGAAACAATCTAGAACATTATAAATATATTCCTCCGAGTCACAGCACAGAACAGTATCTATTTCTCACTGTAATTTATACTCCGCGAAAACACGGCACTTCACACACTTTTGATACAATAGTTTATTTCCCAATATTGAAAGGAAAATGATACTTTGAAATCTGTAAGTATACAAGATAAAGTTGATGCAACGCATCAATGTCGCCGGATATCCATAGTGCAGTTATGCATAACACTAACATTATAGTAGTTGAATAAACAGTTATCAACTGAGGGGCATATTGGAACATCAGGGGTGGGGGTCAAGTGAAAATGTATCATAACTTGCATTGTTTTGTCAACGAAGTGAATGATAATTGAAGCCTTTCATTGTTTATGATCAATCTCCATTCCAAAGTAGGTTGACCATACACACAACCAACTAATTATTGATCATAAACAGTAATGGAAATGAGAAATCTTGCCAATCATTAGTCTTAGTATGTATACAGTTCTTTCATAAAGGAATAATTATAAGATTTATGAATTCCACATACACTTTTCAAGATGTTTGTCAGAATATTTGAATTTTATTATTATTCAATAAAACCACGAAACAGACAATTTAGGATTTGCATGCAATAGCACGTCATTTTACCTTTCCTCTATTAAAGTCAACAGTGGACACCTTTGCAGCAATCTACTTTTAAAACAATGAGATAAGGGTTAAATCGCTGAATACATGAGTTTTCTCTTTTTCTCAAAATGATATTAGCTTGGCATCCTAGTTATATCATACTTTCACAAATGTTGAAAGGTAGTCCAATATTTATAAATTAGACAACCTTCGAAATATAATATCAACTAAACAGTTAAATCTCATTGAAATTGTTGTATAATTTAAACTTAATTTCGAACATAAACTGAGTCCTACAACATGTTAATTTATTTTAATTCTTTCCTTCCTTTTTTTTATAATGAAAATAACAAACTACTCATGTTTTAAAATTATATTATGATGAGCGCCCTTGTGTCAATGATGCATAACAATTAATATGCAGATCGGAAGCAATATGCCTTTAGTGAATTAAATGACACATCTAAAATTGTCAGGGACGAAATAATTTTGTACGAAAGACCCGATTCTTTCTTATTCGCAGAAGTGTCGTTTTTGAAACTCTCTTTATAGGCAGAGAGTGTTCGTTCAAAGTAATTTTCCTATTAAAACTAGTTTTATCTCGGTTTGTTCTTTTCTTCATTTGTTTCGAACCAAATAAACATTTTAAATCACCTACGATTTACTATTTGTAAGTGAGTGTAAAAAGCGGCTCTCTGCAAAGGAGAGTGATCTACGCAGTTGGTATTCGCGAGTCACGAGATCAACAGTGTTAGCGTAGAAACATTTCATATTTTAGATATACATGGATAAACATTATAAAATGCCTTCTTCACAAATCAAGACATCTCTTTGAAGATGAAAATAGCATTCAGTAAGTTAATTAAAATTGCCATTAAAAGGAGAATATTCGAGGTCATTTTCATCTCCATATTTACACATAACAAACAGTCTGCTTCAAGCAGGTGCGCGTATGTTTACAAACAAATTAGACTGTGCGACGTAAAGGTTTGTAGTTATCGCCTTTTGAGTACATGTAGTATATAGTGTAACATAAAGTATAGCAGTCTAGCTAATAGGGACTGTTTAGTCTTCGTAAATAAAACAAAAAAACATAAATGCAGGTCAAAATAAAGAAACTGAAAATACCTTAAACATCAGAATATTTATTTAATTTTAGATGTGTCATTAGTGTTTTCAGGGTCTTTCAAATAGTAATTTGAAAGACCCTGGTGTTTTTAAACAAACACAATTGTAATATGTTCAAGACATCTAAATGTGTTTCCTTCTAATAATAATCCCCCCTCCCATGTGATTTCCGAAAAACTATTAAAAATAGAAGTGGGTATCACTAAACAGAGTCTGGTAGAGTCCGGTAGAGTCTGGTAGAGTCTGGTCGTCAAATATCCCATTATATCACTGTTTTGTTGTGTTTTTGTATTGAAATGAATAAAATAAAGTGCTATTGTATCATATAAATAAAAAAATAAAAGGTATTTGCCTATTTTAGTTCATTTTCGAGTGAATAGAGAAATATTATATGCGTGAACACGGACACTGGTAGAGTCTGGTCATTATTAAGCAATACATACAAAATTTTATACGATTATTAAGTTATAAAAAGTTTAATTTGATTTATATGTGTCATATTATATATTTATTTATTATATTATTTCAGCTGATAATCGGGAAAATAGTGGAAGATTGATGATTTTTAACGATAACATTGTGTTTCGTAAATCAAAATGGCTGACGTGAAATTTCTGTTTATAATGCGGCCCTATCGTACATCCTGTACGAGTAATACACTAAATTCTCTCTCTATTATGGGCCAACTAATTGATTAGGTGTGATCAACAGATTAGTGTTATAATTATTAAATAATTAAAGATTTTAAATGTATGAAAACTACTAGATTGGAATAATTTTATGTTTTATATGTCATAAACATTAATTAAACCAAATGATTAGAGAGCTATATACTTACTTAAAAGTAATTCATATGAAATTGGAGGATAAATTGAGTGACATTGACCAGAGTAAATTAATATTTTGTCCCTACGAAGAGTTTTTGACATATGTTTCCCATAAGCCACAAGAGTTCTTTGCGCGAAAACATTTGAAGGATAATGCGGTAAATTTACTCAGTAAGTGTCTTCCTCAACCTGTGGTTAACCGCATTATTTGTAAACTCTTCGGTCCTAATGGTATCTTAAGTGCTGAAACTGCAACCTCATTCACAGAAATGGACCAAGAAATATCCAATACACATCCATATTTGACATATTTACAAGGGATACTTACCAATTTGGAGAAGCATATGTTTCTCCCCAAACTCAAACATTCGTGGCTACCACAACACTGGTTTAATAATGCAAATGAGTCGTACAACCATGTTATCAAAAGGACGACAAACTGGGTAGTCCAGAAATTGCCCGACATGATAGAAAAGTTCCGAGAACTTGAACAGTGTCGAACTCTTGATGTGAGAGGCGCAATGCACGACTCGGGTAAATATTGTTTGGCGACACAAGCGTCGGTGCTACACGTTTCTCATGCTACATATGGACATAGTTAAGTCCTGAACAGAGATCAAGGCGATTTATGAAATTATTGAACTTTAAGTCGCATCACATTTCAAACATCACATCAACAGATAAGCAACTAACATTACCCTCCATTACGAGAATTGAACGAAAACTCGGCACTCGCAAACGCCTGAAAAATTGAAAATAAAAAAACCACAGATTAAATTGAAACACATTCATGTTAAAAGGACTGCATATTTTAGTTGCAAACCAACAACAATATATGTTTTATCAATCATTCGCTAATACCTGTATGTCAGTTGTACATTCAACATTTTCAACCATAATTCCTCTATATCCGTCTAAAATGTTAACGCTAGGACCAGGTTTAAATTTGAGTACTGGTTATGTCACCAGGAAGCAGACATAAAGAAGCGGAACATATAAACCAAAAACAATAAATAAAAATCCCAAAAAATGGAGCTCTGTGTAGGGTCTTTTTTGTTAACCTAAAATGAGATCACGTCACCAATTAGAAACGAATTGAATCAAACACACATAACTCTTGAGGATACAAAAGAAACCGGCATACATCTGTTCGAGATTCGGGTTGAGACAAATGTGTTAAGGGACAATTCCTGGTTTGTCCTTTGCGTATCACTCGATTTAATAGCGAGCTGGCAGGGGAAGGGCTCTATATTGACTTATGAGTTTCGTGGGTAATGTTGCCTTGGCCCCGGGTTCACATGTTGCCAATGTCTGCATGCTAAACACCCTAAGCAAGCACGCTCAACAGTGGTGCAGACACGGCCGGTAGCTGGGTGCTGCTGCTCGGCCATGCTTTTGATCTTTATCAAATGAATGTACATAGAACCAAAATCATAGAATAAAAAATTAAAAAAATGGAGCTCTGTGTAGGGTCATTTACGGCCCGGGTCCTCGTCAGGCGTACGCGGCTCTATTTTGGTAACCTAAAATGGAAAACATAGAAAAAAAATCCAAAAATGATATAATATAGATCCAAACATTAAATTTTGGACCATGAGAGAGTTCCGGAATGTAGTCTTTAATTTCATATGAATTACATTGTACTTTTAAGTAAGTATATAGCTCTCTAAGTATTTGGTTTAATTAACGTTAATGACATATAAGACATAAAATTATTCGAATCTAGTAGTTTTCATACATTTAAAATCTTGGCATTGTTAAAATATAATTATAACTATAATCTGTTGATCACACCTAATCAATTAGTTGACGCATAATAGAGAGAGAATTTAGTGTATTACTCGTTCAGGATGTGCGATATTGCCGCATTATAAACAGAAATTTCACGTCAGCCATTTTGATTTACGAAACACATTGTTATCGTTAAAAATCCTCAATCTTCCACTATTTTCCCGATTATCAGTTGAAATAATATAATAAATAAATATATAATATGACACATATAAATCAAATTAAACTTTTTATAACTTAAAAATCGTATAAAACTTTGTATTTATTGCTTAATAATGACCAGACTCTACCAGTGTCCGTGTTCACGCATATAATATTTCTATATTCACTCGAAAATGAGCTAAAATAGGCAAATACCATTTATATTTTTATTTATATGATACAAAAGCACTTTATTTTATTCATTTCAATACAAAAACACAACAAAACAGTGATATAATGGGATATTTGACGACCAGACTCTACCGGACTCTACCAGACTCTGTTTAGTGACACCGATAGAAGTCGCGGGCTTCTGCCCGGCGACTAATGAATTGTCCACCTATATATAAAGACTACAACCCCCCCAAACAAATGTGTTTATTGATTGCAAAACCAACGATAGATCTACTTTATTCCATATTGTTTTCGACTCCATCTTATTAGGCTATTTTAATTCAAAATAGGTTCATAACAAATAAATTAACATTTTCTGCGTAGAAAAGATCACGTGCCTAATATAGGCGTAGAAAAAGAGCACGTGCCTAATTAATAAACATGAGATAAAAAACGTCCGCATAGGTTATTGTTCTGTTTTTATACTGCGACCGTATGAGGTGAGTCGAAGCGACAACCGAATCTTTGTTTGTAAACAGTAAATGAATTAATGTCCTAGCATGCATTGTAATATATTTAACGTTACAAATCAAATGTTGTCTGAATTAGTATCTTCATGTTTTTTTTCGGTGTAGGATTACGTTGTATAAAACGTTTGAAACGTTTACATTCCTAATATGTTTTCACTGCATTAGTACCCGGATAAAACTTTTTCGGATACAGTTTAATCAGGGACACTATATTACATATAAATAGTGTCCATGCTTTAATGAAAGAGCTTTGTAAACCGAGATAGTTTTGAGAGTCGCAGTTTTAATTTTTTTTTTATAGGGGCAAATAATGGTTAACGATTCTTATTGCAATACTTATTGCATGTAAAGATTCGATCAAATGAGTTGGTATCCAGCTATTTAGTTTAAAGTGTGAAGATATCTTGTTATCATGATATTACCCTTTCTTATCTACAGTAGACCACTTTGGAAACATCTTGGCATAAATATGTTAATCTTATAATTGAAAGTATTATCATTGAATAGCCTTGAATTTTGAAAATGTTGTGGCAAATATTAAGAGCAATTTCTCCTTTTATGGTTACCACAATGTTTTCAAAAGTTGTCTGCTGCAGATGTTTCAGAATGGGTCTGCAAGTTGGAAAGGGTCATCAAAAAGATATGGTAAAAGGCTTATCTTCGTTAATAATTTATTTCAATAATGTTGTTTTTTTAATCATTGAAGTAAAAGGATAGATACTGTAGTGTTCAAAGGATTATGGTTAGGGTTAGGTGAAATTATTAAATATTATTGATTGATTTTGTGTGTGTTGAAAGCAGTGGTAAACACCAAACAAACATATCGTAAGTCATGCCAATTATCAATTTATTATATAGTGTGCTGGTTTATTACAGTTTCAGTATTTTGAAAGAGCGGCTCAGCCAGTCATTTATCATTATGAGACCTTTGACCTGAACAAATTTTACTTCCTGAATCCTACCTGTTTGCTAGGCACCAGGCAGTCATGCATCCAGAGAGCTCTACATAAGGGTGTTTTGCCTATTTTAAAACCTTAATTGACCCTCTTACCCTATGTTGTGGGTACTCAAAAGAATTTAATTTAATTCCAGATATATCAAAGCCAATGCCAGCAGGAACTAAAATCCGACACTATGACCGTGAGAAATGCTGGAACTGTCGGTGTGGAATGGGACTGTTTATTCGTTTGTTTCACACAGCTCTGTGCATTGCCATCACTGGGACACTGCTATGGAAAGACAGCGGTAAGTATAGACACATGTCATAGAAAAATGAGTCTCTAGTTTTATCAATGGACACCCACTTGACTATTTACAAAAAAATAGACACGAGAAATTGAGAATACGCCATTTTATTGACGTTTTTAACTCATTCACACAAATACAACTGTTGTTGCTTTTTGATGCCTATGCAATAGACAACTTTTGAGAACATATTGACTAATGCGCAATTTCTGGTTTTGTCAAAAATGTTGTCAATTTTATTCAATAATTATACTTTCACTTGTAAACACTGAGATTTTTCACAAGATTTTTGTCCAGATGTTTTTATGGTCATCTGCTGCAGATTTGTTGTATGTGTGAAAGAGTTTTCAACTCCATATCATAATTATTCTTTCATTTATAGAAATTATTAATGTATGGCTAATAAACTATATTAAATTGTATTGAATTAAAAACAAGTTTTTTTTTAGTAATTTTTATAGCCAGTAGTCAGTCATGTTGCCAATGGCAAAATGTATGTTGTTTTCCAAATTTTTCAATATAAATTCCCTGGCAATCAGAAGTTAAAAAAAAATTGAGGAAATGAAAAGGAAACAAAGAAGAAATTATAAACAAAACTGTTATTTCCCTTACATGCAAGCGTCTATTCACAGAGACATTCAATCCAGGCTTAATATCCATAAAAGCATATTATATATGAAAAATTCCCAATTTTGCCAAAAAATATGAAAAAATTCCCAATTCCATGGGTATCGGTCATATTCCCAAAATTACCAAAATAAACCCTGAAAACATTGCACTTTAACTATGTGATCAATACAAATAACCTGTTACAATGCAAGCATCACATTGTTTTAGCTCGACTTTTCAAAGAATATGGAGAGTTAGGCTTTTCTCACAAACCACAGATGCTATTGGTTTGAAACTTCACACAATTATTGGAATTCATCAAATGAACTTGCAGGACAAGTCCCAAAACTCTATATCAGATTTTGGACACAATTATGCCCCTTTTTGGACTTAGAAATTTTGGTTAAATTTTTGCATGCAAGGCTTTTTCTCACAAACCACAGATGCTATTGCTTTGAAACTTCACACACTCATTGGACATAAATATATCTATAAATTCTGGTTAAAGTTATGCGTGCAACTACATTAAAAGGCCATATCTTAGTAACTACTTGATGCATTGCATTGAAACTTTATACAACCCTTCCCAACCATCACACCTGACCTATGTAAATAATCAAGTATGATAACTCTATCCAGCATATAATGCAAATTATGGCCCTTTTGTTAACTTAGAAATTCTGGTTAAAGTTTTGCGTGCAACTACATGAAGAGTCCATATCTCAGTAATTACTTGATGCATTGCATTGCAACTTAATACAACCCTTCCCAACTTTCACAACTATATATATTATTACGTTAGATAACTCTATCCTGCATTTAAAGCAAATTATGGCCCTTTTTATACTTAGAAATTCTGGTTAAAGTTTTGCATGTGAGGTTCTATCATGGATATACATGTATCTCAGTAACCACTAATGCTACTGACTTGAAACTTCATTCATGTCTTTAGGGCTCTCAGACAGTCAAGTTAGATAACTCTTGTATGAATGTAGTACAAATTATGGCCCTTGTTTGAATTTGAAAATTTGGTTATAGTTTTGCATGCATGGTACTATCATGCACATATCTCAGTAACCACTCAGGGATTAATTTAAAACTTCAATATAGTCTTTAAAGGTATCAAACTAATTGGGTTAGGTAACTCCTGACTAAATTTATTATAAATTATGACCCTTGTTGAAGTTAGAAACTTGGGTTAAAGTTTTGCATGCAAGGCCTTTTCTCACAAACAGCAGATGCTATTCAAACAAGACTTATCAAACTTGATTTATAGTACTATACTATCAGGATACTATCTCAGTAGCAACTGTTGACTGTAATATCAAATGGCCTAATAGTCGAGCATGCTGTCTTGCGGATAGCTCCTGTTATTAAATTTAAGCAGCTATCTCATGAATTTATATATTTTATCACCTGATTTAGACCTTGCCTAATTGAATCTAATTATTATATGTACAGCATTAAGGCGGTCACTTGTGGAGTTGGAAAATCCGCTGTATGGTGCTGTGTATATCGGACTAGTTGGGATTTCCTTAGTGCTTTATTTTACAACATGTTATACAAATCCAGGATATGTCATCATATCTCATTATAAAAAGGTATGTCATTATTCACGTTATAAAAAGGTATCTCATCATATCTCATTATAAAAAGGTATGTCATAAAAAGGTATGTCCTTATTCTCGTTATAAAAAGGTACATCATTATTCTCGTTATAAGTCATTATTCTCAGTCGGTAGCGACGCGGGCTGTCAATCCAGGGGTTGTGAGTTTGAACCCCGGCTCGGCCAACATTCTTTCCGATGTTTGACAAAAGTCATTGTGACCTGCGTCACTTGTCTTTCAGCAATGGGCTGTTTAACAGTCTATGTGGAAAAGCAGCCAGTTGCTTGGAAAGTATGTTGTGTGGTGTACTGGTGTAGGAAAACCAGGAAACGCATGAGTAAGCGAACTGGTGGCCGTGATATGACTGAGAAATTGTTGAAAACAGCGTTAAACCCCATTCAATCAATCAATCATTATTCTTGCTATAAAAAGGTATGTCATTAATCTCGTTATAAAAAGGTATGTCATTATTCTCACTATAAAAAGGTATGTCATTATTCTCGTTATAAAAAGGTATGTCATTATTCTCGCTATAAAAAGGTATGTCATTATTTTTGCTATAAAAGGTATGTCATTATTCTCACTATAAAAAGGTATGTCATTATTCTCGCTATAAAAAGGTTTGTCATTATTCTCGCTATAAAAAGGTATGTCATTATTCTTGCTATAAAACGGTATGCCATTATTCTCACTATAAAAAGGTATGTCATTATTCTCATTATAAAAAGGTATGTCATTATTCTTGCTATAAAAAAGGTATGTCATTATTCTTGCTATAAAAAGGTATGTCATTATTCTCACTATAAAAAGGTATGTCATTATTCTTGCTATAAAAAAGGTATGTCATTATTCTTGCTATAAAAAGGTATGTCATTATTCTCACTATAAAAAGGTATGTCATTATTCTTGCTATAAAAAGGTATGTCATTATTCTCACTATAAAAAGGTATGTCATTATTCTCGCTATAAAAAGGTATGTCATTATTCATGCTATAAAAAGGTAGGTCATTATTCAACCCATCCTGCATACAGACCCTTTTCAACACCTATGCTGCAGATGACTTTTGAAAACATTGTGGCAATTTCTTCTATGGCCAAAATGTGTTTCAACTTTATTTAATAGTTACTCTTTCATTTACAAAACATTTCCATATTTTAGCAAAGATGTTTAAAAGTCTTCTGCTGCAGCTTTGTTGTAAGTGAAAAGGGTTAAATTTAATCCATTTCCTAAATTATGAGAATTTAAGATGCCTTTGCAGTAAATGAATTTTTAAAAAAAATTGGAAAATGAATATTGTTCAAAACATACAAAGGATTTAAAATACATTTTTAATATTCTTGAGAATTTTTGACATTTCAGCAGATGACTTTCAAAGCCATGTTGTGATTTTTTTCCCCAAATTTTAAATTTCTTCTCTTATAAAATTTATGAAAACACATTTTTGTCTGATCTGTTTGAGCTAGAAATAGCTAATCAAATTTTGGAAAACATGTTGTTTAGATTTCAAGGCTCCAATTTGCGTGTATTTATTTCAGTCTGAGAGGCGTAATGTTGAGACCCTAGAGATGGAGAGTGAACAATCCGAGGAAGAAGATATAGAGATGTGTAACAGGGTTCAACAACCATTACATGAAAAATATAAATATCGATATTGTGATTTTTGTGAAATACAGGTAAGGTCCAAATCTGGATGTGTACTTTCTTTCAACAAACTTTACATGAATAATATAAATATCAAAACTGTGATTATTAAAAGATATATTGTATGTTTTGTTGCAGTTTTAAAAATGTAACATGAAATTTCTTTTGTAAATGATGCCTGAATATGTGATTAACCCTTTCCCATATACAACAAATCTGCAGCAGACATCTGACGACTTTGAAAATATCTCGACAATAATATGGAAAATCTCCAAAAATGAAGACATTCTTATATTTGAAAAGAGTTGAAAAGATTGTGTCAAAGTTTTCAAAAGTTGTCCGCTGCAGAGGCATCAGAAAGCGTCTGTATGTGGGAAAGGGTTAATGTCTGGGTGTGTATAACAGTAGACTTACCTTAACTTTACATGAAAAATATACATGTACAGTCCAACCTGTGTTTAAAGACCACCCATGGTGAAAACCCCAATATAGTCTTTGTTCACAGGTGGTCTTTAATTGCAAGGTCCTTTATGCAGAAAATGATTAATTGGGAAATTAAATGTGTGGTTGCTAAAGACAGGGAATTGCTATACAATGGTGGTCTTTAGCACAGGTTTAACTCTATATCGGTTCTGTGATTAGTGCCAAGCCTGGATGTTAAATAAACAGAAGGAGCATATTGCAATTTAGAAATCACTAACTGGATTATTTTGAGCAATTAATTATTTTCCCACAATGTTTTGAATAGACCTCTGCTGTCATTGCATCAAATGGGGACTGTATCTGGTAAAATGGTAACCTCTTCCCACTTGCAGGCATCCCTAGCATAGGACTGTTGAAAACATTGTGGCAAAAGCAGAAATTGCTCATGATGTGCAATATCTCCCTTTGCTACAATGTTTTTCAATTTTATCAGAATTGTCGTATGAGGGAAAGGGTTAAACTTAAATAACAATAAAACAAACTGTCCAACAATTTTTCATTTACTGACATTGGCAGGTGAGACGTTGTGCGTTCTTTGGAAAACTATTGTCTTGTTTGTTAGGTATTTCCCTGTTTGTTAGGTATTTCCCTGTTTGTTATTCCAGCCTCCCATAAGAAGCAAGCACTGTGAGGATTGTAAACTGTGCGTCCACAGGTATGACCATCATTGTCCATGGTTAGAGGCGTGTATTGGAGAGAGGAATCATAAATACTTCTGGTCCTTTCTACTCACAATGGTGATCCTCATTCTCTGGACTTTCATCATAGTCTGGCAAGTATTTAACCCTTTCTCACCTGTAAACGCATTCTGACGCAATAGCAGCAGACGACTTTTGAAATTTGACACTTAACCCTTTCCCTCATACGACAATTCTGCAGCAGACGACTTTGAACGTATTTTGTCAAAACATAAAAAATCTCCATATTTGAATGGATAACCTATGACAAAAAGTGGAAAACATTGTGGCAAAAGGAGAAATTGCATGTTTTGTGCAATTTCTTCTTTTGTCACTATGTTTTCAAAAAGCCGTCTGCTTCAGAGGCGTCAGAAAGCATCTATATGAGGGCAAGGGTTGAATTTTGTAATAAAAACAGGTTGTAATCTTTGTAGAAAAGGAGTAATTTATTGTTTTTGTGTCTACTGCCTTTAAAGAATAATATTGACACTGGCATCAGTTCTCCATCGTCTGTCCGTCTTACAGATTTCTTGGCACAATATGATGGATACAGGCATCTTTTGACACCTGCAAAACACTTTTTGGAGTGAGTTTATTAGAACGAAATCTTATGCTCTGTTTTTTATTTACAGGGAAAGTTTTGTGTCAGAGAAATTATGGACGGACTGGTTCCATAGTAATCTATTGTTATTTTTTGACACTGTGGTCCTTGTTCTAAGCGGCCCAGTGGTTGTAGGGCTGTTTGTGTTCCATACATATTTATTGATAAACGGACTTACAACATGGGAAGCAACCTCAAGAGAGAGGATAACTTATCTCAAACATTTAGAAGATGACTTTAATCCATTCAACGAGGGATGTGTTAGAAATATGCACCACTTTTTTTTCAGTTACAGGTTGAGGAAATGGGAAGTCATGTATTCTCAGCGTGCTAAATTTAAAGATGGTACGACTTAAAGAGTTCATAGATCTAACAATTATATGCATGTCTTGACCATATCAATACAAAATATTTTATTTATAAACCCCATTTATATATTGTTATTAGTCCCCTTCTGGTCAAAGACCGGTTTGGAGACTATAGGTTTGGTCGATTCCGTCTGTCTGTCTGTCAGTCCCACCTTATCTTGTCCGGCCCACATCTTAACCATGCATCATAGGATTTTAAAGAAACTTGGTACAAACGTTCACCATGATGAGGTGGCATGTCGCGCACAAAACCTCAAATGTCAAGGTCACACTTAAGAGGTCAAAGGTCAAAATGAGTACTATTTGATAGGACTGTACCTTGTACGGACCACATTTTAACCATGCATAATAGGATTTGAAAGAAACTTGATACAAACGTTCACCATGATGAGGCGGCGTGTCACAAAACCCAGGCCTGTACGTCAAATGTCAAATTCACACTTAAGAGGTCAAAGGTTAAAATGAGTACTATTTGATAGGACTACCTTGTACGGCCCACATTTTAACCATGCATAGTAGGATTTGAAAGAAGCTTGGCACAAATGTTCACCATGATGAGGTAGCCTGTCGCGCACAAACTCAGGTCTGTACCTCAAATGTCAAGGTCACACTTAAGAGGTCAAAGGTCAAAATTAGTACTATTTGATAGGATGTACCTTGTACGGCCCACATTTTAACCATGCATAATAGGATTTGAAAGAAACTTGACACAAACGTTCACCATGATGAGGCGGCGTGTTGCACACACAACACCCAGGCCTGTACCTAAAATGTCAAGGTCACACTCAGAAGTCAAAGGTTAAAATGATTACTGTTCTATAGGATTACCTTGTCCGGCCCACATTTTAACCATGCATAATAGGATTTGAAAGAAACTTGACACAAACGTTCACCATGATGAGGCGGCGTGTTGCACACACAATACCCAGGCCTGTACCTAAAATGTCAAGGTCACACTCAGAAGTCAAAGGTTAAAATGATTACTGTTCTATAGGATTACCTTGTCCGGCCCACATCTCAACCATGCATCATAGGATTTCCAAGAAATTTGGCGCAAACATTCACCATGATGAGGCGGCGTGTCATACTCAAGACCCAGGCCTGTACCTCAAATGTCAAGGTCACTCTTAGATGTCAAAGGTCAAAATTAGTACTATTTGATAGGACTGTACCTTGTCCGGCCCACATTTCAACCATGCATCATAGAATTTGAAAGAAACTTGGCACAAACATTCACCAGGGGACTTTTGTATTGCTTGCAATACAACATTAACTTGTTTATTATGTCACACACCATGTAACTGGGGAGATATACAGTGTTTGCTTGGGTTGTATGTCCGCTCCATAACTTTCGAAAAACACTTGAAGGATTATGAAACGACTCTCTACAAATGTTCACCATATTTATGACAACTCAGTTGAAGGTCAATGTCATTCTTAGAGGTCAAAAGGTCATATGACTATGTTTTGTGTCGGCTACATATTTCTAAGGATTTTGAAACAATTCGCCATATTGAGCCGATCTGCAGCAAGCATGTTTCTGACAGCTCAGTGTAAGGTCAAGGTCAAAGGTCATATGACTTTATTTCGTGTCTGCTCCGTATCTCTTATATACTGCTTGAAGGATTTTGAAATGAATATCTCATTGTTTGTCAGAAGTTATACCTGAAGCTAATTTAACCCTTTCCCAGTCTTACATGCAGATTCATCTGCATAAGAATACTTTTGAAAACATTATAGAAAAAGGAGATATTGCTACTTTTGTCATGACATTTTCAACTCAATTCAATTATTAGACTTTGATAAGTAGAAAGTTTTCATAGCCATTCATGTTGAAAGTGGCATAAAACAAAAACAAATCATAATCATCCGCTGCTATTGACTAAATGATTTGGAGTTTAACCCATTTTCAACATAATTTCAGTTTTATCACGGCCAAAGATCACCTTACCATATGGTGCAGATTTGTCTTATGTGGGAAAGGAAGAGTTAATAGAAGTTTGACAGTGAAAGCTGTGGTAAAACTGTGTCGATATTGAGAATCACTGTTGGCAGATTGTTAAACTGTGTATATATTGAGGATCACTGTTGGCAGATTGTTAAACTGTGTATATATTGAGAATCACTGTTGGCAGATTGTTAAACTGTGTCTATATTGAGAATCACTGTTGGCAGATTGTTAAACTGTGTATATATTGAGGATCACTGTTGGCAGATTGTTAAACTGTGTATATATTGAGAATCACTGTTGGCAGATTGTTAAACTGTGTCTATATTGAGAATCACTGTTGGCAGATTGTTAAACTGTGTATATATTGAGGATCACTGTTGGCAGATTGTTAAACTGTGTATATATTGAGAATCACTGTTGGCAGATTGTTAAACTGTGTATATATTGAGAATCACTGTTGGCAGATTGTTAAACTGTGTATATATTGAGAATCACTGTTGGCAGATGGTAAAACTTTGTCTATATTGAGAATCACTGTTGGCAGATTGTTAAACTGTGTATATATTGAGAATCACTGTTGGCAGATTGTTAAACTGTGTATATATTGAGAATCACTGTTGGCAGATTGTTAAACTGTGTATATATTGAGAATCACTGTTGGCAGATTGTTAAACTGTGTATATATTGAGAATCACTGTTGGCAGATTGTTAAACTGTGTCTATATTGAGAATCACTGTTGGCAGATTGTTAAACTGTGTATATATTGAGAATCACTGTTGGCAGATTGTTAAACTGTGTATATATTAAGAATCACTGTGTTGCAGATTTGTTTTATGTGGGAAAGGAAGGATTAGGAAAAGTTGGACAGTGAATGCTATGGTAAAAATGTGTCTGTAGTGAGAATCACTCAGATGACATAAGAACCGTCCTCATATCCCCAATGCAGCTGATGTAAGTGAATTTACCAATAGAATAGTTTATTTTGTGACTCTATGAAACTTGGTGCTTATATTAAATGGGTTCTACATGTATTTCTTTTTTCTCCTTTTTAAACCACATTAAACAAGAGCGCCAAATGTCACAAAATACGCCCATCCTGTTTTTTTGAGACCAAGTATAGTGGTAATTGGTTGTACGTCAGCCAAACTTAGAGAGCGGACACTGTTAGACCAGTTTTGGCTATTTCGAGGGACATAATTGTGTAGTGACTAAGATGACGTTGTAAGTTATCAAACGTGACCAAGATATTCTGCCCATCAACATATTGTCTAAATTTGGTGATGATCGGATAAAGGCTTTACAAGTTATTTAGCTGACAATACCAATTTTAGGTAATTTCTATAATTAAAGGGCGATAACTCTCAATTGGCTTAAGCGATAAGGCTAGTTATCAAACTTGTCCGAGATATTATGCCAATACACATTCTGACTAAATTTGGTGATGATTGGACAAAGGCTCCTAAAGTTATTAAGCTGACAAGGCCAATTTTAGGTAATTTCTATAATTAAAGGGCAGTAACTCACGATTGACTAAAGCGATATGGCTAGTTATCGAACTTGTCCGAGATATTATGCAAATACACATTCTGACCAAATTTTGTAATGATAGGATAAAGGCTTTTAAAGTTATTGAGCTGACAAGACCAATTCTATAATTAAAGGGCGATAACTCTTGATTGACTAAAGCGATATGGCTAGTTATCGAGCTTGTCCGAGATATTATGCCAATACACATTCTGACTAAATTTGGTGATGATTGGGCAAAGGCTTCTAAAGTTATTGAGCTGACAAGACCAATTTTGGGTAATTTCTATAATTAAAGGGCAATCATTCTTGATTGACTTAAGCGATATGGCTAGTTATCGAACTTGTTCGAGATATTATCCCAATAAACATTCTGACTAAATTTGGTGATGATTGGACAAAGGCTTCTTAAGTTATTGAGCTGACAAGACCAATTGTGGGTAATTTCTATAATAAAAGGGCAATAACTCTTGATTGACTAAAGCGATATGGCTAGTTATCGAACTTGTCCGAGATATTAGCCCAATACACATTCTGTCAAAATTTGGTGATCATTTGATAAAGGCTTCTAAAGTTATTGAGCTGACAAGACCAAATTTGGGTAATTTCTAGAATTAAAGGGCGATAACTCTTGATTGACTAAAGCGATATGGCTAGTTATCGAACTTATCCGAGATATTATGCCAATACACATTCTGACTAAATTTGGTGATGATTGGACAAAGGCTTCTAAAGTTATTAAGCTGACAACATACTGGACACCGCCCGTACGCGGTAAAACTATAATACGATCCGTTTTTTCAAAACGGCCGTATAAAAACATTATATCTGCAGCATACAATTCTGGGATGCAAATTTGTCTAAATGAAAGTACAGGTTTAGAATAAAGTACAAGATATTTTGAGAAAATGGGAAATTGCACATCATGAGCAATTTCTCTTTGCCAAACAATTTGTTGCAAAAGTCATATCTGCTGCACTTGCATCCAAATTTGACGCTCTCGATTGACTGACAAAAGTCATCGTGATTTGCATAAAGTAATCTTTAACCAAAACGGGCCATTGGCAAAAAGTCAGAATTATGTGTGAAGGTCAGGAAACATATTTGTCCATAAATGGCTGCTATGAAAAAAATAATTTTTAAAATGTTTTTATTAACCCTTTACCTCATACTACAATTCTGCAGCAGACGACTTTGAACATATTTTGTCAAAAAATAGAAAATCTCTGTTTATTTTCTGTTTCAGGAATGATTACTCTTTACCTCTATCCCCCTGAGAGGGAATGTGTCGACTGCACATGCTGATCTTGTAGGGATACATTATGCAGATTACGCAGATTCCATGATGTTGGTTTTCTCTATGAACGACTCATTTATTCTTTCCCAAATGCTTTAGACTTTAAACCCTTTCCCTCATACGACAATTCTGCAGCAGACGACTTTGAACATATTTTGTCAAAAAATAGAAAATCTCTATAATTGAATGGATAACCTATGACTAAAAGTGGAAAACATTGTGGCAAAAGGAGAAATTTCTCGTTTTGAGCAATTTCTTCTTTTGTCACTATGTTTTCAAAAAGCTGCAGAGGCGTCAAAAAGCGGCTATATGAGGTAAAGGGTTAAAGCCACTTTCAACAATTTTTCAGTTATATACCGGTAACTGATTTTCCTAGGTAAGTTTCCAGTATTACTGGTCCATTTATTCCGACACCAGCGAGTCCGTTGTAATGCTAACCCCAGAATCCTGGGAGCCAGGGAGGGAAAGCCATTACTACCATTTTCAAAGTCTAGGGATTGACTTGGGTTTGGGATTGAACCTACCACCTTCTGCACATCAGAGGGGGACCGTCGAGGCAGTCGATAAATGGTTAAAATATGTCGGGTAAACACTATTAAAGAACTCCAAATAAACAAAACCTTATTTGGAAAGCAAAATTTGTGGCAAAAGGAAAATTGCTCATTATGAGCAATTTCTTCTTTTGTCATATTGTTTTCTTAAGGCATCTGCTGCAGAAGCATCAGAAAGTGTCTATAGGTGGGTAAAAGGTTTAAGATTCTTTAAAAAGAATAATTAACCCTTTCCCTTATACGACAATTCTGCAGCAGACGACTGAACATATTTTGTCAAAAAATAGAAAATCTCTATAATTGAATGGATAACCTATGACTAAAAGTGGAAAACATTATGGCAAAGGAGAAATTACTCGGTCATTATGGAGCATTTTCTCCTTTTGCCAAATTGATTTCATATTTATATATGAGAAAAGATTAACAAGTAAAAAAACAAACAAAAAATGTTTCATAACTTAAAAAGATTTATTTATTTATAATTTAAAAAGAGAAAACAAGTTCATAAAGACAACACACATATAATAACATGGAATAAACACTAACACATATGTGTAAACAATATAAATGCATAATTACTAGGACATAAAACAAGATTGTTTGAAGAAACACATATGTTGCCTTCCAGGTCAGTAAGTGAAAGCATGACGGAGAAGAAGTGAACCGTTTGTCACCTTTCCACGGTGGGCGACACAAAAACCTTGCATACAGAGCAACACATGCCATCTATGCCACAATAAGTTGTGTCAGCACATAATCAAACTGAGAGTCCACTAACACCAATTTTAAACTTGTACCATATCTAATATTGATATGTTTTTATCCATTTCCCTCATGTATATAGATGTATTCTGATGCCTCTGCAGCAGTGTCTTTTTGTCAACATTGTGACAAAAGGAGAAATGGCTCATAAAGAGCAATTTCTCCTTTTGCCAGAATGTTTTCATGTATAGAGATTTTCCATATTTTTGCCAATTGGTTTTCAGTCGAATTCTGCAGATTTGTTTCTCCCTCAGCACATTGAACTGTCATGTGAAAGTTAAGGGAACATTACATGTATATATACTTTTACATAAACTGCATTAAACTGTCTCTATGAAATAAAGATTGTCTAGAATGTTCATCATTTTCTAGTGTGCCACAAACAAGTATTATATGCATAGAAACAAATCTACACTATATGGGGCCACACCAAAGAAAACAAGAAAATCAGTTCAACAGAGGGATGCTCCTCGAATGGGATGTAAAATTAGCAAGGACCATTACTCTGGCTGGATACTCCTCAAATGGAATCCCAAATAACAAAGGGCCATAACTCGGGAAGAAATATTTCATCTGAACAAGCTGATTATATTTCTAGGTGCATCTTTTGTTACTACAGGTTCCCAAAAGAGTTCAGTTAGATGCGTAAAACACATTCTTTCCGGGGAACATAAACCTATTTATGGAAGCCTATGACAAGCAAGGATCAAGATCAGCCTCATTAGCCAGTATACAGTCTAATCAAGGTCTTACTTTCTCGCCATGGTATTTTAACCCTTTCCCACATACAGACGCTTTCTGACATCTCTGCAGCAGAAGACTTGAAAACATTGTGGCAAATGGAGAAATTACTCAAGTCATTATGGAGCATTTTCTCCTTTTGCCAAATTGGTTTCATATTTATATATGAGAAAAGATTAAAACATTATTCCAGATTTTAAGTTAATTAAGAAGTTCAACTTCATTGCTAATATAAAAAAAATGTGATGAATTGTTCAAAAGAAACAAAATGTCTTATTTTGTCGTCCTTTCATATCACACAGATGAATTGATAAAAAGAAAATGGTGGTTTATTATTGCACAAGTCATAAAAATCCTGATTACTTGGTATACATTGTTATTTATACTCATAATGAGCAATTTCTCCTTTTCCACATAGTATTTTTTATAACATTTTCCGCTGCACATGCTTCAAAATGGCAAGCAGGATAGGGTTAACCCTTTCCCCCATACGCCAAATCTGCAGCAGACGACTTTGAACATATTTTGTCAAAAAATGGAAAATCTCTATAATTGAATGGATAACCTATGACTAAAAGTAGAAAACATTGTGGCAAAAGGAGAAATTGCTCGTTTTGAGCAATTTCTTCATTTGTCACTATGTTTTCAAAAAGGCGTCAGAAAGAGTCTACATGAGGGAAAGGGTTTAATGATAGGTTTTCCATATTTTTGCCCCCAATGTTTTCAATGTCGTTGGCTGCTTTGCTGTATGATAGAAAGGATGCATGAATGCAACTACGAGAAAACTGCTACATGCAAACCACTTTGTGATGGTGCATAAAAATGACAATTAATGTCAATCTAACATTTAGAAGTAAGATTATGCAAATTTGTGTACACGGGGCACTATATTGTAATAATAATAATGGAATCTATGGCATACATCATACAAATAACAAGTCAAGAAACAAACTGTTTGATAAAACCTTTCCCTTAAGCATTTGAGCGGTGCTTTACGAAAACTAACCCTAGCATAATTTATTACATAACTTGTGTGGAAAAAGACCCGACTATGCATCCATGAAAAAGGATCCAAATAGACAGCTTTACAGACGTTTCCTTAACCCTTCTGTCACTCATTGGTGAATGGTGCAGTCAGATCAGACTGCTGGCTGAACTGGATCTACACTGATTGCAAATGCCCAAGGCTTGGTTTTCGCAGAGCACCACTTGTATATACAACTTCTTCACATTTCATTGTTTAAATACATTGTGGCATAAGCAGCAAATCGCTTGCCATTATGAGCAATCTCTGCTTTTGTCAGCTGAAGAGGCATTAGAAGTTGTCTGTATCAGGGAAAGGTTTCAATATACACATAAAACTGGACAAAATCATGTGATCACAAAGTCTAAGGTCATAATGTATACGGAACCAGTCTGAAATATTCTACTATCCGATTGGTTGAAATGAACCAATTATCAAATCTAACCAATCATATACATGCAATTAGACTGGTTTCACTTTCATACATTTATAACCCTAAATACAATTTACGAGTGTCTATATTTGAACACATCAAATACAGAAATTGGTCCCACAATTTACTCTTAACACAGTAATAAAAGTTGGATCTTTCCACACATATGTACATAATGCCATGTTTCATTTGAAGTTTAATTGTTAGTTAACCTTGATCAGAAATATTTGGAGCGATCTGCTTCTAAAATATCGGACGATTAACCTCATCTGCAGAAGACACATTTTGAAAACACTGGCAAATGGAGAAATTGCTCAAAATGAGCAATTTATCCTTTCTTCACCATGTTCTCAACTCTATTCAATTATTGTAGTTTCATTTAAAGGGAGTTTCCATTTTTTTTGGTATGCTTTCAAAGTCGCCTGCTGCAGATTTGTTGTGTGTGGGAAAAAGGTTAATATAATACAGGTAATTATGAAGAATAATTTACAACAGACATATATATTATTCTGACGACTGCACTCCAAAACAGGTAGACAGGCCGGGTACCTTCATGAATGTTCAATATAGACCTTTGAGAGTACATGTAATCAGTCTATAACCCTTTCTCTCATATAGACGCTTTCTGACGCCTTTGCAGCAGATGGCTTTTTAAAAACATAGTGACAAAAGAAGAAATTGCTCAAAACGAGCAATTTCTCCTTTTGCCGCAATGTTTTCCACTTTTGGTCATAGGTTATCCATTCAATTATAGAGATTTTCTATGTTTTGACAAATTATGTTAAAAGTCGTCTGCTGCAGAATTGTCGTATGAGGGAAAGGGTTAACCATTTCCCACTTGTAGACACATTTTGATGCATCTGCAGCAGACGACTTTGGAAAACAATAAAATTATGCAGTATCATATTTTCATATCTATAGTTTACCTAAATGTTTTCAAAGTTGTCTGCTGCAGATTTGTTGTATGTCGGAAAAGGTTTATTGAAATGAGTTACAAAAGTAAGATAAGATGGTGTGTACATAGGGAGACTGGATTATACAAAATTCATGAAGAAGGAAGGTATTTGACTATTTTTCACAATAATAGCATAAATTTTATAATACAGTCATCAAGATTATTTTCTAACATTCACGAGTATTTAAAAATGACCCTAGCATAGCACTATACTAGTTACCTAATTATACAAGAAGAGAGAAAAAGATTATTTATCAACCCTCCCTTTCCCACAGACAGCAAATCTGCAGCAGACAATTTTGAAAAGAGCTAGGCAACAATACGGAAAAAAGTATAGTTATTGAATTCAAAGAGTTGAAAACATTATACCAAAAGGAGCAATGTTTTCAAAAGTTGTCTGCTGCTGATGCGTAAAATTGCATCTGCAAGTTGAAAAGGGTTAAATACAAATGTACTCTATTACATATATAGCTCACCACTGAATCCCCCTTTGGTTGTTTGGGAATACAGAAATCCTTATGTGTGAACTGTAAACGGATTTCTAGTGTTTGGCAAAAAAAGAGTGTTTAATTAAAGGAACACACATATCACCTATAAATAACCAATATCTATATTCACAGTCTAAAGTATAACAAGTATAAAGATAGACAGGCGACACAGAAAGTTATCCCCGTCAAGGCAGGCGACAAAAAGTATGGTAATAGTTTTAAAAATAACAGAACAAATTGCATGTACTGCGCATGCAAATTCTCTCTATCTACACGTAATATCATATGCATGGACATAAACCTCTCACAACATCACAAGTGAAACACTTTTAACCCTTTCCCTCATACAACAATTTTGCAGCAGACGACTTTGAACGTATTTTGTCAAAACATAGAAAATCTCCATAATTGAATGGATGACCTATGACAAAAAGTGGAAAACATTGTGCCAAAAGGAGAAATTTCTTCTTTTGTCACTATGTTTTCAAAAAGCCGTCTGCTGCAGAGGCATCAGAAAGCGTCTATATGAGGGAAAGTGTTAACTCTTTCCCACATACAAACACATTTTGACACATCTACAGCAGATCGATTTTCATAAGAAGCAATTTCTCCTTTTGCCACAAATGCTTCCAACTTTTTACGATAACAGTATTCCCATTTATAGAGATTTTCAATATTTTTGTATCGATGTATGTATCCTAAGTTGTCTGCGGCATGGTTTGTTGTACATGTGAAAGGTTTTAATCGGCACACCAATGTGCATACAAAGCTCAACAGTGACTTTTACATGTGAGATTTACTTGTGAATTTCAACCCTTTCTCTGAAATAGACAATAACTTACAGATGGGAATTTAAGAAATCAATTAAGGACCAATGCTCTATATGTTTTCACTCAATTAGAGATTTTCTATTTTTTGACAAAATATGTTCAAAGTCATCTGCTGCAGAATTGTCGTATGAGGGAAAGGGTTAAGTTATGGCTCTTTATACATGTATTGCTAAAAAATAGCAATTTCTCCTTTTCGCACAATGTATTCAACTCTGTTTTTAAAGATTTACTACAAATTCTTTAGATGTTACATTTTCATAGCAGACGACTCTGAAAATGGGGGCATCAGAGAAAGGGGTTAAAGAAAGGGCCGTGATCCATACACAATTCTCCATATTAAACATGAACTCCTATGTATTCTACACTAGGTATCAAAGACAAATAAGTTATAAAAGTATTGCACTAAATTGGTCGAGTTGATTTAACTGCTAAGTTCTCTCAAATCACTTAAAAATCCTTCTGGAGTCAAAATGTGGGTGGAGCCTGCAAAATAAAAGGATGAATTAGTTTAAATTAATGAGTTTTAACTTTTGTTAGGATAACCCTTAACTATTTCCTGTGAATTTTGTTTAACCCTTTCCCACATATAGACCCTTCATGACGCCTCTGCAGCAAATGAATTTTGAAAACATTGTGACAAAAGGAGAAATTGCTCATCATGAGCAATTTCTCCTTTTGCCACAATGTTTTCAACTCTTTTTTAAATCATTATACTTTCATTTTCAGAGACTTTTCACATTTTTGGCAAGATGCTTTGAAAGTCTTCTGCTGCAGAATTGCTGTATGTGGGAGAGGGTTAAAGAAAATGACTTAGAGAGGAAATGAGAATAACTACATGTACCCTGCAAAGCTTTTTCCCCCCATATTTTTTAGTCAATGTTTTCAAAGTCGTCTGCTGCAGATTTGCCCAGGTACATGTATAACATTTCAAGAGTTGTCTCAAAACAGTGGAAAACTTTAAGTCACATGATCAAACTGTCTTAATCTTTTCCCATATAGAACAAATTTGCAGCAGAAAACTTAGAAAAACATCTAGGCAAAAATTGTTTGCTGCATCAAAATACATGTGCATGAAAGCAAGAGTTAAACAAGAAACCGCTGAAGACGGTAAGGCCTGATTGTCGGCAATTTGACCTTAAAAATCGACAAACCAAGGTCAAGGTCAAAGTAACCATAGAAATCAATAGAACTTTTACTGGTTACCTTCAGGCAAAGTTTCAAGTTTGTAACCCTTTCCAGTGCTGAGATTTTTCCTCAACCTGAAACTTTAACCAAAATGTTGACGGACAGAGAGACAGAAAGACAGACGGACATCGCCAATCTATAGACCGGAATTGCTAGAGCAATCCGGCCAAAAAGCATATCTGACAGACGTATCATGTACACATATCAACCAGCTACCTGACACAGAAACATTAGATGACCTTTGCAGTGTACAACAGTTACTGTTGAAATAATTGTGAAAAAGAAATATTTCAAAACAATGATATCCTCTTTTTTCAAAATGTTTCCAACTCCACATCAAATTATACTTCTTTATATCTTGGTAATACAGTATTTTTTTCTCGGGTGTTAACAAAGCAAACGACTCAAATATATATAAATTGAGATAAACACATTTAAGAAACCTTACCGATTAAAACTTCCCAGTTTTTAACAGCCGCTGTGACCTCATACGCACATCGGAGTTCCGAGTAAGAAACGCCTCCAATGATGAATATCATTAGACGTGGTCCACTCTTGTAATTAGCTTGACCTTTGTCCTTGTGCCAATGGCCGTAGCGAGCACTGAAATTGACAGATGTTGATTAAATATTTACCACCTATAGACGCATTTTGACGCATGTGCAGCAGACGACTTTTGAAAACATCGTGACAAAAGGAGAAATTGCTCAAAACGAGCAATTTCTCCTTTTGCCACAATCTTTTCCATTTTTTTCCAGTAATTATACAAAGTCATACAATTATTGAGATTTTCCATATTTTTTAGTAGACATTTTTAAGTCGTCTGCTGCAGATTTGTCATATGTGGGAAAGGGGTAACTCTTTCCCTGATACAATATTTGATGGATTATAACATTGCAGCAGACAATATTTTAGAAACATTAAATTTTATTTACAATTGAACTTTTGATACAGGAATTCTTGAATTCTGTTTTGAGTGATATTAACATATATATATATCTAACAAATGTGTTGGTCAGCACAAATTTGTTATTAGTGGGAAAAATCATGACAAAAAAAAAATATTCCCTTATCAAACTTCAATGGCATATTAACTCCCCTTTCCCACATACAACACATTAGAAATCTGACAACTTGAAAAGTATAAAATCTTTTTTTCCACTCTTTTTTGTTTAAATGTCTATAAATCAGAGTTTAAATATTGCATAGAGCTGAAAACATTGTGACAAAAGGAGAATTCGCTCATAATGAGGAATTTCTGATTTTTTCCAAAATGTTTTCAATAGTTGTCTGCAGCCAGTTTGTCAAATTGTGTGTATGCAGGTTGGAAAGGGTTAGTTATATATAACATTATATAAGTGAAATGATAACTGATGCCATTTCACATAACTAATGAAATATTTGGATAGAGTCTTGTTGTTTTAATGACACAAATATGTGTGGATGTAGTTTATGACATCATATCATCCATATTTTTCACAGGAAAACATTTCTTCAAGAAAATATGATTTCTTTCATTCCTGTATAAAGTTGCATTTCTATAAATTCTCTTAACCCTTTCCCACCTATAGACACATCTGCAGCAGACGACTTTTAAAAACATCGTGAAAAAAGGAGAAATTGCTCAAAATGAGCAATTTCTTCTTTTTCCACAAAGTTTTCAACTTTTTTCAGTAATTATACCTACAATAATAGAGATTTTCCATATTTTTGAGTAGACATGTTCAAAGGTGTCTGCTGCAGAATTGTTGTAATTGGGAAAGGGTTTATATATGAAACCTAGTATTTTTTCTTTCAGTCGGCATAGATTAAATAGAATATCTGCTTGTTTAAATTGATGTAGTGCTTAATACACAGCACCAAACATTGTATGCATGGAATGACTTGGCAAAAAATACATCACAAAATGCAGACCCCCAAGCGTGTAATTAACCCTTTCCCACCAATTAACACATTTTGACACATCTGCAGCAGACTACTTTTGAAAACATTGTGACAAAAGGAGAAATTGCTCAAAAGAAGCAATTTCTTCTTTTGCCACAATGTTTTCAACTTTTTTCAGTAATTATACCTACAATTTTAGAAATTTTCCATATTTTTCAGTAGACATTTTCAAAGTCATCTGCTGCAGATTTGCTATATGTGGGAAAGGGTTAACAAACGACTTAGTAAATAACGTAATTCTACAAAATGTTAAATGTTCACTACCAAATCATGTTAATGCACAGCATGACTTGGTAAATGCTATTTACAAACTATACTTAACCCATTCCCTCATATAGACGCTTTCAGACGCCTCTGCAGCAGACGGCTTTTTGAAAACATAGTGACAAAAGAAGAAATTGCACAAAACGTTCAATTTCTCCTTTTGCCACAATGTTTTCCACTTTTTGTCACAGGTTATCCATTCAATTATGGAGATTTTCTATGTTTTGACAAAATACGTTCAAAGTCGTCTGCTGCAGAATTGTCGTATGAGGGAAAGGGTTAATACACATAATCAATTATCATGATCATCCAACAACTAAGTAAAACTCTTTGCATGCTAGGGATGGTATTGCCACACATTGACAAACTATTCAAACAGCTTAGAACCGTTTGATACTCAGATTTCTATTTCAGCCAAAATTTTGAAGAAAAAATTATAATTTTCAAAAGTGCTGCAGCCATACAATGAATACAAGTAAGCATGCAAAGAGCTAAATATCGTTTTTCTTTTAACCCTTTCCCAAATATAGACACTTTTTGACGCCTCTGTAGCAGAAGGCTTTTTGGAAACATGGCGACAAAAGAGGAAAATTGCTCCAATGTTTTCAACTCTATTTAATATTTGAACGGCCATCATTTATTTTTTTTCCAGACTTTTGCTAATATCTTTTCAAAGTCGTCTGCTGCAGATGACTTTGAAAAGGTATCAGAAATGTCTATGAATGAAAATATAATTATTAAATAGAGTTGAAAACATTGTGGCAAAAGGAGAAATTGAGCGATTTCTACTTTTACAACAATGTATTTGCAAAAGACGTCTGCTGCAAGTTTGATAAAGCGCTTGTGTGTGGGAAAGGGTTAAAGGGAAGCCAGTCACATAAACTCATCAAGTAAATTACATGAACATTACTAGTCTGGAGTTACCTGCCCCTACCATTAACTTACAGGGTCAGTTGATTGATTAATTGGGGTTTAACGCCGTTTTTTAACAATTTCTCAGTCATATCACGGCGGTCAGTTCACCTAAAAACGTATTTCCTGGTTTTCTCACACCAGTACTCCACACAACAATCTTCCCAAGCAACTGGCTGCTTTTCCACATAGACTTAGCCCATTGGTGGAAGACGAATGACGCATGTCGCATTGACTTTTGTCAAGCGTCGGAAAGAAAGTTTGGCCGAGCCGGGATTCGAACTCACAACCCCTGGATTGACAGCCTGCGTCGTTACCGACTGAGCTACCGGGGCTCGGCTACAGGGTCAGACATACACCAATTATTGCGCTGCCATTTAAACACGGCGTAGCAAGCACAAGGCTATAGAGACAAACTTTTCGTTGACAAACAGGTCCGACATACAACGAATCTGCAGCAGACAACTTTGGACACATCTCATCAAAAACATGAAAAATCTCTATATATATAATTATGAAATTTACTTAGTGACAAAAGTTGAAAACATTGTAGCAAAAGAAGAAATTGCTTGTTTTGAGCAATTTCTACTTTTGTCACAATGTTTTCAATCTTGTCTGCTGCAGTTTGCTTCATTATCTATGTATTGCTTTCAAACATCAAGTTGAGTTTTTGAAATCAACTGTATCATGTACTTAGTTTCTATATATGCGATATATATAAGGGGCGGTGACCAATCTGGTGGCCATGGTTGGGTTCATGCCAGACACACTAATATGATTATAGTATGCCAGGTACCAGACTATACATTCATAAAATATACAAGCATTTTCAAAAGAATACACTGTGTTGCCTGCAAGCAAATGACTGTCATCGTCAAAACACCGACGGTTGTTGATTCCGCTATGCTGCAACATCATCCGTGGGATTTTTCACTGTCATTTTGACAGAACAGAGCAGAATACAAATAAACCAATCAAAATGATGCTTACATTTTCAATACCCTCCTACATGGAAATTCATAGAAAATGGCTGCACCCACTGATTGTAAATGTGCGTTCTGTCTATCGTCTTTAAAAACTAAACATTACCGAAGTTTGGAATAAAAATGCAGCACTATTTCATATTTACTGATCTTAATATCATAAATGTGTACAAATAACATGAAATGTCTTGTAACACAAACTTTTCCCGACGCCCGTCTTCACTGATAAAAACACATCTCTTCCTCTTATCAATGCACAAACTAAATCTTTCTGGAACTTGTCAATTTTAAACAATTCACACACTAAGGAAACATCAATATTCAGATGAGGTCGCCTGTTTTTTTTTTTCAAATGAACCAATAATAGTTTTATTACAAGGGATTTTACTGCATCCAATCAGAAACATTATTGGCTATCTGTAACAAGAGTTGTCGGAGGACAATATAGCTCGCCTATCAGGGCCATCGTATATCAGGGCCTACTTCAGAACAGTTAAAGTATTAGGTAAAGTCGCACAGTATCACCTATTGCAAGATAATACACCTTTTCAATACTTTTGACAAAAATTCTAAGTTCAACTAGAATGGAGTGCTCCCCGGAGCACGTGTGTCACCTGCCGGCGCCTTGTCAGAAATTTTTTAATTTTTGATAGAAAAGGGGCAATAACTCTGATATAAAAAATATTTGGATTATCCCCCTTTTGTGAACCAATCACAAAAATTGATATAAACATTTGTCAGAAGTTTCAATCCAATCCTTTGAGCAGAAAAAAAGTAATTTGAATATTTGACAGAAAAGGGGCAATAACTCTGATATAAAAATATTTGGATTATCCCCCTTTTGTGAACCCATCATACACATTGATATAAACATTTGTCAGAAGTTTCAATCCAATCCTTTGAGTAGATTGAATTTTTGACAGAAAAGGGCCAATAACTCTGATATAAAAATATTTGGATTATCCCCCTTTTTGTGAACCCATCATACACATTGATATAAACATTTGTCAGAAGTTTCAATCCAATCCTTTGAGTAGAAAAAAAGTTATTTGAAAATTTAAATTTTTGACAGAAAAGGGGCAATAACTCTGATATAAAATTATTTGGATTATCGCCCTTTTGTGAACCAATCACACACATTGATAAAAACATTTGTCAGAAGTTTCAATCTAATCCTTCGAGTAGAACAAAAGTTATTTGAAAACGTGACGAAAAAAGTGTGACGGACAGACAGACAGGCAGACGCCGGATAAAAAAAAAAAAAGAAAGACAGATGTCGAATAAAAAAAAAAGTAACATTTGTCAGAAGTTTCAATCCAATCCTTCGGGTAGAAAAAAAGTTATTTGAAAATTTAATTTTTTGACAGAAAAGGGGCAATAACTCTGATATAAAATTATTTGGATTATCCCCCTTTTGTGAACCAATCACACACATTGATATAAACATTTGTCAGAAGTTTCAATCTAATCCTTTGAGTAGAAAAAAAGTTATTTGAAAACGTGACGAAAAAGTTAAGATTTTTTGACAGAAAAGGGGCATATAACTTGACCTTGACCCAGGGTCAGGACGGGTGTAGTGGGGTGCGTAGATGGACCAATAGTTCCTAAATGTATAAACTAAATATGAAAGCAATCAATGTCATAATAGTGAATGCAGAGTGATATGTTAAACGTTAAACGCAAACCTTAAACCTTGTAACTGAACCAAGTAGAAATGACCTTGACCTTGACCCAGGTGCAGGACGGGTGTAGTGGTGTGCGCAGATGGATGACCAATAGTTCCTAAATGTATAAACTAAATATGAAAGCAATCAATGTCATAATAGTGACTGCAGAGTGATATGTTAAACGTTAAACGCAAACCTTAAACCTTGTAACTGAACCAAGTAGAAATGACCTTGACCTTGACCCAGGGTCAGAACGGGTGTAGTGGTGTGCGTAGATGGATGACCAATAGTTCCTAAATGTATAAACTAAATATGAAAGCAATCAATGTCATAATAGTGAATGCAGAGTGATATGTTAAACGTTAAACGCAAACCTTAAACCTTGTAACTGAACCAAGTAGAACCAAGTAGAAATTACCTTGACCTTGACCCAGGGTCAGGACGGGTGTAGTGGTGTGCGTAGATGGATGACAAATGGTTCCTAAAGGTATAAACCCTTAAAACCCAAATGAAAACCTTAAACACAAACCTTAAACCTAGGTGTCTACGCCACCGCCGACGACGGTGCCGACGCCGGGGGTAACACATAAGCTCTCCTGTACTTCGTACTGGCGAGCTAAAAACAGCTAAAGGGGGGAAACGACAGTGATAAATCCCATGGGTAATGTTGGAGCATAGCGGAGTCAACAACTGTGGGCGTCCGACGATGAATGACTGTAAACAAAGGAAAAGCGTGGCTAACAAATGAACAGACAGACAACAAAGCAGCGATCCATAAGTGTCCCACTGCCTTGGCAGACGACATAAACCAAATAAAGCAATAAATATAATGATGATGTGTATATAAATTATAGACCTCTAAGAATTCACATGACTCATTCCTGTCCTTTCATGCTATAACCGTTTCCCTCATCTATTTAACGCGTCTGCAGTAGACATTTTTTTGAAAACATGGTGACGAAAGAAGAAATTGCTCAAAACAAGGAATTTCTCCTTTTGTCACCTCTGTTCAATTATTGTATTTTCATTTAAAGGGAGTTTCCGATTTAGTTCTGGTATGTTTTCAAAGTCATCTGCTGCAGATTTGTCATATGTATGAAAGGGATACTTATGAAATTCAAGATATACTGCATAACAGTCCATCCATTACACATTTAGAACTACTTGTAACCATTTTCAATAACCTTTTCCCACATACAACAAAATCTGCAGCAGACGACTTTGAAAACATCCAAGCAAAAATTTGGAATATATGTATAAATTAAAGTATTGGAAACGCTGCACAGGTGGCAAAAGGAGAATTCACTCATAATGCTCACACTGTTTTCATAAGTCTTCTTCTGCAGAATCATCAAAATATGCCTGTAAGTGGGTAAGGGTTAAGGATATTTAGGGATAAATTCACTCATTCCTTATGCATCTTTAGTATGATCTACCAGATATAATAATCACCATTTATTTTCTCTTCAATAACTGTTTAATTCAAGACTTCATTTAAATGCACACTTTTTGACGTATTGGCAACAGATAACTTTTGAAAACGTTTTAAGGAAAAAAAGAAATTGCAATTTCCCCTTTTTCACAATGTTTTCTTCTTTTAACCCTTTCCCACAAATAGACGCTTTCTGATGCCTCTGCAACAGATAGCTTTTTGAAAACATAGTGACAAAAGAAGAAATTGCTCAAAACGAGCAATTTCTCTTTTGTCCACAATGTTTTCCACTTTAAGTCATAGGTTATCCTTTCAATTAAAGAGATTTTCTATTTTTTGGCAAAATCGTCTGCTGCAGAATTGTCGTATGAGGGAAAGGGTTAAAGAACCTAAGTATTTCCCTTATAGAAGTAATCTACATTATACAGGTACTTGTCTACTGCAGATTCGTTCTATGTGGGACAGGCTTGATGCCTCTCCAGCAAACTACTGCTGAAAACATGAGCATTCTCTCCTTTTCCTAAATTGTATTCAACGCTGAATCAACAATATATTTCTATTACACTTTTATCTTGGATGTTTGTAAAAAGCAGCAATATAGTGTGCAGTTAACAGTTATGTGCAAAGTCTACATCGACTGGGAATAAGGTATCTGTTTATGTTATAATTATATGGTAAATCATTCAACAATCTTCTCAAATGTGCAAAGTCTACATCGACTGGGAATAAGGTATCTGTTTATGTTATATATGGTAAATCATTCAACAATACCCTCAGCCAAGGCTTGGTTCGAGAAATATCTCCCTTTTTCTACATTGTAATTTGTACTTGTATTCATATGTTGTTTTCTATACATGTATAAACTTTCAGAAGTTATCCCAAAAGAAATTAATGTGGGAAAGGAGGCATATTGTTTAGATGTTTGAAAGCTGGCAGATGGCTATGCATTAATCCTTCCAAATTCAGTCGTTTTCTGACGCCTCTAAGATAAATTCATCTTTTTGCTGCAATGTTTTCAACTGTTTTATTAACTCTCTATAATTGAATGGATAACCTATAACTAAAAGTGGAAGACATATTGAGGCAAAATGAGAAATTGCTTGTTTTGAGCAATTTCTTCTTTTGTCACTATGTTTTCAAAAAGCCGTCTGCTGCAGAGGGAAAGGGTTAAAAAAATTTTTTCACATTTTTGCCTAGATATTTTCAATTGTCAGTTGTTGATTTGTCATAAGTGGGAAATGGTTATATTTCTGGAAAGGGAAACTTGTATCGTTTTAACCCAACCATGAGACCCTTTAGAAAACATTAATAAAATAGTTTGGAAATGAAAGAATTGTTTAAAATGCTTTCCATACATTATATTAGAGGTTTGTAATGGAATTGTTTAGAAAATGCATATCAGGAAGTTGGATAAGGAGAAATGCAAAATGGCTGCGAATCAGATTGCGTGAATAACATGACGGTTGATTAATTGGGGTTTAACGTCGTTTTTAACAATTTCTCAGTCATATCATGGCGGCCAGTTCACCTACTCATATGTTTCCTGGTTTTCGTACACCAGTACTCCACACAACAATCTTCCCAAGCAACTGGCTGCTTTTCCACATAGAATTAGCCCAGTGGTGGAAGACGAATGTCACAATGACTTTTACATGACGGACTACGTCTGCCATCGTTACAGAATAAAATTTGGTTAGGGAACAAATCAGAAAAATCTGTATGAGAGATATCTGTATATATTTGGTATTCGGTGTAAGAATGCATTAATCCTATCCCACTTACAACAAGTCTGCAGCAGACAACTTTAAAAACATCTTGACAAAAACATGAAAAATATCTATAAATAAAAGTTGAGTTGTTGATTAGAGTTGGAAATCAATGTGGCAAAAGGATAAACATTTCCTTATGCCACACTGTTTGAAAAATGCCCCTGCAAGTGGGAAAGGGTTGAAAGCTTTGACATTTCAGCAGAGATATCTGTTATAAACGCTTTCTGAAGCCTCTGCAGCATACGTCTTTTTGAAAACATAGTGACAAAAGAAGAAATTGCTCAAAAAGAACAATTTCTCCTTTTGTCACGATGTTTTCCACTTTTAGTCATAGGTTTTCCATTCAATTATAGAGATTTTCTATTTTTTGACAAAATATGTTTCAAAGGCGTCTGCTACAGAATTGTCGTATGAGGGAAAGGGTTGAAAGCTTTATCATTTCAGCAGAGATATGTGTTATTAAGATAGAGGAAGTGATAGAAATTAATCAGCTCTTAATCTTACTCAAAGATCAAGCCCTGCCTAAAGGTTGTTCATGGGTGATGCAGAATGAGGGAAATTATCATGTACCCTTTCCCACCTCTGCAGCAGACAACTTCTGAAAACATTGTTGCAAAAGGAGAAATTGCTCATAATGAGCTGTTTCTCCTTTTGACACAATGTTTTCACCTCCAATCGATCATTATACCCCCATTTATAGAGACTTTCCATAGTTCTGAATTTATGTTTTCAAAGTCGTCTGCTGCACTTTTGTTGTATGTGGGTAAGTGTTATTTCATATTATTACACGCTATAATCTTATGTCACATTATGCATTCCGATTGAAATGTACGACTAGTAATTTAAATGAGCCACGTCATACAATACATCTGCAGCAGGCAAGTCTTGTAACAATGTTTTTAACTCCATTTAACCCTTTCCCTCATATGACAATTCTACAGCAGACGACTTTGAACATATTTTGTCAAAAAAATAGAAAATCTCTATAATTGAATGGATAACTTATGACTAAAGGTGGAAAACATTGTGGCAAAAGGAGAAATTGCTTGTTTTGAGCAATTTCTTCTTTTGTCACTATGTTTTAAAAAAGCCATCTGCTGCAGAGGCGTCATAAAGCGTCTTTATGAGGGAAAGGGTTAAATAACTAAACTCTCATGTGTGGAGATTTTTCACATTTTTGCCAAGACGTTTCCAAAGTCATCTGCTGCAGATTTGTTGAATGTGGAAAAGTATTTATGGCTCCTAGGAGCAAATTGCATGCTTGTGTAGTCTGTCTCTATGGTCAAAACCGATTTCCAGGGGTTGCTAGATTGCGTATATATGACAAAGATCCTGATTAAACTGAACTGAAGTGCAGGCTGATCTGGATCTCTATCAGCTTGTCACAAATCCAAGAAGACTCAGTTTTCATGAGACATGGCTACTACCATGACATGGATGAATTATGCAAACAGTAACATTTCAAAAGTAGCAATATCATAAAACAGCATCAGGTATTTGAAGTAACTGATTTTGTTACGATTGATTGATTAAATCTTCCTTATCTAACTCTGATGCTGATTTATGATAACTTAACCCTTCCCCACACACAATAAATCTGCAGCAGACGACTTAGAGGACATTTAGCAAAAAGCATGGAAACTTTCTATAAATGAAAGAACATTTATCGAATAAAGATTAAAACATTGTTGCAAAAGGAGAAATAATTGCTCATTATTAGCAATTTCCCCTGTTGCCACAATGTTTGCAAAAGACATCTGCTGCAGAGGTGACAGAAAGCGTCTGTATGTATTGAACATATTTTGTCCAAAAAAATAGAAAATCTCTATAATTTAATGGATAACCTATGACTAAAAGTGGAAAACATTGTGGCAAAAGGAGAAATTGCACGTTTTGTGCAATTTCTTCTTTTGTCACTATGTTTTCAAAAAGCCGTCTGCTGCAGAGGTGACAGAAAGCGTCTGTATGTGGGAAAAGGGTGAATGAAAGGTTTTGAGTAATGGTAAACAGAAACACTATATCAACCTTCCAGTTTGCGTTTTGGCACTGAAATAAAAACATTGAAAAATAACACTAAACAATGATTTACATTGGGAAAATGTACATGTAAAATTGTCATAATGAGCAACATCTTCTTTTCTCACATTCTTTTCATCTCTGTCTCAGAATATATTGAGAGGTACTCTGCAAAACCAATCTTAGGGTAATTATAACATGTGTGGACAAATATTAAAATATGCATCCATTCTAAGAATCCAAATGGATAATGCTTTACATATGTTTCTTGAAATATCCCATGAATATTTGTCAAACAGTGCAGAGCCAGATTAGACTGTGCTGATGTGCTGCCTGATCTGGATGCTTTACGCGCCATTTATTTTCTTTTGTAAGACTTTCAAATCTTTCTTTCAATGTCCGGACATCTGCATATCAGATAATTTGTAAACACTTTATAGATCAACATTTAAACAATTATTTAACCCATACCTACATGGAGGTGATTTTCCAATTCAATGAATTTTTAAAACATTTGGGGAAAAAAGAGAAATTGTTCAGGATGAGTTATCAAGTAGAAGGTAGAGGAGTTATTATTAAATTTGTCAATGATTTCGAAACTAGTTTTTACAACTTACATCAACCCTGTCAATGCTGATTTTTTAAAATTGAATGTGTCCAGTTTTGCACTTGGAAGTGCCCATAGCCAATTCTAGCAATATCAAAATAAAAATGTTCACATGAGCAGCCAACAGTATAGCGCCTGGTCTGACGGCTCGGTTTTGTGCAGTTTCAGCATTCTAAGGGTTACCTTCCCTCTTGGAGACGCATATTTTGCTGCATTTGGAGGAGACGACTTAAAAAAACATCATTTATAGGCAATATTGTTTTCATCTCTATTCAACAATTTAATAATACTTTTATTTAAAGGTTTCCATATATTTACCTAGAGGTTTTCAAAGTCATCTGCTGCAGATATGTTGTTTGTGAGACAAGGGTGAATCACTCTCAATGTTAACAATTCCTATTATACTCAACCAGTATTTGTGACAGGTGTATTGATTCATTGATTGATTGGGGTTTAACGCCGTTTTTAAAAATTTCTCAGTTATATTACGGCGGCCAGTTCACCTACTCATGCATTTCCTGGTTTTCTCACACCAGTACTCCACATACGATCTTCCCAAGCAACTGACGGCTTTCCCACATAGACTTAGCCCATTGGTGGAAGACGAATGACTTTTGTCAATCGTCGGAAAGAAAGTTGGCCGAGCCGGTATTCAAACTCACAAACCCTTGATTGACAGCCCGCGTCGCTACTGACTGAGCTACCGGGGCTCGGCACTGGCAGGTGTATAGAAAGATGTCCCTTTCCCACATACAACAAATCTGCAATAGATGACTTCGAAGACATAGTGACAAAAACCTGAAAAATCTCCATAAAAGACAGCTTAATTGTAAAATGAAGTTGAATACATTGTGGCCAAAGGAGAAATTGCTCATCATGAGAAATTTCACCATTGGCCACAATGTTTACAAAAGTCATCTGCTGCTGTTGCTTCAAAATGCGTCTGCAGGTGGGAAAGGGTTAAATTGATTAAACAAGAGTGTTGCCTGCCAATATGTCAGTACATGTAGGTATTGATGGACAGACAACCAAGCAGTGATCCAGAAGTCCAGATAAGGAGGCGTGTGTACAGCTCTTTTCTCCACAATATCTCTCTTATCATCCAACCAAACCCTATGATGTGGGTACTCAAAAGAATCGTCTCAATGAGACGATTCTTTTGAGTACCCACAACATAGGGTTATAAGGTCAAATAAGGATTTTGGAACATGCAAAACGCCCCTTATCTAGAGCTCTGGTGATCCTTAACCCTTTCCCTCATATAGACGCTTTCTGACGCCTCTGCAACAGACGGCTTTTTGAAAACATAGTGACAAAAGAAGAAATTGCACAAAACGTGCCCTCCTTTTGCCACAATTTTTTCCACTTTTTGTCATAGGTTATCCATTCAATTATGGAGATTTTCTTTGTTTTGACAAAATATGTTCAAAGTCGTCTGCTGCAGAATTGTCATATGAGGGAAAGGGTTAAGTGTTTCTGTCCCACAGCAAGCAACAAGTACAAATAGGTTGTTTCAATGAAGAGGCTGGTATAGCTCAACCAATTAATTGAAAGTTAATTGGTTGAAGTCATGAATCTAGCTGTGTAATAAAACCTTGATATAACCCTTTACCTCATGCAGACACATTTTAACCCTTTCCCTCATATAGACGCTTTTTGACGCCTCTGCAGCAGACGGCTTTTTGAAAACATAGTGACAAAAGAAGAAATTGCACAAAACGTGCAATTTCTCCTTTTGCCACCATGTTTTCCACTTTTAGTCATAGGTTATCCATTCAATTATGGAGATTTTCTATGTTTTTGACAAAATACGTTTAAAGTCGTCTGCCGCAGAATTGTCGTATGAGGGAAAGGGTTAAGGGGAATCTGTAGCAGACATCTTCTAAAACATTGTGGCAAAATGTTTTATTGCTCATGATGTCCAAATTTGACTTGCCATTTATAATGTTTCCAAGACTATTCAATAACAATACTTTCAATTATCGAGATTTTCCATCTTTTTTTTTATGTCGTCTTATGGACGAGTGAACTGTTCTTATCTTTTTCCATCCATATCTCCCTTATAACTTCGCTAAAACCTATGTTGTGGGTACTCAAAAGAATCATCTCACTGAGACGATTCTTTTGAGTACCCACAACATAGGGTTTGAGGGTCAAATAAGGATTTAGGGATGTGAAATACTCTTCTTATCTAGAGCTCTGGTCATCTGCTACAGACTTGTTGATTGTGGGGTTGGAGATCATACCTTATAGGGGGCCGGTATCCAGTTCTTGGGGCGGCGCCACCAGACAGGAATGGATATTGACGGGTGTTTAATTTTTCTTCAACTGCTTCCTGTAGACAAAGACAATAAAACACATGGATTTCAATATTTCAACAAGAGGTGTTTGTCAAATATTATGCGTCACATCACATTGTCAGGGACATATTCAAGGTCACAGTGAGTCAGTGACCTTGACCTTTGAACAGATGACTTCAAAATCATGTTTTTCGACCAATCAACATGGCTGTAAGGAATCTGATAGGGACCGGTCAGCAAAGGAACATTTTTACAAAATTATTTAAATAACTTCCAAACAGTTTAAGTTTTTTTCTTTTGGTTGCCATGGAAACCAGAATTATGCATTCAAATATTTTGAAGGAACTTTGTTGAGGACATTAAGAGGATGCTTTCTGTGAAGTTTCATCTCAATTGACATACTGGTTATAGAGGAGATAGAGATTATTCAACTTATTTTTTGAAAGATAAGAATATAATTCACGAGCCGTCTCGTGAATGGGAGTGACTTCACAAGTGGCTCCTCCCATTCACAAGACGGCGAGTGAATTATATTCTAATCTTTGAAAAAATGAGTTGAATAATCTGTTTATTACATTTCATTGTTATTTGTTGTAATACATTAAATTTTTAAATACGTGTCCTCAACCATAGTTTATATTTACTGTGGAATATTGTTTGTCGTTTTACCTACTTTGCGCATTATTTTCGGATGAGGCGTGGCCATGGAAAAAAGGGAGGGGCACGCATGCGCAATTGTGTAGTAGATTATAAGACACTGGTGTGTAATAACAATAAATCAACGATTATGAATTTTCTTTCACCGAGATATCCTTATCTTTGATGGATAGAAATGTAATAAAAGATGTTAATGCATGAGGAAAGGCTGACACATGTGAGCTAAAAAGAGAAATCATTTAATTTTCTCTACAGTACAATATAGTAGCTATAATATGGTGAATAAGGCATCTCTACACAATCGTGGACTGTTTATATTTATCCATTCCCATTTTGATGTGTCTACAGCAGAGGACTTTGAAAATAATGTCGCAAAAAAAGAAATCTGTCATGAGCAGTTTCTCCTTTTGCTACAATTTTTTTAAATTTTATTCAATAATTCATTCTTTCATTTTAAGCAATTTTCCATCTTTTTGCTTAGATGTTTGAAAGTCATCTGCTGCAGATTTGTTTGAAACAGGTAACAGCACATATTTTTTTAAAGATATTATGAAAGAATACCTCCAAACATTTAGCCTGTTTAAAAGTGTTTTGGGCCGCTTTCAAGATTTCAATGATATCATGGAGTTTCCTGGGTAAATTATCAGGACCACCAATGTTATGTATCCTAACACTGATAAATGTGCTTACCCTGTAACCCTGAGCTTCTAGACAACAGACTAAACAAGAGTGCTAGAAAAACACATCCTATCTGAAAGTGTGATAGCAGACAAGACAGATGTACCAATAGATGATGGAGAAGTGATCCCTACATAATCACCTTTCAAGACATGTGACACAAAAAATGATCAGGTAACGGGTAAAAACTTGTCTGAGATAGTGAAAGGTTCAAACCTCCATGATATCTTTAAGATATGGAGTCCATCGAGACATCTGGTATGTATGCTCTGAGCTGCGTTCTTTACGGTTATATGGCTGGTATGGCTGGGATACCTTCTTTCTTCCACTCTGAAAATAATAAACAAGGAATAGATTAGATAATATTTTCTAATTTACTCTGGATTGTTTAACCCTTATATAGACGCTTTCTGACGCCTCTGCAGCAGACGACTTTTGAAAACCTTCTGACAAAATGTTTTCAACTTTTTTACAGTAATTATATCTTCATTTATAGAGCTTTTCCATGTTTTTACCTAGATGTTTTCAAAGTCGTCTGCTGCAGATTTATTGTATGTGGGAAAGGGTTAACTCTGGATTGTTTTAATATCCCAAATACTTTTAAAAACATTGTGACAAATGGAGAAATTGCTTGAGAAGAGCAGTTTCCCCGTAAGCCACCATGTTTTTCCTTCCTTTATCGACATTTTCCATGGTCTTTGCCTAGGTAGATGTTTTTAATGTCATCTGCAGCAGATTTCTTGTATGTTGGATAGGGTTAACAAGTTTACTATTTCCATTCTAAAATCTGTACTAAGAAACAAATCATGTCCACCTGTCAGCAAGGTACTGTCACTATGCAAAGTTACAGTATGTTCTAAACATATTTATATTGAACCCGAATCTCCTCATCTCACAGCCAATGCTGGAAACATTTCATAAGTGAGTCAATAATGTACATTTTATAAGTGAGTCAATATGTACATTTCATAAGTGAGTCAATAATGTACATTTTATAAGTGAGTCAATATGTACATTTCATAAGTGAGTCAATAATGTACATTTCATAAGTGAGTCAATAATGTACATTTCATAAGTGAGTCAATAATGTACATTTTATAAGTGAGTCAATATGTACATTTCATAAGTGAGTCAATAATGTACATTTCATAAGTGAGACAATCCTGTACATTTCATAAGTGAGTCAATAATGTACATTTCATAAGTGAGTCAATAATGTACATTTCATAAGTGAGTCAATCCTGTACATTTCTACTTAACCCATCACTTCAAATGCTATTTCAAATGTCTACTTTACAATCTTTGTGACAAGTGTATAAAGATAATATATTATGCATTCTTGTTTTTCAATGAAACTGTATACTGAGTATTTTGTGACAAGTGCATAAAGATATTATACATTCTTGTTTTCCAATGAATTTATACTGAGTATTTTGTGAAAAGTGAATAAAGATATATATTATACATTTTTGTTTTCCAATGAAACTGTATACTGAGTATTTTGTGATAAGTGTATAAAGATATTATACATTCTTGTTTTCCAATAAAACTGTATACTGAGTATTTTGTGATAAGTGTATAAAGATATTATACATTCTTGCTTTCCAATAAAACTGTATACTGTTATCTAGGTTTTGTTTGCAGCTACACTATTTGCAAATGCTCTTCGATTGGCTTTTCTGTACATTGTAGCATGTCTCATATAAAAAGTGAAAACTCTATTTTAATTTCTAAATATATATATTATGTTGTGCTTTTGCTGTGAAAATACATTAAGCTATAGTCTTCTTATTAAGCACTCTGTGTAGCTAAAAGATAATATGTATTAGTAAATAAATGATATTGACCCTTTCCCTCATACAATAATTCTGCAGCAGACGACTTTGAACATATTTTGTCAAAAAATAGAAAATCTCTATAATTGAATGGATAACCTATGACTTAAAGTGGAAAACATTGTGACAAAAGGAGAAATTGCTTGTTTTGAGCAATTTCTTCTTTTGTCACTATGTTTTCAAAAAGCCGTCTGCTTCAGAGGCGTCAGAAAGCGTATATATGAAGAAAAGGGTTCAGACAAATCTTGAAGCATCTGCAGCAGATGATATTTGAAAGCATTGTGACAATAGAATAAATTGCTTCTTTTGCCACTACATTTTCAACTATATTCAATTATTTAACTTTCATTTACAGAGATTTTCCATCATTTTGCCTTCATGATTTCAAAATATTCTGCTGCAAATACAGATAGATGACTTTTAACATGGACCATTGAAGAAATTTCTCCCTGCCCAAAACTGTCTTCAACTCTGAACAAAAAAATCTTCCAGGTACGCATTTCAAGGTTTTCAGAAAGGTCTGTCTAAAAAAAATTCTAACCCGAAAACACGGAAAATCTCTATAAATGAAGGTATAATAACTGAAAAAGTTGAACGATGTGGCATATAGAGAAATTGCTTGTATTGAGCAATTTCTCCTTTTGTAACGATTTCTTTAGTTGAAACTTATTTTTTTACATTGATTGCGAAACAACCTTTAAGCTTATATTAATCACACTCAATGTCTGCTTCCTGGATACTTAACCAGTACTCGCGCCGTTTGTGTGGAAAAATGCCAAACCCGTTCCTCACAGGATTCGAACCCAGGACCTTTGGTACAAAAGACCGACGCTCTACCTCTGTACCACTGTCTTCCACACAACAATTTCTTTTAAAAGATTTTCTGCTGCAGAGATGTCAGAAAGTGTTTATATGTGGGAAAGGGAAAGGGAAAGATGCAGCAGACGTCTTTGAATGTATTTTGTCAAAAAATAGAAAATCTCTATAATGGAATGGATAACCAATGACTAAAAGTGGAAAACATTGTGGCAAAAGGAGAAATTGCACGTTTTGTGCAATTTCTTCTTTTGTCACTATGTTTTCAAAAAGCCTTCTGCTGCAGAGGCATCAGAAAGCGTCTATATGAGGGAAAGTGTTAAAGAATTACAAGTTCACATGCAAAGTTTCGTACGTGGTTATCAATAAATCAGTTTCTGAACAATAGAATAATATCAGTTAGAACAGGCATCCGTACTACTGGTCCAAAAGAAAGGAAATAATACCCTTTACTCAGTTTTAAAGCTTTACAACAAGTAAACTAACTCATCTTGACATATCAGCAGCAGACCAAAATGAGAACTTGGTTATAATTGCAACATTGTTTTTTATGTCTATTAGAAAGTTATAGATGCACTAACAAACTATACTATATTAATAGAAATTTTCCATTATGCTGTTTCAACAATTTGTTTTCTGAGAAGTCTGCTGCCGATTGGTTAAATGAAGGAAAGGGCCACCATATTGCACGATAAAACAAATACTGTCGGCCTGACTCTGGCTATTTAATCATAATCACATGATGTGGGAATCACTACCCATCATTTCCGGAATTTTTTTTGGAAATAAATTCACAAATTAATTAATCAAATATGTACATATCCCCCCCTCTGTATGAAATTTCATTCCATGATTACTTAGGGTGACTTATCCAAAATGAATTGAATATATATATATTTAAACAGACATCTGATACAAATTGACAACTCTTATTTTGGTGTATTCATTTAAGAAAGATGAGAAATAGATATCAAAGTGTTAAATACATTATCAAGGATATACATGCACTTTGAAATATCCAAATAATCTTATCCAAGGACCATAATGCATTGAAGACAAAAATTATAAACAAAAGAAAAGGAAGTTTTATCCATTAGTATATTGCGGTACTGTGAACAATAATCGACTCTGAACATTACTCATTGCACTGCATCGGACAATAATACCCTTGCAAACTTCTTCTTAACCCTTTCCCATTAGCAGATGCATTTTGATGCTTTCACAGCAGACCACTTTTGAAAACATTGTTGCGAAAGGAGAAGTTGCTCACTATGAACAATTTGTCCATTAGTCACAATGTTTTTCAGCGCTATTCAATAATGATATTTTGTTTATTGATGTTTTCAATTTATTAACCTGGATGTTTTCAAAGTTATCCACCGCAGAGTTGCCGTATGTGGATATTACCGCTATTATAGGTTAATGTAGCTTCAACATAGAGCAAAGGACAAGTTACCGATTTACAAATGCAGTGATACAAGTATCATATTGTACAGTCCAAGGTCAATTTTTTCCACGAAACCATCTCTTTAAATAATAAGAAATAATAACGTCCCCTAAAAAGCATGTTTGTAGTAGATTGAGTGACTACTTACCAAGTGCCTACACGTTTATTGACTCATCTGTAGCTGACAACTGTTGTCACATCTTAACCCTTTCCCTCATATAGACGCTTTCTGACGCCTCTGCAGCAGACAGCTTTTTGAAAACAGTGTGACAAAAGAAGAAATTGGTCACAACGAGCAATTTCTCCTTTAACCACTATGTTTTCCACTTTTAGTCATATTAATTATTCAATTATAGAGATTTTCTATTTTTTGACAAAATATGTTTTTCTTCTTCTGCAGAATTGTCGTATGAGGGAAAGGGTTAAACTGCTATCTATAATACATTCATTTACAGAGACTTGTCATAATGTTTCCTAGACAATTTCAGAGTCACCTGCTGCAAACTCCCTCATTATGAGCAATTTTGTCTCTTGCCACAACAAATTCAAAAGTCATCTGCATATTGGAACTGTTAACATCAACTACAAAGGTTTAAGTTGATTTCCGACTATATTAAGGGAAGTTTCACATTTCAAGGAGTTAGTAAGGCATTTAAAGGTGTACATATTTTATAATAACATTGGTAATCTATTACTTCATTAAATGCCCCACCAAAGTATACAAAATTATCTGAGATACACTTGTGAAATCAAGATCCTAATTCAGTGTGACTGTCTTCCGTTGGTATGTTCATTTGAAATATGTTTTACGCTGCTTTTAATAATTTATCAGTTATATCATGGCCTTTCCTTGGAATTTTATTCATCCTTACACTTCCATTTATATTTGAAAGTCTTTGGTATGACCTGGCCGGGAATTGAAAAGCAACCTCCCTCTCTACCACCATATCACTGAGGCGGTCTTTTCCCTTGGTGCAATTGACATTGACAATCCAGATTTTTTCTTCCACAATATTTTTCATATGGAGGCAGAGTAAGATGTCAAGACACTTTTAAGGAAACAAGTCAACAGCAGAATTAGAAATTTCTTTTTAAGTTTAAACTTATCAATTTTACCTCAAATGCGAAACAAGCTTTTAGCTTATATTAACCCTTTCCCTCATATAGACGCTTTCAGACACCTCTGCAGCAGACGGCTTTTTGAAAAAATAGTGACAAAAGAAGAAAACATGCAATTTCTCCTTTTGCCACAATGTGTTTCACTTTTTGTCATACTATTAGGTTATCCGTTCAATTATGGAGATTTTCTTTGTTTTGACAAAATACGTTCAAAGTCGTCTGCTGCAGAATTGTCGTATGAGGGAAAGGGTTAATCACGCTGGATGTCTGCTTCCTCGGGACCTAACCAGTACTCGTGTAGAATGTTTGAATGGGAAAGAAAATAAAGCAGAAAAGAGGCCTTGGCTTTATCACTGCATTCCAAACAGTTCTTTTTGCTAACACACATAATTTATCTCCTAAAGAGGTGTCAAGTCTTCTGTACTTATGAAGGAACAGGTTCATCAGTCTGCTCACAGGTGCAGACCGAGTCTTTACTTTTACTGAACATTTTCTATGCATGTAATCATGGTACTTAGAAGTAATAGATCTTAAACCAATGTTCGATACATGGAGAGTACATAGTGGGATATCATGGCCTCAGAATAGTTTGTCCCACAATGCATCAGAAATTTATACTTTACCTCGTCAAAAACCTTCAATAATTATATAATAAAGACAGTCTTATTACAACAAATACCCTTCAATAATGATATAATAAACACAGTCTTAATACAACAAATACCCTTCAATAATTATATAATGAACATCTAGTCTTAATGCAACAAATCTGCAGCAGACGACTTTGAAAACATATTGGCAAAAATGTGAATTATCTCCATAAATGAGAGTTGAATCATTAAATAGGGTTGAAAACATTATTGCAAATGGGAAATTGCTCATCATGAGCAATTTCACCTTTTGCAACAATGTTTTCAAAAGTCGTCTGCTGCAAATGCGTCGGAATGCGTCTGCAAGTGAAAAAGGGTTAATACAACAAATACATAGCTTTATATAATTATATGAGTAACAGCAGGCTTTTTGGGTTATTATTTGTTTAAAATTCTGTTGCAAATATATATATTAATTCAAGTTTCGATGTAATACTTTTTTCTTCTTTTTGATCCGCATTTTGAAATATCTAAAGCATTCATGATGTTACAAACAAATGCTGCAAAAAATTTGCTTCATCTCACAATTAAGAGTCAATTGTCATGGTTTTCAATATTTTTTTTTATACAGTTGCACTTATCATACATATCCAATCTCTTCACAGTAACATATAAGCTTTAAGGTCAAACACTCTTAACATTCCAAAATCTAGAATTGAATTTCTACAGGAAATCGTTTGCTTACTGTGGACCAAAACTATGGAATGATCAGATTTGCAACTCTGGAAGCATCTATATTTTTTAATTGGTGGCAATCTGGGGGGAAACATAATATTAAACTATAATGAATAATTCTCCTTCCAAAATTGTGTACCACTGTTTATACTTTACCTTCAATTTTATTTTCTATTTCCTGTCAAAGTTTCAGTTTGTTTTGATATGATTTGTTCATTGTCATGTTTTCTTTTATGTTACTTTGTTAATTTGTACATAATTTGTTTCCGAGGCCCACATGGAAGACGGGCATGCATGCCCAACTGTTTTGCCTCTTTAAATAAAGTCTTTATTATTATCACATGTATTATGGGTTACATGCAGGCAACACTATGGTTGTGTACAGTATATAAACTTTACCATTCAATTTCTCTAACTTTTCAAATTATATATCAGGATCTTGATTGTATCATGACCAATTTCTCCTTTTGCCACAATGTTTTCAACCTTTTTCAATACTTTAAACTTCACTTATACAAATTTACATTTTTTTGGCCGAGATGAAAGTCATCTGAGCTGCAGATTTTATTTAGTTTCTTATAGAAGCTTGCTAATTGGAAATATCTTTAATCTGAAAATGATTCCTTTCATTTGAAAGCGTTCAGAAAGAAGTATCAATTATAAGCAACTAAAATGTGTGAGGTCAATTGATGTACATTGGATTTTGTTATTTTTGAATTTGTAATGTAGCATTATAATGGAGGACATTACCAAATTAGAAGAAAAAAAAAGATAACTTCTTAAATAGGCATGTTAGAGTTAAAATTCTTATCCATTGCGCATCCTCAGGTCCTAAACTATCTTCAAACCAAGTTTGAAAATGGTACATTGGAAAATAAGAGATGAAATTGCCAAACAAGAAAAAGAGAGATAACTAAAAGAATAGGCATGCTAGGGTTATGTCGCTTGTTTTGTTTTATTCTGCCTGTCACTTCGTATAATTGTTGCAAGTTTAAAGTGATAACTAATTAACCCGTTCCCACAAGCAACAATTCTGCAGCAGACGACTTTGAAAACATACCCGAAACTGTTCGAAAACTCCCTTTAAATGAAAGTACAATAATAAAACAGAGTTGAAAACATGGTGACAAAAGGAGAAATTGCTCATTCTGAGCAATTTCTTCTTTTGTCGCCATGTTTTCAAAAAGCTGTCTGCTGCAGAGGCGTCAGAAAGCATCTATATGAGGGAAAGGGTTAATTCAGAGTTTTACAGACATATACAAGGACATACAGTAGAGAAGTAATTCCTAAGTGTTTCCAAACCTTACAGGCAGGCAACAGACAAAACCTCCACAGAAAAGACTAGAAGACATTGAAAACTGTAAACCATTCTAAACGAGAAACTACCAAAAAGTGTTGGTTGAATTGAAAGCAGCCGATGGGCACTGAGAAGAATAAGTACTAAACCTTTCCCACTTTCAGACACATTTTGACACTTATGCAGCAGACGACTATTGAAAGCATTTTTGGCAAAAGGAAAAAATTGCTCATAATGTGTTCAACTCTATTACAAAATCACATTTTAACTAAGAGAGAACATCAACTGTTTTCAAAATCTGCTGCAGATTTGTTTTATGCGGAAAGTATTTTGATGACCCAAACTACAAATGAGCTAGTCAAAGTGTAAAGGTACAAGTTGGCATTAGAATCCAGCTTATCATAATTTACAGGAACAGGCTTGAATAAAGATTCATCAAGATGAAACTAGAAATATCACTGAAGGTGATGAATACCCTCAGCTGGTGCCTAATATACATATGTATGAGAAATTCAAGGGGTCATAACTAATTTAAAAATAATTCCAGTGCAACACGCCGACAATATGCACAACTAGGCTTGGTATCAATCATTCTTGTGAAGTTATATTGAATTCCGACCAAGGGTTGCTGAGAAATAGTGTTCACAAGAAATGTCTACAGACCAACGGACCGACCGACAAGCGTGACTCCTATATAGCCCCCATATACTATGTATTTAGGGGTATAATAATATCATATTATCATTGACCTGTGACAAGTTGTGCCTAAGATATGGACCTATCTGTAAAGGTCAACCAAGGTCACATTCAAATTTAACAGTTAACTGCAGTCTTGTTTGCATTAATGACATGTTAAAGTCAATCTAATAGCTGCATAAAAATTATGCAATTTGGCCAAAAAATTCATGCTAAAAATCCAGATCAAAAGGGGAATCTTTATTGAAGAAAATGCTAACACCGATTCCAGGAATAGCTTGATTGAGCCCTGCATTTACCGAAGATAAAATAACGAAGACAATTTCAGTTCTTTAAACATTAGAATCAGACTGATCTTAGTCTTCACAGTCAGCTAAGATAAGCGTCATCAGACTTGAGAGAATGCTAACATAAACCATAAATGTAATTGAGTCATGCTGTACAAAAAACCCAACCACAGGCCTTCAGTGTTTAGTGAGAAACCACTCATAACCCTTTCTCACATACAGACACTTTCTGATGCCTCTGCAGCAGACATCTTTTGAAAACATTGTTACAAAAGGAGAAATTGCTAACTAATTTTGTGCACTTTCTCCTTTTTCCCATAACCTTTTCATGCAGGTAAAAGGGACGTAGCTATGTTTATTTCTTTATTTTCTTAGTCATGTTATATTAACCTTTGGTTGGATTTTCAGCATCTAAACTGCATTCATACCCAGAAATAACTACAAGTATTTTTCCCATAATACATTCACATTTCCCATAATGTATTCACATTTCCGATAATCCAATTTCACATAACAGTAAAGAGTTTCATAATGCTTGAAGATACCATGAAAACCAGGGTTTCATTATGTAATATTATCTTACCTCATCAAAGACCTAGTTAATAAATAGTGAGTTTCTTCATATTATAACTGGGGTGTTTGTAAGCATATTGTCATTTGCCACGGTAACATGGAACTCTTTTCCACCTGCAGACGCATTTTGACGCAGTAGCAGAATACGACTTTTGAAAACATTATGGCCGAAGGTGAAATTGATCATGATGAGCAATTTCTCCTTTGGCCACAATGTTTACAACTTTATTAAACAATTTAGCTAACTTTTATGGAGATTTTTCAGGTTTTTGTCACTATGTTTCAAAATGCATCCAGACCTGAAATCAGACATGGCCAGCAAATATATGATAAGTCTGAAGGCAGGGACTTTTAACCCTTTCCCTCATATTAGTAAGACGCCTCTGCAGCAGACAGCTTTTTGAAAACACAGTGACAAATGAAGAAATTGCTCAAAACGAGCAATTTCTCCTTTTGACACAATGTTTTCCACTTTTAGTCATAGGTTATCCATTAAAATATAGAGATATTCTATTTTTTCACAAAATATGTTCAAAGTCGTCTGCTGCAAAATTGTTATATGAGGGAAAGGGTTAAAACCAAGTCTAATACATTGTACAAGGGCAGTCAAAAACTAGAATTGCAAAAAACAGATGTCTCCCCTCAAATATCTGTCAAAATCTCTCAAAACATTCCAACCTATAAATTTGGGACAGATATGGAGCGGACACGAAATAAAGCCTCAAACCTTTGACCTTCAAGCGTGACCTTGACCCTATATTGTCGAGACGCGGGTTCTGCACGTCGCCTTGATGAGGTAAACATGTGACCCAAGTTTCATGAAAATCCTTCAAGCCGTCTGGGAGATATGGAGCGGACACGAAATAAAGCCTCAAACCTTTGACATTCAAGCGTGACCTTGACCTTGACCCTATATTGTCGAGACGCAGGTTCTGCACGTCGCCTTGATGAGGTGAACATGTGACCCAAGTTTCATGAAAATCCTTCAAGCCGTCTCGGAGATATGGAGCGGACACGAAATAAAGCCTCAAACCTTTGACCTTCAAGTGTGACCTTGACCTTGACCCTATATTGTCGAGACGCGGGTTCTGCACGTCGCCTTGATGAGGTGAACATGTGACCCAAGTTTCATGAAAATCCTTCAAGCCGTCTGGGAGATGTGGAGCGGACACGAAATAAAGCCTCAAACCTTTGACCTTCAAGCGTGACCTTGACCCTATATTGTCGAGACGCGGGTTCTGCACGTCGCCTTGATGAGGTGAACATGTGAGCCAAGTTTCATGAAAATCCTTCAAGCCGTCTTGGAGATATGGAGCGGACACGATTTCGGACAGACGGACAGACAGACAGACAGAAGGACAGACAGACAGACAGACGCCCAGGACAAAAACAATATATCTCCCCTGTATACAGGGGGAGACATAATAACAGATTGTCTTTCTACTTGACTATCATTATGTCTCACACTACTAAACTATCTGATATTAAAACATTATCAGGGTTAAAAAGTCACACAGAAATAACAACATTACAACCTATATGAAATTGTACTGATTTATAATATTATAAGTATTATCTGAATATTGGCTGAAATATAGAGTTTTTGTAATTTTTGCATAGTTGGTCAAAGTCATAAATAAAGAAGTCATTTATGCATACAGAGTATAGGTCATGGTCACAAAATACAGATGTCATTTATGCATACAAAGTAGGTCAAGGTCACAAAATACAGATGTCATTTATGCATACAGAGACTGAGAGTATAGGTCAAGGTCACAAGATACAGATGTCATATATGCATACAGAGTGGGTCAAGGTCACAAAATAAAAGTTTCATTGATGCTGACAGAGTTGGGTGTCATGATAATATAAATAAAGAAGGCAATCATATCCATCTTAGAAAAAGCTTTTGGATACATTATTCGCAGCAGATGTTTATGACAAAGTAGTATAAGAGCTGTCAAATATAATAGCATGCTTGACAAAATCGGGCACTTTGCACCTATCGAAGATCAAGAATTCAATGTGCACATCCCTTCAGTGTGATCAGGATTTTCCTTGTTCACGATCAAGCTGTAAAAGGATCCTTGAAGCCATTGAAGAATTCTTAATACCAAAGGATGAATATACAAGTATACAATCTGATCATATTAAGATCAATTTCATAAACATTCAATATAAGGGATAAATAAAGTAAATAAGGCGAAAATAAGCTACCAGTACTGATACATAAAAAAAAAGCAAATAAATACAAAAGATAACTAAATAACTAATATCTTGACACTCAGGCAGACCTGATACAACAAACAGCAGGCTATTAGTACGACCGTCCAGTGAAAAGTGTCACGCTAGATTTCAGGTGAAAAATAAGGCTATTTCAAACTTGATAAGTAAACAAGAGAAACCAAGATTAACCTTATCCCAAATACAGAGGCACTGTAACACATCTGCAGCAGATTACTTTCTTGGAAAGAGTTAACCCTTTCCCTCATATAGACGCTTTCTGACGCCTCTGCAGCAGACAGCTTTTTGACAAAAGAAGAAATTGCTCAAAATGAGCAATTTCTCCTTTTGACACAATGTTTTCCACTTTTAGTCATAGGTTATCCATTCAATTATAGAGATTTTCTATGTTTTGAAACAATATGTTCAAAGTCGTCTGCTGCAGAATTGTTGTATGAGGGAAAGGGTTAAAAGATATAACAGATGACAAATGCAAATCAGGATCATTAAGCACAACACATGTATATATGCATATATAATTTAATATATATAGATCTGCAGGGCCTGCGCTGTCTCTCGCCATTTTCGGCAAATGCGAAAATATTTAAAAGTTGCGAATATTATCCGTTGATTTGCGAAAATAAGTGGCGAAAGGATAAATCAAGATTGACATGTTCGGGATATCAATTTATGACATACAGTGTCCCTCATATAGACGCTTTCTGACGCCTCTGCAGCAGACGGCGTTTTGAAAACAGTGACAAAAGAAGAAATTGCTCAAAACGAGCAATTTCTCCTTTTGCCACAATGTTTTCCACTTTTAGTCATAGGTTATTCATTTAATTATAGAGATTTTCTATTTTTTGACAAAATATGATCAAAGTCGTCTGCTGCAGAATTGTTGTATGAGGGAAAGGGTTAAATATATTGGTACACTTGATTGAATGACAATGTAAGTTTGTCATTATTGATTGGGAAAAATCTATTTCAGTATGGGTTTATTTGTTTCCTTTCTTTATTTCTCCCTTTTTTCTTCTCATCCTCCTTTATCCCGGAAATTAAAGGAAAGTGGCTAAAATATTGATCAAAAGTGGCGAAAATAAATGGCTCCTAAAAAAGAAAAATGGCGAATTTGTTTTCAATTTAGCGAAAGTGGTGGCAAAAGAATTATCCAAACCAGAGCAGGCCCTGGATTCGTCCAATCAACAATTAATATTTGTTCAGGTTTGATTGATATATGCAAATAGGGATCTTGTTGTTTAGTTGAAGTCTCACCACAGCCGCCACTGTTCAAATATATAATATCCCTTTCCTACTTGTAGACACATTTTGACACATCTGCAACAGACAACTTTTGGAAAAAAACATCAATTAATTTAACGTCATTACTGCCAAACATAGGTCAATAAGATCGCCAATCAATAGACACTGCTTATTCTAACCCTTTTTCATTTTGACACCTCTGCAGCAGATGACTTTAAAAACATTGTGACATAAGAAGAATTTGCTCATAATAATACATTAATTATATTCTTACATAAATAGGTTTTCCATATTTTTGCAGAGATTTTTTAAAAGTCATCTGCTGCTGATTTGTTGTAAACATTTGTAACAAATATGCAGCAGACTATTTTGAAAACATTGAGTCAAAAATATGAAAAATCTTTGTCAGTTAAAGTACAATTATTAAATATAGTTGAAAAAAAAAAAAAAAAAACATTGGAAAAACTGGAAGTTATTCTATTGAGCCAGTTCTCCTTTTTTCATCATAAATTAAAATTGTTGTCTTCTGCAGAAGTGTCCAAATGTGTCTACATGTTGGAAAGTGTTAAACTGGGTTTACAACAGCTGGACAGATTTGGTCCCATACCCTAGACTTTAAACAGAAGGTCCCTTTTCCTGTTAAAAAGGTCTTTCCCATACCCTATTCATGTCATTCTAAACTCCAAAATTAGTTTATCTATACAAGACTGATTCTAGATAGTATGAATTATGTACTCTTTCATTTAACCCTTTCCCTAATATAGACGCTTTCTGACGCCTCTTGCAGCAGACGACTTTTTGAAAACATAGTGACAAAAGAAGAAATTGCACAAAACGTGCAATTTCTCCTTTTGCCACAATGTTTTCCACTTTTTGTCATAGGTTATCCATTCAATTATGGAGATTTTCTATTTTTTGACAAAATTCGTTCAAAGTCGTCTGCTGCAGAATTGCCGTATGAGTGAAAGGGTTAAAGCAGACGGCGTTTTGAAAACATAGTGACAAAAGAAGAAATTGCACAAAACGTGCAATTTCTCCTTTTGCCACAATGTTTTCCACTTTTTGTCATAGGTTATCCATTCAATTATGGAGATTTTCTATTTTTTGACAAAATACGTTCAAAGTCGTCTTCTGCAGAATTGCCGTATGGGGGAAAGGGTTAACTCATTCCCAGATACTACAAATCTAATCTAGATAGTATAAAGTAACTATGTACTATTTCATTTATTACTTTCCCACATGAAACAAATCTGCTGCAGACGACTTTGAAATCGTCTGGACGAAAATATGGAAAAGCTCTACTAATGGAAGTTTATTTGCTGAGTTGAAAACATGATTGCAAAAAGGAGAAATTGCTTGTTTTGAGAAATTTTTCATTTTATCCCCAATGTTTTCAAAAGTTGTATGCTGCAGAGGCCTCAGAAAGAGTCTGTTTGTGGGAAAGGGTTACAATGTATCGGCATGTGCTCTTTAATTTAAACCAGTAACATGAAAAGCAAATTATTCATCACATACTCTTCAGTGAATTATTGAGAAATAACAGTGGTTTATCCTTTTCCATCAAACAGCAAATCTGCAGCAGCCGTCTTTGAACAAATCTTGGCAAAAATAGGGAAAGCCTCTATAAATGAAAGTAGAAGTGTTACATAGAGTTAAAATTGCATTTGGCAAAATGGGAAAGGGTTAAATGCTGATGAATTTTTATCAAGTATTAATTTTCATTGTTTTCACTGTCTTTAACTAATCTGTTATTACCATAGTAAGTATTGTCTATGTTAATTAAATTGTCTCATGAAGTATATATAATGCGACAGTAGAACTATAAAAGCATGAAATAAACAGAACAATAGTTTGTTCAGACGTAAGAGCGAAATGTTTTTCTATCGGATAACCCAAACAGGGTTTGAAATTGCATCATTTTCCAGTGTTTTTTAACTCTGTATCAAAAGGAATCCACTTATTAAGTTAATACTTATTTTTCTTCTCAGGCTATAGAAGATGCAGACAACATATTAAATATCATTTAAATACATGTAGTTACAACTTATTTTCAAACTTATTTCTACATATACAACGCTATCCTGCTATTGATATTTATTTGTAGTCCCTAAAGGTGCCCCACCCATCCATGGGAATAAGTAAAAATAAAAATTACAAAAAGTTGGCTTTTCCCAAGTTCAAATTAGCCTGAACATCTACACACGTCGATTGAAGCTTCTAACAAGCTTATCGAGGGCTTGGCATAAAACGGTTGTAACAAAAATTGATATTTTTATACCAAGGTGAATTATCTCGCCATAAAGTCATTATAAGCATTAAATCATTTTTCTTGGTATACAATGGAAATTTAGGTGCCATTGCTCGTTCTGAGCATTTGCATTGTTTACAAAAGGGTCAAAATTGCCCCTAAACCAAGGTTTTCAAAATAGGTTTTTAGTTACAACCGTTTCACGCCAAGCCCTCGGTATGTAGGCGAAATAGGAAAAGTGTAGATCTTGAACAGACTGTGTAAGATGCACAAGCTGATTTGACTCTACACTGTTCATAAAGGTCAACTTGTATTGTGTTCCCAAGATCGAGCTCAGATAATTGAGCATGTAACTTAGGCAAAATGTTAGTTACTACATGCATATGTTAACCCTTTCCCACATACAACACATCTACAGCAGACGACTTTGAAAACATCCTAGCAAAAATTAGAAAATTCTTCATAAATGTTGCAAATGGAGAAATTGGACGTCTTGAGCAATATCTCCTTTTGTCACTATGTTTTCAAAAGATGCGTTAAAATGCGTCTATAGATGGGAAAGGGTATATAATAATCGATGCTTTATGATATTAAAGCAAGCGCATATTGTTATGTGAGTTTTAACCTTTACCCACATATAGATGCATCTGCAGCAGACAACTTTTGACGACATTGATGATCATTAATTGATAATGCGCGTGATGTGCAATTTCTGCTTTTGCTTCAATGTTTTCAACTTTGTTCAATGATTACACTTTCATTGGTAGATATATTCAGAATGTTTGCTAAGATGTTGTCAAAGATATCTTCTGCAAATTTGTCATAATATGTGGGAAATGGTTGAAGAGTTTTAGTCTGCAGAATTGTGTTGTATGTGAGAAAGGTTTAAAGCCAAAGGAACATGTGGAAAATAAATAAAATTTGGAAGTATCTTTTAGTTACAAAAATGAAAACATCTTGGGCAACACAGGTTTAACCCTTTCCCAGCAGATTCTCCAGATTCTGCTTGTTTCTTCTGTGTCTAGTAACTTATAACCATACTTTCATTTTGTCAATTTTTTTTCATTGTTCCCCCAACTGTTCGAATTTTATAAATCATAAGAACCCCTATCTTATTGACCAGGTTTTTATAAGCAAAGTGAGATTAGAATGACATGACTATTTATTTGTATTGCTGGGTGTTGTTGGACTGTAGGGCAGAAACAAAAAAATATTTTTAGAAAAACCGGCTGCCAGTGTGCTCACCTGTGTAACGCTATGCGGAAATGTCCCGTAAGTGTCCGGTATTAGACCTAAATTTACTTTACCACCGTTCTCACCCTGGGCCTTCAAATAACATGCATCATTAGTCACATTAACATTGTCATCACAAACTAGTAGACAAAACAAACAACAACACTGAGAACAGCCGTAACTTCATTGTGATAAATAACAAACTAACATAATTATAGGAATAATCTTTTCCCACATGCAGAGGCATTTTGACCCATCTGCAGCTGATGAACTGATGACATTAGAAAACATCGTGGCAAAAGGAGAAAATTACTCATGATGGGCAATTTCTCCATTTGCAACCATGTTTTCAACTCTATTCAAGTCTCATTCATTGACTTTCCGTATTTTTGCCTAGACATTTTTAAAGACATCTGCTTTAATTCTCTGTTGTATGTGGGAAAGGGTTAACTCTTTACCTGATAAAGACAATTTTTGACCTCTCTGTGACAGCTACCTTATATTTACTCAAACATCATTAAACCCCTTTAAATTAACATGCAGATGCATTTTGACACAATTGCATTTTGAAAACATTATGACAAAACTCACAAAAGGAGAATTTGCTGATAACAAGCAATTTCTGCTTTTGCCACGTTGTTTTCAATTATATTCAGTACTAACACTTTCATTTGTAAATATTTTCCATATTTTTGCAGCGCGTTCTTGTATGTTTGACACTGATAAATAACATTGTAGGAAAAAGCTAACTTCTTCATTCAGAGCAACAGTTCCTGTATTCTAACATCATCAATCTGATGCGGAGTGCAGGCATTCACCCTTTCCCTCATATAGACGCTTTCTGACGCCTCTGCAGCAGACAGTCTTTTAGAAACATAGTGACAAAAGAAGAAATTGCTCAAAACAAGCAATTTCTCCTTTTGCCACAATGTTTTCCACTTTTAGTCATAGGTTGTCTATTCAATTATAGAGATTTTCCATATTTTGACAAAATATGTTCAAAGTCGTCTGCTGCAGAATTGTCGTATGAGGGAAAGGGTTTAAAGTCTTATGCATCAGGGAAAGAATAAATGGGCCGTTCCACAAGAAAACCAACATTATGGAATCTGCGCAATGTATCCACCCAGATCAGCCTGTGCATTACATGCAGGCTAATCCCAGAGGACACATTCCCTCTCAGGGGGATAGAGGTAAAGAGTAATCATTCCTGAAACAGTAAATTAAACAGGAGGCGAAAAAAGTCTGTCCGGGTTACTCTGCGCGGCAAACTTAGACTGATCCAAGGTCAATACTTTACGCACAATGTTGGTTTTCTCGTGAAAAGGCTCAAATGTGTCTGTGCCAAGTAAAAACATGTCTTACAGTGTCTCAGTGAGAGGAATACTTCGAGTACCCACAGCAAAGGGTTAAATTAGGAGTTTAGAACATGGAAAATGTCCCTTATTAGATCTCTGTTCTAATATCCTTATCTGACATGGAAATGCTATATTTGAGTGGATTACTTTGAATACCTACAACATAGGGTTAGATGGTAAAATATTGATTTTAGAACACAAAAGGCGTCCCTTATCTCCCCCTCTATATGTTGTGGGAAATATTCTAGCCAAAACATGTACTGTTCACACATTTAGTTGACAAGACTTATTTTCACTTGACACAGTTCAGTAACTTATAAAAACAAATATACAGGGACTTGTATTTAACTGGCATAGCATAACTAGCCTTTACTAAGGAAATACATTGTTTCCATTTTGATATTTCTATAAGATCTTGTAATTTTTCTTTAGAAGTATTCTACATTTTATAAAAGACACACAAGCAAACGTTTCTATGAATAATTAAAATGATGAACAACGACAGGAAACAATATAAATATCTAATATGCATCAAGATTCCATCTCATTCTATTTCATAGCAAACTAGAGGAGGACAGGTTATTTCTTGAGAGGAAAAATGGAATAAGCTGAATGATACTCTAGGATGGAAGGGAACTAAATTATCAAATTTTAACCCTTTCCAAAATTGCATGTATACACATTTTATAGTAGATGTATCAGAGGACTTTTAAAAACATTGCGGCAAAAGAAGGATTTGCTCATAATTATCAATTTCTCCTCTTGCCACAATGTTATTAACATATAGATATTTTTCATATTTTTGCTTAACCCTTTCCCGTATCTGGCAATTCTGCAGTAGACGACTTTGAACATATTTTGTCAAAAAATAGAAAATCTCCATAATTGATTGGATAACCTATGACTACAAGTGGAAAACATTGTGGCAAAAGGAGAAATTGCACCTTTTGTGCAATTTCTTCTTTTGTCACTATGTTTTCAAAAAGCTGTCTGCTGCAGAGGCGTCAGAAAGCGTCTATATGAGGGAAAGGGTTAAAGAAGTTTTGTATACTGCAGATTTGTTGAATGTGGATTAATGGGAAAGGGCTAGCGTACATGTAGAAGTCAAAGTTGACATGCTAGAATCATACATTAATCATACTTGTTCTCGGATGTATAAAAAAGATTCATCAATTTTAAATAGACAATAAATCATATACAGGATATTGGACAAAAAAAAAAAATACAAATCTAAATACAAATCAAATCATAAAATCATCAAACTATTTTTTTTCTTTATAATTGAGATAACTATTAGATAAAACACTTAAATATCTATCTTTTATAACACATTACTTTGATGACGTTTAGTCATGTGAGAAAAACTGTATGTATCTTCCAATTAATTTACTTATAAGGCCATCAAACAAGCTGAAAATTATTTCTCATTTCTTTATTATTAAAGAGCTGACTTGAATTTAATGGCAAACATATTTTTAACCCTTTACAAGATGCAGTTACACTTCAACCCATCTACAGCAGATGGTTCTAGCAAGTATATAGGCTAAACATGAGCAAGTTCTTCTTCAGCCACAAGTAATTCAACTCCATTAAAAAATAACAAGTGCATGTATACTTTGTATCATAAAAGTCTGGGAAACTGCAAACAGTTTGTTAAAGTCATCAGTGATGGATAAGATTCCGTAATAATAAAGTGTAATAAAACATTGCATTGAAGACTGCAGTTAAACAAGTGTTACAATAATTTCATTCTAGTGCATGATGTAAGATAAAATACACATAATGGAAAACTGCCTTACTGGATCAATGTCCAAGTGAAACATTCAAATCTAAAGTTAAAATTTATCAATGACATACATTTTTGAGAATGTAAAATGATTGCTAAATCAAAACGTAGTTTCTCAAGCATTTACATGTCCATCAAGACATTTTTCCATGTCTACAATTACAACAAAAAAAAGGTTATTTTACGATTAAAACAACAAACAAATAACTAACAAAACAAAGAAAAACGTTACTTACATCTTGTATGATAGGAACGCCCAAGTTCTGCATATTGTTTATGATACATTTCTCCTCCATTGGAATCTGAGCATGCTGAACAAGTTTCGCTAGATTCTCCTCGGATATCCCTATAAATTGTAAGGTGTTTATAATGTTTACAGAGGTCTAGATAAAGAGGGGTTAACAGCTCTTTCCCCCACAATATCTCTCTTATTATCCAACCAAACCCTATGTTGAAGGTACTCAAAAGAATCGTCTCATTGAGAAGATTTTTTTGAGTACCCACAACATAGGGTTAACAGATAAAATAAGGATTTTAGAACAAGCAAAAAGCTCCTCATCTAGAGCTCTGACTGAGTTTATATGTTGGTTATAAATGTATATTCTTATCCATGGGAGTTTCTAATAGCAGTGATTGTTAGGTACATATCAATGGTGTCATGCAAAATTGTTGAAACTACATCTAGTTATAACTAGTTTTGCATGAAGCCCACAATATGTGTTTCATTTAAAGATAATGATCCAGATTGTGAAGTAAAAACAATTCTTATTAATTGCCAAAAGCAACTTTTACAAACTGTACTGTTACAAGAAAGCAATTAAACACATGGGTTGGTGAAATGATCATTATGTTTGATATCAGCTGAAATAAAATTGCAAACTCTTTAAAATTCTGCAGCTGATGACTATGAAAACATCTAGGCAAAAAATAGAAAATATCTCTATAAAGGAAAGTATAATTATTGGATAGGATTGAAAACATCGTGACAGAAGGAGAAATTGCTCATAATGAGCAATTTATCCTTTTGTCACAATGCTTTCAAAAGTTGTCTGCAAGTCAGAAAGGCACATAAGTAGGCTAATCCATAAGTAGCATATCAGGAAAAAGGCTAAACTTGTCAGGGCCATAAATCACCCAATATCTTACTTACCACCTTTGTGTATGATATAGAGCAGTATTATGCGTATTTTATCATATGCTGTTATATTTTGATCCAACAATATTGGGACAATGTTTCTCATGTGATCTTTTATCTTCTCTCCTTCTGCGTCGGTACCCATCGCAAGATCCTGAATGAAAACACAATTTCTCAATTAGAGGGACAAAATTCTTAACACTTTTGTTATGATAGTCTTTTTTATTGTAGATGAAATACTCTGTACATGAAGTTTATAAGGCAGATAACAATAACAACCCAGTTAGAATCTCTCCTAGTATTCTACAAATAGTCAAGCTGCAGAGTCAGATCAGACTGGACAGATGCACAGTTATCTAATTCTACTCTGCATCATAAATGCGGAGTACTGCTCATTTTAACACTTTCCCACATACAGCAAATCTGCAGCGGATTACTTTGAAAATGTCTACTAAAAAATATGGAAAATCTCTATAAATGTAGGTATAATTACTGAAAAATAATTTCTCATTTTGTCACGATGTTTTCAAAAGTCATCTGCTGCAGATGCGTCAAAATGTGTCTATAGGTGGGAAAGTGTTAAGCAAACATTTGTAACTGACAAGACTTGACTTATTAAATCCTTAACCCGATATATTTCTTTTGGATACTCGTAAAGCAACTAAAGAAGGAATGGACAACTTTGAAATCAAATGGTATCTTTATAAAAAGAATAACCTATTGAATCTTTTAGCCTTTACCAATGTGTAGATGTATTTTGATGCAGTCGTCTTTTGAAACATTTTGGATAAAGAAGCAATATCTCATTTGGACACAATGTTTTTGACTATTTATTCGTAGATCTTTCAAAATCGTCTGCTGCCGATTTATCATATGTTGGAAAGTGCTTTAAGATGGGAGCTGCATACCACTTATATATAATCAGGTAAGATGTAATTGCAAGCTTGTTTTGGCAAAAATATACTATCTTTATTGCAATTGAATTAGCATATGCATTATAGGATGGTGGGTGGGGTATTTTCTCGGCCACTTGGAGCAGCGTTATAAATTTAACCCTATTTATACCTGCAGGTTTCCAGACCCAAGTACTGTGTGTAACCCTGTTTATACCCGCAGGTTTCCAGACCCAAGTACTGTGTGTAGCGGGTCTCCAGTGTATATTTAATTTATGTAATGTAAAAAAATCCAAAAAAAATCCAAAAATTATACAAATAGCATGAAATGATAACTACCTGTTCTACTTTACAAAGTTTGTCCACATTTTTCTGGAATGCTTTCATACAGTCCTCGGCAAGGTGTAGTTGTGTTGCATACTTGCTGAGTTCTTTTTGGTACTGTGGCATTTGTTTCACCATCTGAGATAAGTCTCTAAGGTTGGCTTTCTCCTTTGTGGACATTCTTTTGGCGTCAGCAAAGTTTTTCAGTTGTTTAGTTACTTGCCTGTAATTCAATATTTGATTAAGATGTGTTTTTGAATTCCCAACACCCTAGAAGTAAACTTCACAAAACTCACAAGATAAAACATCTTGGTATCATTCCAAAGAATGATCTTATCACATAGAATTCGAATGACTAATATTTCAGCATTATCACCAATGGGTTACTTTTTTAGTCCAATGTTTAGGCTTTTGACACAGACAGACAGAGCAAACTCTGAATGCTCCTGAATCTCTATTCTGAAAGCAAAAATGTCTCTTGACAACTTTCAGCAATTAATCCCTCATCAAATCTGCTTTTTACCCTTTCCCCATGCAACAAATCTGAAACAGACAAGTTTGAAAACATCTAGACAAAGTGGAAATCATTGTGAACATTTCTCCTTTTGCCAGTGTTTTCAAAAGTCATCTGCCACAATATGTGTCTACACAAGGGAAAAAGTTAACGCAGGAATCAAGAAAAATATTGTTTTTATCTCTGTATCACAACCTATGTGACAAATAGATCTATTCTTTCTTTACATAGAAACACTTTGTACCAATAATATTGAGAACAACTTACGTAGATACAATGGCAATGTGTTGATGTCTAAGCTCCGCCCACAATTCATCATTCTCATCCAGTAGCACCTCCTTCTCTGTCACCTCATGCCCAGAGGTATTTTCGTATCTATAAATAGATGATAGGTATTGTGGTTTACATCAATTTCTTGGTAACAAATCATAATTTACCCTTCCCCACATCAGACATTTTTGAAAACATCTTGGCAAAAATATGGAAAATCTTATAAAATCAAAGTATAATTATTGAATAGAGTTGAAAACATTGAGGCAAAAGGGCTAGTTCTCTGTTTGTCTCAATGTATCTGTAGGTGGGCAAGGGTAAAGTAAGTGGAAGTATGAGAGAGAACAGACAAGTGATCCATATGTGTCTTCCTACTAAGGTAGGCGGCACAAAAAACTTCTAAAGTTTCACTCTTTCCCACTTGCAGATGCATTTTGACGCAATAGCAGCAGATGACTTTTGAAAACATTGCGGCCATAATGAGCAATTTCTCATGTTTTCAACGTCGTCTGCTGCAGATTTGCAGTATGTGGGAAAGGTGTTAAACTATTATTAAATGATACTCTGTGCTAAACTTTCCCTATCTTTGTTAACCAATGGTTCTTTGTACAACGAAAAAAACTGTTCCTAGAATAGAATAGAAAATACTATTAACCCTTTCCCACATGCAACAACTCTGCAGACGACTTTGAAAACATACTCGAAAACATTTGGAAACTCCCTTTAAATGAAAGTACAATAAATGAATAGCATTGAAAACATGGTGACAAAAGGAGAAATTGCTTGTTTTGAGCAATTTCTTCTTTTGTCGCCATGTTTTCATAAAGCCATCTGCTGCAGAGGCGACATAAAGCGTCTATATGAAAGAAAGGGTTAAGGTAAAAGTGATATTTATTTTCAATTTTGAGCAAAAAGACCAAAACAACAATTTGACTGAAAGTCACTTACTTGTAAGCATCATTTTCAATTGGCAGGAGGTCATATGCCATGGCTTGTAGGGTAAGTTCATGTAACAGGGGTGAGATGGGGTCAAATCCTCGATCTATGATCAGTAACTGAGACCGGTCCTTCTGTGGGCCCTGTAATAACAGTATTTATAATTTACAAAAGAGTTATTTAAATTCACTAAGAGTTTAAGATGCACATCAACCCTTTCCCACATACAAGAAACCTGGAGCCTTTAAAACATCCAGGCAAACGTATGGACAATCCTTACAAATGAAAGGATGACTATTGACTGTGGCAAACTGACATTTGCATAGTTTAATATTAATTCCTCTGCAGCAAAAGGTTTTTGAAAAGATTGAGGCAAAAGGAGGAATTTCTTATTATGAACAATTTCTCCTTTTGCCACAATGATATAAACTTTTTTCAATTATTATACTATCATTTATAGAATATTTTAATCAGATGTATTCAAAGATGTATGCTGCAGATTTGTTGTATGTGGGAAAGTGTTAATAGTCCAAATGTAGGAAGATCCATTTAACTGCATTGAGAGTAAGTCATGACTAATTTTCTTGAAATATCATGAAATATCATAACAAGAGCACCGCGTACGGCACAGACGCTCGACTGATAGGGAGAAAACAGAAAAAAACAAATGAGCTAAACAAAAAACCTTAACCGGACGACCACGCCGCCGACGCCAGGGTCATGACAATAGCTCTTGTTTTTTTCAAAAGTCGAGCTAAAAAGTACAAATAAACCTCAATTTAAATCGTCATCCAGTTCTACCAGATCATGAATAGGAACCAACACAGACTGAGACAGCTTTTTTGGGATAACTGTTTACAATTAATTAAATACTTTTTAAAACACAAGGTCAATATGCAAGGTAAAATAAGTGACCTTCGGAAAAAAGGCCTTCATAGTAAAAAACATATACAGCCAACATAGATAGAACACCCTGAAAGAATATTTTGACTGATCTCAAATTACAGAGGTATGTAATAAATTGCGATATAAATCCTTTTCAACATGCACAATAATAACGGATGATTTTGGAAAAATTTAGCAAAAATATGGAATATTTCTATAAATGATAGAAAATTATTGGATAAAGTTGAAAACATTGTGGCTGAAGAAAAAATAAATGTCTGCATGTGGGAAAGGGTAGAACAAACCTCGCCCATTGTGTGGTCATCAGCCTTGTATGCATCTAGTTTCTGTTGGACTAACTGGGCAAACTCGGCATTTCGGTCAAACTCACTGAAAAAGGACAATGGTTTTAGGAGAAATTGGTTTACAAAAACCTTCAAAAAATCCTATTTTCCCACAATGTAGATTTAACAATCTGATCAGTAAACTGACTACGTACTATATGGTTCTTTAACCCTTTCCAATGCTTTCTGATGCCTTAGCAGCAAACAACTTTTAAAAATATTGTGGCAAAAGAAGAAATTGATCTTAATGAGCAATTTCTTCTTTTGTCACAATGTTTTTAACTCTGTTTCATAATTAAACTGGCATTTTTGGAGTATTTTTACGGTTTTGCCAAGAAATTTTCAAAGTCATCTGCTGCTGATTTGTTGTATGTCACTATGTGGGAAAAGGTTAATGCCTTAATGGCCCATTTGCTCAGTGGAAAACAGTGTGTAGGTTTATCTGGCTTTACAATGGTTGCAATATGTACAAAGACATATATTCCTGCCTTTTGACAGCTCAAACATTTTGAGAAACAGGTTCTATACTATTGGCTGCTCAATTTCTTAATTTTGTTTATTTTGATATTCTTAGTATTGGCTATGGACTCTTGCAAATGCAAAGCTGGTCAAGTCCATTTTAAAAGTTTAAGCATAGGAATATTTATGTTCCATAATCCTTATTTGACCTCTAAACCACATGATGTGGGTACTCAATAGAATCATCTCAGTAAGACGGTTCTATTGAGTACACACAACATAGTGTTCAGTTCAGTATTACGGCCTATATTGATGGTAACAGATCTGTTAACCCCCTCCTTATCTCAACCTCTGTGTATATTAACATAGACACTTTCTGATCACACTGCAGTAGATTACCTATGTAAAACAGTGTGGCAAAAGGAGAATTTGCTCATGATAAACAATTTCTCTTTTTGTCACAATGTTTTCAGCTATTTTCAATAATTATACATTCATTAATTTATAGATATTTTAATTAGAAATCATCTGTTGCAGATTTGTCATATACAGTCAAACCTGTGCTTATAAGACCACCTTTGTTTAGCAATTCCCTGTGTAAAGCAACGACACTGTTATTTTTACAATTACCCATTTTCTGCATATATGAACCTGCAATTAAAGCCCACCTGTGTACAAAGACCATATTGTTCTCTCTCCGTGGGTGGTCTTTAACCCTTTCCCTCATATAGACGCTTTCTGACGCCTCTGCAGCAGACGGCGTTTTGAAAACATAGTAACAAAAGAAGAAATTGCTCAAAAAGAGCAATTTCTCCTTTTGCCACAATGTTTTCCACTTTCAGTCATAGGTCGTCTGCTGCAGTATTGTCGTATGAGGGAAAGGGTTAAACAGGTTGGACTGTATATCGAGGGCTTGGCGTGAAACGGTTGTAACTAAAAACCTATTTTGAAAACCCTGGTTTAGGGGCTCAGAACGAGCAATGGCACCTAAATTTCCATTGTTTACCAAGAAAAACGATTTAACGCTTTTAAAGACATTATGGCGAGGTGATTAACCTTGGTAAAAAAATACCAATTTTAGTTACAACCGTTTCACGCCAAGCCCTCGATATATACATGGTAAAAGATCAAAGGTCATGATGAGTTCAATAGCGTTGAGCACTACAACCTACCATCTGTATCGGACAGCTGGATATTCCCCTAATGATGCACATAATGTGGCGATCTGCTCAGCACATCTCTCCAGATTCATGGTGCGACCCGACGCTCGATTATGGTTGTAGTAAAACTGGAATGTATCCTGGGAATCAAGCGAATACACCTGTAATTGAATAAAAATAAAATTGTCAACACAAATACGGCAACAGTTGACACATTTGCAATCTTTTTTCCCCCTCAATTGTTTAAACTCTGGTTTTGAAAATAATCTTGAACATTTCGAAATTTAACACTTTTTTTCTTCAGTCAAGCAGACGCCTCAACAATTTCATATGAGGTAAGTAGTTAAAACCATTTTCCACAAACACTGGCAACAGACTACTTTGAAAACATCTAGGCAAAATACAGTTTTTTTTTTTTAAATGAGGGATGCATTCTAGGGCATATCTGCGAGTTATATTAGATATATTTAATGTCTGAAAAATGTACCTTTTTTTTATGGCAATGACATGTTTTTGGCTTGACCTGGGTAGATATTTCTGCATTTTCTGAATTTTTATGACACAAATTATTTTCCAGATGATCAAAAAATGTTTTTCAGTTATGTAGATGACTTTTTCTATTTGGAGATGCATATAATTTTGATACAGACATACCCGAGAAAGACCGCAATTTTAGCAGGCTTCTTCGCACAGCTATCAGAATCTGTTTAATTAATATTTTCTATGCTTTTTAGACGGTAATTAAACGTGAGGAAACTGTCCTTCAAGATAAACTTATTAGAAAACAATATTCAGGGGAAACAACTCCCAACATGTCAGACTACAATCAGCTTGCCTAGGCTATATTCGTCCACTCTGATTTGCTAGTCTATTTCGATAAAATGGACTCGAATCCAAAAGAAACCGTATCCATATCATAAAACAATTAATTAGTATACAAGGACCCTCCAACCTCGTTTAGCACAACAATAGCCCAATAAATCAATTATCGGATGATTGGCGATGACCACACTGACACACATATCAATTAACCCTTTCCCTCATACGAAAATTCTGCAGCAGACGACTTTGAACTTATTTTTGTCAAAAAATAAATAATCTATATAATTGAATGGATAACCTATAACTAAAAGTGGAAAACATTGTGGCAAAAGGAGAAATTGCTCGTTTTGAGCAATTTCTACTTTTGTCACTATGTTTTCCAAAAGCTGTCTGCTGCAGAGGCATCAGAAAGCGTCTATATGAGGGAAAGGGTTAAAGGATTAGTGTCAACATGTCCTGTGTACTCCTCGGAGCATGTAGAGACCAGTGTCCCACACAGGCCAACAGCTGACTTAAGACTTGTAAAATTATGCGTCTAAATATTATTTTTTTCCCGTTTGTTATGACTTACTGCACAAACACGCTTCCCTATGTGACTCCGGGACGATATCACATGAACGATTGAATGATTGATTGACAAACAGATCAGACTGCATGGAGGCACACACTGATCTAGGTCCTTGCTGGTCACAAAGTCAAAAAGATTAGCTCAGAACGTATGCTTACCTGCGATTCAAATGGCAGGAAAGCTATGTTGATTTCCTTTAAAGTCTTTAAGAATTTGGCGGCGGTACTTTTACACAATTCATTAAACAATTCATCTGGACAGGCTGAAAGGTAATACAACATTAAACTTTTGCCACATATAGACGCTTTATGAAGCATCTGCATTGTGGAAAAAGGTGAAATTGCTCATGATAGGCAATATCTCCTTTTGCCACAATGTTTTCAAATCTATGTAATAACTTAACCCTTATTTATTGAGACTTTTCATGTATTTTTCCAATATGTTTTCAAAGTATTCTGCTTACAATTTGTTGTATGCAGGAAAGAGGCGTTAACATGAGTTGTGTTTAAGGGCTGAAAGGTAACACAAGCAGTATTAACCTTTTCCCACATATAGTCGCTTTCTGATGGCTTTTCGAAAATATGGTGACATAAGAAGAAATTGCTCAAAACGAGGAATTTCTCCCTTTGTCACCATGTTTTCAACTCTATTTAATAACCATTTTTTCATTTATATAGATTTTCCATTCTTATGCTGAGATATTTTCAATGTCACCTGCTGCAGACTTCTCGTATGTGGGAAAGGGTAACTTAACCTCATAAAACCCCCTCTAGAGCAACATCATACCTCCTGCTCGAGTAAAACCCCTCTAGAACAACATAATACCTCCATCCAATGTTGCTCTGGTGAGGTTCCTCTAACAGCAACAAGCCCTTTCCCACATGTATACAATACATAAGCAGCAGATGACTTTGAAAACATCCAGGCAAAAGTATTGTAGCCTTCTATAAATGAGAGTGCATGTATAACTATTGAACAGAGGTAAAAGGAGAATGGTGAGCTATTTCTCTTTTTGCCACAATGTTATTAAAAGATATCTGCTGCAGAGGTGTCAGAACGTGTCTGCATATGGGAAAGGGAAATGGTCGCAAATACATATCAGTATGAGCCTATTGAGGTACATGTATTTCATCACATTTGGAATACATCATACAATATTACATGTACATGTATATAATGAATTATACATGTATACTTAAATTAAAATCTTTCACCAACACTTTCTCCTTTACATTTTAACCCCATTTTATGCCACTTCATCAGAATATCATGGCATTTATTACCCCTTTTCTACAACAGATGCTTTTTAAAAAATATAATGCGCAATTGCTCCTTAATTCTTAAATTGAAGATTATAGATAGAGATTTCTATATTTGTCCACAAACGATTTGAAAGCCATCTGCAGGAGATTTGTTTTATGAGGGCAAGGGTAAACAAACACTTAGTTTATTCTGATACTGAAGCATCAGCCTTAATGCTATCTCTGTAATCCCCAGCAGGAAGGAGTGAAGCCACCACAACCGTTTCTTAACCCTTTCCCTCATACAACAATTCTGCAGCAGACGACTTTGAACATATTTTGTCAAAAAATAGAAAATCTCTATAACTGAATGGATAACCTATGACTAAAAGTGGAAAATATTGTGGCAGTCACTGTCACTATGTTTTCAAAAGGCCGTCTGCTGCAGAGGCGTCAGAAAGCATCTATATGAGGGAAAGGGTTAAAAATCTCTTGGTATGATCCAACCACACCGTGAGTATTTTTCTGTACAATGAACTGTCCCTGTCACATACCCTTTCCTACATACAGAGGCTTTTTAATGCCTCTTCAGCAGACAACTTTTGAAAAACATTGCGGAAAATGGAGTACATGGCATTTTCACCAATTTATTAAAGTTTACAGTTACAGTCAAACTTGCGATCAGCAGCCACCCAAGGGACATGATGAAACTGGCTGCTTAAGACAGGTGGCTGCTTATCACAAGTTTCATGACTTGGTCGGATTTGTTCAAGACAGTTGACATAATATTACATATGTAACTGTTAGGAATAGTCATTACATTACAAATAGTAAATTGTCTTTATAAACTTGTATTTAAACATTGTCATGAAGATTTGTAGCTTTTTTCTATCAAATATTTCATTGTGCTATCTATTATTTAGTTTAAACCGACGTTTACAACTAACTTGACTATCAAATATTTTCTTACTTCACTTTGTAATTCACCGAATAACATATCCGGAAAAAATAGCGTCCGAATCTACGTCTACTTCTTGCAGAAAGTTTTACTAGATAATCTTTAGATTTAAAATGGAAATGGCAATATAAATTGACTTGGGGCTTCAAGTGGACATTAACTTTCGTTTTAACATATAAATGTACTGTCTTTCGGTCTAAATCGCTCATAAATTTTGCCCGACATCGTAAACAGAATATAAACCAAAATCCCAACTTCTTGTTGATGAATCATACAACTATCATTCGGCATACGTCGGCTGTTTTCGGTAACCTAGATCTAACATGTAAACAGATTACGCGTATGAAAAAACCCGATAATGTGATTGTCACAGTATGCTTTATTACCTGTATGTATTAAACACCGATAATTTAACACCTTGCAAATCCAAGTCGTGTGTTGGTTGATTGACCGTTGAACACAATAAGATTACAGTTAATCTCGACCAATTAGTGTGGCCGCTGGCCGCGTTTCAAAGGGGACCGCTGATCAAGGCACTTTATAGAGTATAATTGGTTGGGAGGGATTTAAAGTGACCGCCGATCGCATGTGACCGCTTACACAAGTTTGACTGTATATCCAAATACCAACCTTCTGTAAAGTAGACATGGGCGCATTTATACTGTGGGTTATTCACATTCCAGAAGTCTTGCATCAAGGCCCGGATAGACTTCTCTGTGGGCGATATCAGATAGATTGCTTCCAGACGAGGAAGTGGTTCTCTTCTTTTGTTTACATGTTCTACCACTGTAACATAGAAACAAATCCAATCAATATCAATACCACACTTAATTTTAACTTTCCCATATACATGTATTACAAATCTGCAGCAGACTACTTTAAAAACATCTTGGCAAAATTATGGAGCAATTCGACTTTTGCATCAATGTTTTCAACAGGCATCTGCTGCATGTTGGAGATAAAGGAGAATTTGCTAATGATAAGCATTTTCTTCCATTGCCACGTTTTCAATAGTTATACTTTCATTTGTAGAAATATACAACCATATATTTTTTATCTATATGTTGTGTAAGTCGTCAGCTGCAGATTTGTTGCAGGTGGAAAAGACTTAAACCTGTCCCACATAAAGAGGCATTTTCGAAAACATTGTGGCAAAAGGAGAAATTGCTCAAATTTTATCCATTTCTTCTTAAGCCATAATGTTTTCAACTCAATTCAATAATAACACTTTCATATAGAGAGATTTTCTATATATTTACCTAGATGTTTTATAAGTTGTATGCTGCAGATTTGTTGGATGTAGAAAAGCATTTCATCATCAATTTTTTTTGACATTCCTCAATGTTTCTAAGTTTGAAGCAGAGGTATAGACAAGACATAAAATAGGCTATATCACATTTAAACAGACCTTTTACACAATATGGTTAAGTTGAATACATGTACAACCCCCTATCTTGAGCACAGTTTATCCCTTTTCTTCATACAACAAATCTGCATCAGACGACTTTGAAACTTCTAGACAGAAATATGGAAAATCTCCATAAAATCAAGTATAATTATTGAATAGAGTTGAAAATATTGGGGCAATAGGAGAAATCGGTCATTAATGTTTTCAAAAGTCATGTGCTGTAGAGGAATAGATTATAAATATATTCGTCATTATATAGATTAGAATAAATGTATTTCATGTTTGAAAATCCTTTATTTTCATTCCATATTAGAGTTTAGACCTCCAAACCTCATAACATGTCCTGGGTATTCAAAAGAATCGTCTCAAATAACCCTTTCCCTCATACGACAATTCTGCAGCAGACTACTTTGAACGTATTTTGTCAAAACATAGAAAATCTCTATAATTGAATGGATAACCTATACGACAAAAAGTGGAAAACATTGTGGCAAAAGGAGAAATTGCACGTTTTGTGCAATTTCTCCTTTTGCCACTATGTTTTTAAAAAGCTGTCTGCTGCAGAGGCGTCAGAAAGCGTCTATATGAGGGAAAGGGTTAATGACTATATATATAACAGCTTACATGTGATTCCCTCAGACATGATTTCATGCATCTTACAGCAGGAGGAAATCATTCGCATACTTAGCTGGTCAACAATAAGTACCCGCCAATCCCCCTCCTTCTTGGCCGATACAATGACATCGGACATGAGTTCTTAAAAGAGAAACAGAGAATATTTCAAGCGTAATTGATTGTAGGTAATTTCGGTAAACAATAAAAAAAAATATTTTTTTCTTCTCACCTGTTCTCTCACCTGTCACAGTAAATATATCAACAATTTGAAAAAAAAATCTGAATCAAAATGATGGTAAATATATATCGAGCAAAAAAGTTAAAGAGTTTGTACACTTTTATTCAAGAATCAACCATATTATTTACATGCACAGTGTTCCCACCTTTTTTTTTTCCTGGGGGTTTTCTGTGGAAATTGGGGGTACAACATAATGTTTCTTGGAAACATCAATGAGAATGCATTTAAAATGTTTTTTTGCTTTAAATGATATGCTGACATGTCTATGATAATATTATAAAGGAATCAACTGAATAATTATTGTTTGTAACTTTTTTATGTCTTTCTTTGATTTTATGCAAAGAAGCTAAATGTTCGTCGGACGCTTCATGACGTTTCAGGGCCGACTTCTGGTAGTTTTTTGTACCTTTTACAAAAGCAGATTTAGTTTTACTACACAAGCTATGATCGGCACCTTCACAATTGATACAGTGCATGGAATTGTTTTCGGCATCATAACGTAGCCATTTAAAGTCCGACAGCCACTCGCTCTGAACGTTTTCGACTTTTTTTTGCGATAGGGGCTTCTTCTTCAGCGGATGTGAAATTCGTGACTAGGGGTTGATTCGCATCAGAGGTACTTTCAACGTTTTCCGGTCCTCTTTTCCAGAGGCCGGTAAGTGTCGCTTGTTTTTGTGCCATTTCTAGCAGACGAATAAACTTGTTACCATGTAAATAAGGCATTTGGTATACCTCGCAAACTATGGTTAGCCGTATAATGACCGAGACAATGCGAAAAGATCCTTGTAAACTATCGTTAGCCGCATAATGACCGAGACAATGCGAATAGATAAGGATAACAGTTCGGGTCACGTGTACAAGTTCGCTGGGTCTAAAACGCGAGAAGAAATTCCGGAACGCGGATCAGTGAAAAACGCACCGAGACGACTACGATAAACGGACGCCTTTTAGACCTGTCCTTATGACTGACGAAATGAAAGTAGATTTTCGCAAAAGGCATCATTTATTGACAAAAACGGAGGCGTTCAAGAATTTGCGTAGATTTAGGGCTTAAATTTTACTTTTTTGCCACTTTTTTCTTTACGTGCGTGTCACGTAGAGCTGATGCACTGTATCAAAATCTGTACGTTCATTCAGACATTTTTACGTGAAAAACGTACGTACGTACGTACGTGAATGGGAACACTGATATTATTGCATATATTAACATACCCTTCTACAAGAGAATTTTAAGAAAAATATTCAGTAGATGGGATAGGTATTGGAAAAAACAATTCAGCACTGTAAGGGTTAATATTAATAATGTCAATTTGTGAAAAAATATTAAGATTATGATTTGGATGTAACTCACTTCAGTTCACTAATTTCTGTTCACTTGTATGCATGCAAATTGCAGCATTATAACTATGCTATAAATAGTAAAATTATTTTATAGTATACAGTATAAATAATGCACTGCAGTCTAATTTAAGTTACTTTTTACGAAGTTTAAGAGCACAAAAGGCTCTAGCTGCAGACAAAAAGTTCATTTCACACCTTGGAGGGCCTACAAGCCTTATCATTAAAAGCCTATTGATGCGTACTGGATTTAATATATTTCTAGACTTAGTTTTGAGAGCGTAAACCAGTCATTCAGAGTTAAATATAGCCCAAATAATTTAGACTTTCGGTTTCTCGTTTATTGGTCAACCGAAGTCTAAATCCATAGCATGTTTCAGACAGACTTGATTCACGTTATTATGCCGTTTTTTATCCTTGACAGCTATCGCAACGATACAAAAAACCATATCTATAATTATTATTATATTAATTTGAGCCTAAAATGTATGCAGCTTACCTCTTTACCACTTTAATCTATCAAAATTCAAATCAAAACAGTGAAAAATTTGAAATCTGTAACAAATTTGTTCCCGGTTAAATAAACTATTTATAAACGAAATATCGCCCCAAACTTGTTTGAATAAGATTATATATAACTATTTCGTTAAATATCCACTTTTGGTGTACTTTAACAACAATACCCACAATACCGTATTCGGTTATCCTCAGTTCAAATCGACCACATTGTGAGTTATTAAACGTCAGGCCTCTAAGAGGTTGATTAAAATGATAAGGACTAAGTTAAATATAGATTCTTGGAAAACCTAGATTAAAGAAAAAATAGAATGGACTTGGATTTACCGACATTGCGTCCATAGGGACACACAGATGTTATTTTTAGGGGTCATTTTAGTTGAAAATGCGTCAATGACGCAGGATTTGTGCGTCATGGAAAACCCTGCAGAAGAGTTTTACACATCAAGATCAGTTAAATAATCATAATTAAATAATCAACCCACTGGTAATCAAGTATCGATGATCAGTCAAACCTGACTGTTTATTACACTTGTGTGTTAAACCATCCATTCACACCTATATAAACCAATAATGGGGTCGACTAAAAACGGGGTCGAAATGTCTTAGGAAACTGGGGTCGTAAATTCTTGGGGTCGAAAGTTCTGGCTACCTGGGTACTCATTAGATTCGACACATTAAGACGATTCTACAAGAAATAAAAATGGAAGGGTTATAACATCTGAATTGAAGTCTGATTGTGGTGGATGTTGGGCGAGGCAATTTCTTAAATGCAAATGTCAAACAAGTTTGACACCGTCCCGAGTAAAATCGGCGACGATTGAGATGACCGCTTATATACAGTAGGCGAAACAAGTAGCTGAACATAAGAAAACATAATTATCTCATATCATAGATTTCGGATAATGACGATATCAAATAAAAATAAACACTTACTGTCGTTGACAGCTTTCTTCAACGCCATTTTGAATGAGTAATATAAATAATGGACGGGTTTACATCATGAAATTGTGTCAAAATAAATCACCCAAAGACATTCTAAAAAACCGAATGATTTCAATTTAAACACGTAGCTTTAAAGTTTCTTCTGATTGAATTATTTAAACAAAAGGCATTTATTTTATTTTAAAAAAAAACCCCGTAATTTCTATGTCTTTATACAGAAAAAAAAGAAGATTTAGCTAACACTGCCTTTCTCATTATGTACAAAGAGAGGTAACCAAATATTAATTTACGGACCTAAATTCCCTGATTAACATTTGGGTTGCTTCCCTTTTACCATTGACTACAAAAATGAAATAAAATTTCGGTGCAGACAATATCACATTGAGGGGAAGTAAAAGTGCTCAGTCTGTTAATGAACAATTTCTCCTTCCCCCACAATGTTTTCTGCTCTATTTATAATTATAATAAAATTAAATTGAACTGTAATTTATAAATGTTTATAAATTAATCTATCAAATTGAATTTGTTGTACTTTTTCTCCAATCTGTAAGAAAAAGACTACAACCACTTTTTGGATAGATCACAGGTGTATGTACCGATATTGATCATTGATAACTTCACTATATTACTATCCTTAACACTTGTGTTAAGGATAGTAATATCAGGGACATAGCGTAAGATTATCAATCGGTACAGACACCTGTGGGATAGTTGTAGACCAATAACAGTCATCCATTCCGGTAAAATGCATTGGGCCTAAATATGTACATTTTAAACAGACGAAAACAAATGTGTAGCCCAGTCTGTAATTTCTAGTATTATGATTTAAAACAAAAACGATTAATAAACATATTTTGGTTTGAAATAAGAAATAAAAAAGAAAGTAAATTCAAATAATAAGTAAACATTACTAAACAATTTATTAGATATTAATGAAATAATAATAATTTAAATCTCGTTCGACCGTGACGCGAATTCACTGTGAAACCAAAATAAGGAAGATGGAGAGACTGGGTCATATTGACGAATAATTTATGTGTCAGTTGCTAAGTTATCAACCATAAATGGAATTTTGAGTGTTTTTGGATAAAATCAACGGATGAGCTGCAATACGAGACCATTTCCTGTTCTTTCTCGGACGCATAATGTCCGGCAAGGGAGATAAAACCGGTAAGTTTCGAAGTTTTCATGTTTTGACTGACAGTTCTGAGCAATGAGCATGACTCATTCCAAGTCTGTTAAAGATGGGTCATGAGGCTGAGGTCTAGATGAGGGGAATGGTTGTTTATATTCTTGAATCCGTACTTGACCACATAACCCCTATACTGTGGGTGCTCAAAAGAATCGTCTCTGTAAGACATAAGTTTTAAGTTGATCAATACTAAAGACAAGACAAGTTAGGAGACACTGCAGTTCAGAGTAGTTTACCCCCATCTAATCTAGGCCTCTATGGGCCATGAGCAATACTGAATTATGTCAAGGTTGGTTTGGGTTTTGTCACTAAGCTATTTGTATCCATTTAGAAGGATGCATCGCTCACTGACCATAATCAGAATGGTTGGTCCTGTGTACTGGAATTATTTACTGATAACTGAAGCATGCTTTTGAATCAATTTAGTCTCCTCAGTCTTGACCCATAATGAATGTCACATCTGATGGCACTTTAGAAGATATTGAGGAAGAAAAAGTTCAAAAGTAATTTAATCTTGATATGCAACTTCCAAGCCTACTCTATGACCTTTGTTTTTATCTCTATACTAGAAAGCAGGAATATAACTTATTTTTAAGCAGAATTAGAAAATGGGAAAACTGTACTCTACCAACATGCACAGACTGACAGAGTTCCTGATTCAACCAACGTTACCGAGATTTAAATACAAGGTTTTCTAATAATCCAACAATGAATATTGGTGCAAACTGTACAAATTACAATTACAAGTAAAGACTAAAGTGCTTTTAAGCCTAGAAAAGGGAACGTGTAATACTGTTTTGTTCCATTATCAGTCTATTAGCAACAGCTATTCTTTAAATATTTTCACATTAGTAGGAGGTGTATAAGGAGAAATGTTCATAGATAGCTATTTCTTGTTTCAAAAGTCGCCTGCTGCCAATGATGAAAAATTTCATCTCATGGTAAAGGGTAAACAGTTTAAGAGTTATCTGCTTTTGAATAAATCTGAAGATAGTGATGTGTTATCTCATTCTGGAAAATTAGAATTATTGATCGGGGTCGAACACCGTTTTCAACAATTGTTCAGTCATATCACGGCGGCCAGTTCACCTACTCATGAATATATTTCTTGGCCAGTCGTGATTTTAACAGATCATTTGGAATGGCAATTGGTTAATTTTGACAACGCTGCCTGTTCCTAGGAACAATATGTATGTCTTTACCAAGTCACATAACTCTGACTTTTAAAATATACAGTAATGCCCCTTTATTCAACTGAGAAAAAAGAAGACAAGTGTTGGCGTCCTTGTTGCGCTCTTATTTAAAAATTGTCTGAACGTGTGTAAAGATAAAAAGTGTAAAGCAGGATAAGAAACTGTTTTAATTGATTCTCAGATTGTGAGATATTGCTTCTTTTCCAACAGTATTTTCAAAGCCATCTAATGCAGACTCTGGCAGAAGTGTCAACTGTTAAGTTATTTGTAGATCATTAGAGCCCCGTCCCATTAAAACAGACCTTTAACCCTTTCCCTCATATAGACGCCTCTGCAGCAGAAGGCTTTTTGAAAAACATAGTGACAAAAGAAGAAATTGCTCAAAATGAGCAATTTTTCCTTTTGCCACAATGTTTTCCACTTTTAGTCATATATGTTATCCATTCAATTATAGATTTTTTCTAATTTTTGACAAAATATGTTCAAAGTCGTCTGCTAATGCGGTAACAGAATTGTCGTATGAGGGAAAGGGTGAAAGGTTCTGAAAACATTGATAATTACAACTAAACGTACTTGAATCAATGACATTGTCACTGATTGTGTTATATCTGTGCTTCAAACTTTCAAAGAGCAAGCATTCAGAATGATTGACCAACAGAGAAGATCCATATCAGACTGTGTGGTAGCTGAAGCTCATCTGGGTCATTCCTTGTGGGAATGACCTGATGGTGTGCCTTTGTGTGGCTCTATATATAGACTCATTTGCTACTTTCCAATATAGTGAACAGTCATCGAGTGCATTTCAGGGCTCTAGATAAGGTGCGTTTCGGACATTCTAACCCCGGTACCCTATGTTGTGCGTACTCAAAAGAATCGTCTCTGACTCAATGAGACGATTCTTTTGAGTACCCACAACATAGGGTTTGGTTAGATAATAAGAGAGATATTGTAGTCCTGAATACTCCTTCTTATCTGGACCTCCGGCATTTCACACTCTTGACTGATAACATCAGTACATTAAGTATACTCTATTATTAATCACGATTGACAAACTAGGAAGTTGTATTTGTATATATCCCTTTCCAACATATTGACACTTTTTGACGCCTTTGCAGCAGACGACTTTTAAAAACTTTGTGACAAAAGAAGAAATTGCTCAAAACAAGCAATTTCTTCTTTTGCCACAATGTTTCCAACTCTTTTAGTAATTATACCTACATTTAAAGAGCTTTTTCGTGTTTTCGCCTTGTTGTTTTCAAAGTGGTCTGCTGCAGATTTGTTGTATGTGGGAAAGGGATATGATATCGGTATATTCTGTATGTCATAAATTGTTTTATATTAAACTCTTTCCCACATAAAGACGCATTTTTAGACATCTGCTGCGCAGACAACTTTTGGAAACAATGTTGCAAAAGGAGTTTCAAACGTTTCTGCTTCAGATTAACTGCATGCGGTAAAGGGTTCAATACTTTCCAAGATACAAACTACTTTTGAAAACATTTGTCTCAAAGTGTTCATGTAATGACATTTTTTTTTATAATTTGTATGAAATTGCATTTTTACTGCAAAAAAGTAAAATGATAATGAAATTTCTGGTAATGATAAATTAATTATATATAATTTCCCACATGTGAGAAATCCACAGCAGACAACTTTGAGGAAACAATATGGTTATCCTCTATAGTATAAACGAAAGTCAAATTATTTATTTAACCCTTTCCCTTATATGACAATTCTGCAGCAGACGACTTTGAACGTATTTTGTCAAAACATAGAAAATCTCCATAATTAATTGAATGGATAACCTATTCATGACAAAAAGTGGAAAACATTGTGGCAAAAGGAGAAATTGCACGTTTTGTAACGTGCAATTTCTTCTTTTGTCACTATGTTTTCAAAAAGCCCTCTGCTGCAGAGGCGTCAGAAAGCGTCTATATGAGGGAAAGGGTTAAAATAGAGTTGAAAACATTGTGAATATTTCTCCTTTTATCTCTTTCACACTTTGTTTTCAAAACTGAAAATCATGATCCATCTGCTAGAGATGCATCATAATCATAACGTGCATTCAAGCAAGCCTTGAAGGCTATTTTAGTTGGTCTTGCAGAGCTCTAGATAAGGGGTGATGGCATGTTCTAAAATCTTTATTTAAAAGACAATTAATTTAGACCATGCCACCAAGCTCAAACTTATTTTATTATCCCCTTATATGCCTTACGTTTATTGTTATTTAAACAAATTATTTAGCTATTGAAAGTGGAGGTGGGAAAACTTTTACTGTGGTTGCAAAAAGACAAATGGCTTAAATTGCATTGAACACAGTTTGAAAATAAAAAGTTCAACAAACTTTCTCAAAATTGGACTTTCATCTTACTCAATTGATCAATTAGTGCAATTAGACAATTCATCCTTTTCCATCAAAAGTTTCTTAAGTTTTCTGCTGCAGATGAGTCACAGCAGATCTGAAATATTCACTTTATTAGGTAAAAGGTTAAAGCGGTTGTTAACCTTTTCCCTCATATAGACGCTTTCTGCCTCTGCAGCAGACAGCTCTTTGAAAACATAGTGACAAAAGAAGAAATTGCACAAAACGCGCAATTTCTCCTTTTGCCACAATGTTTTCCACTTTTTGTCATAGGTTATCCATTCAATTATGGAGATTGTCTATTTTTTGACAAAATACGTTCAAAGTTGTCTTCTGCAGAATTGCCGTAAGTGGGAAAGGGTTAATCCCACTTACAACTATGAACATATCTAGAAATGGAAATATAATATTGAAAAGTTGAAAACATTGTGTCACAATATTTTTAAAATAAACATGCTACAAATGTGTCTTGATCAATTGTTCCCAATTATTTGTCAATGTCTCCTATCCCAACAATGTCTCCAAAAGTCTTCTGCTGCAGATGCGTCAACACGTTGTCTGTGTCAGGTAAAGGGTTAAATCAGTTGTTATAATAAGACCACTAATCTCAACCTTTGATACTGGTTTGTACTGGTGTTGGGTACAGTGGCTTAATAATCATATCCAGTAAGACTAACACTTTCTCCAGTCTCCCGTATGATAACCCTTTCTCACATACAACAAATCTGCAGCAGACGACTTTAAAAACATTGAGGTAAAAATATGAAAAATGACAGTTTAATTATTGAAGAGAGCAGAAAACATTGTGGCAATATTGCTTGTTTTATGACCCTTTCCCTCATACGACAATTCTGCAGCAGACGACTTTGAACATATTTTGTCAAAACATAGAAAATCTCCATAATTGAATGGATAACCTATGACAAAAAGTGGAAAACATTGTGTCAAAAGGAGAAATTGCACGTTTTGTGCAATTTCTTCTTTTGTCACTATGTTTTCAAAACGCCGTCTGCCTTAACCCTTTCCCTCATACGACAATTCTGCAGCAGACGACTTTGAACATATTTTGTCAAAAAATGGAATCTCTCTATGATTGAATGGATAACCTATGACTAAAAGTGGAAAACATTGTGGCAAAAGGAGAAATTGCTCGTTTTGAGCAATTTCTTCTTTTGTCACTATGTTTTCAAAAAACTGTCTGCTGCAAAGGCGTCAGAAAGCGTCTATATGAGGGAAAGGGTTAAAATCGGTCTGCTACAGAGGCATCGGAAAGCGTCTATATAGGGGATCACTGATACTCTACTACTGTATAACATTTCCCCTGGCAGGGGACTAGGCTAAAGTATGAAAAATCACTATAAATTAACCCTTTCCCACATACAACAAATCTGCAGCAGACGACTTTGAAAACAAAGTAATAAAAGCCTGACAAATCTCCATAAAAGATTGCTTAACTGTTAAATAAAGTTGAAAAGATTGTGGCAAAAGGGGAAATTGCTCATCATAAGCAAATTCACCTATTGCCACAATGTTTTCAAAAGTCGTCTGCTGCTATTGCGACTAAATGCACCGGGTTAAGTTATAATTATAACTGGAATAGTAAGGAGAAGTTGAAAATTTCATTAAACCCCAGTGAAACGCACAGCTATATTATTAGTCTATATTACAGTGTTTTATCTTGTAATCAAGATGTCCTTTATTATCTGACATAGACCTGTAAGATTTTTCATCATAAAAATGTAACCATGTTTTCGACTTTTGCCTTAGGGTTGTAATTTTTCTCTTGATACGATCTACTAGTCTTCCAAAATGTAGTTGACTATTTCCTACAAATTAACAAATAATTATAACGCGGCCTTTCCCACATACAACAATTCTGCAGCAGACGAGTTTGAAAGCATATTGGCTAAAATGTGAAATATCTCCATAAATGAGAGCTTACGTAAGCATTTAACAGAGGTGAAAACATTGTGGCAAAAGGGGAAATTTCTCATCATGAGCAATTTCTGCGTTTGCCACTATGTTTGCAAAAGTCATCTGCTGCAAATGTGTCGGATGGCGTCTGCAAGTGAGAAAGGGTTAAATCTGCAGCAGACAACTTAAAAAACCTAAGCAAAAATATGGAAAATCTCTATAAATTTTGAAAACATTGTGTCAAAACTTCATTATGAGCAATTTCTCATGTTGTAATGTTCAATGTTTACAAGAATTCTGCTTCAGACGCATCAAAATGCAGATCTGCAAGACTTAGTGAGAAACATTTAAAATTAATGGTGTTACTATGTTTACAGCATCATTTGACCTGTTCTTTTAAAAAAAAATGACTTGTGAATCAACTGTTTATCATTTAGTCATATCATATTTATTATGATATCTTATATATTAAATTATAAAAAAAAACCTATAGATGGAAAAAAACAAAGACTTTCAAAAGTAGGCATTTGTTTCCTCAGTGCAGTAAAATATTTGACCCTTTCCCACACATACTTTTGTAGGTGCATTTTGAAGCATCTCATTCTGTAGCAGACTTAACCCTTTCCCTCATATAGACGCTTTCTGACGCCTCTGCAGCAGACGGCTTTTTGAAAACATAGTGACAAAAGAAGAAATTGCACAAAACGTGCAATTTCTCCTTTTGACACAATGTTTTCCACTTTTTGTCATAGGTTATCCATTCAATTATGGAGATTTTCTATGTTTTGACAAAATACGTCCAAAGTCGTCTGCTGCAGAATTGTCGTATGAGGGAAAGGGTTAAGAAAACATTGATATAGTGAGCATTTCTTCCTATTGCCTCAATGTTTCCAACTCTTTTCAATTATCATACTTTCATTTATAGGATTCTCTGTGGGTTTTACTTAGATGTTTTCATGGTTTTCTGCTGCGGATTTGTTGTAATGTGGTAAGAGGTTAATAAAGCAGATCGAGACTTGTAACATGACCGTATAACTTGGTAAATGTGGTATAACGTTGAAAACGGTGTTGACTTCAAAGAACTTGGTAGCAATGGTATACACTATAACGGATAATAACATTGAAAACGGCGCTTAACCCTTTCCCTTATAGTATGGTATTTAGTGTAAAAATACCCTTTTTACCAACAATATCGTAACATCTTTAATCCATTCCAACATATAACTTGTCTTATAACCCTTTCCAACATACAACAATTCTGCAGCAGACGACTTTGAACATATTTTGTCAAAAAATGGAAAATCTCTATAATTGAATGGATAACATATGACGAAAAGTGGAAAACATTGTGTCAAAAGGAGAAATTGCACGTTTTGTGCAATTTCTTCTTTTGTCACGATGTTTTCAAAAATCCGTCTGCTGCGAAGGCGTCAGAAAGTGTCTATATGAGGGAAAGGGTTAATTCAAATAACTTGGTATTGGTGTTACCATGGAGGATAGAGAGGATTGATATTCAATCAGTATCAGTTATTTATCAGATAGGGGCTTTTCAGTACCGCAGTTGAAAGTACATTGACCCTTCTATGATCAACAGTATCTTATTAACCTTTTCATACTGTGTTTTGGAATAACAACAGCATCTTGGATTAGGAAGTGTGGCATAGAATATGGCCACGGTTGAAGACACATTTTGATGTATCTTCAATAGATGAACTTTAAGATTGGAGCCAAAGTAGACATTGCTGGTAATGAGCAGATTCTCCTTTTACTGAATTTGTTTTTAACTTTATTTAATAGTTTTACTTTTATTGAAAGATTTTTTCCCAAGTATGAATTTCAGCTTGGCAAACTTTTTGTTATTTGATAAATACAAAAATGTAATTGCAACCTGTGAGCTTGATTTGTCTTCAACTTTATTTTGTGGGTCAATAAAAATAAATGATTCTAGTTAACTCTTTCTCACATATTGACACTTTTTGATGCCTCTGCAGCAGATGACATCTCACGAGGTGGGAAATGGTTAATTTCCTTTTAAAGTGCTGTATTTTGTGGGCAAATGAAAAATAAACATAATAATAAAAATAATAAAAAAGACTTTATTTATAGAGGAAGCACATTTGGGTTTACCCAGTGTTCCAAATGGGCATCTGGAAAATTTACATTAAGATAAAGATTTACATTATAACAATCAACTATAATTTACTATACATACAATGTACAAACAAATAAATAATGAAACAAATAATGAAAGCAAACAATGAGCGCTTGTCAGTATTAAGTTGATTCCTAATACAGGTGACTATTGATGCCCCTTGAAAACATTGTAGGAATCCGCTGTGGTCGAGTGGTTAGCGTCAGGGCTTTCGAAACCGGGTGTCCCAGGTTCGATCCTAAGTCGTGGCACTACGGTTATGGTTGAGTGCCCTTGGGCAAGGCACATTTTCTAGCCTATAGTACTGGTTTGTTTACCCAGGGATCATGAATTAGTGACCTGTCGCCGTGATATAACTGAAATAATGTTGAAAGCGGCGTAAAACCCCAATGAATAAATAAATTGAAAACATTGTGGAAAATGAATGAATTGCACACATGCAGTGACAAAAAACACTTTTCCCATAGTTAACGCTTTATTAAAGTTAAATATATATTATATAATATACGATGCACGTATATAATTACTTGCATTTCCCAGAATCTAACAGCTCTTTTTTAACCCTTTCCCTCATACGACAATTCTGCAGTAGACAGACTTTGAACATATTTTGTCAAAAAATAGAAAATCTATATAATTGAATGGATAACCTAAAAGTGGAAATTATTGTGGCAAAAGGAGAAATTGCTCGTTTTGAGCAATTTCTTCTATTGTGACTTGTCACTTAAATGTTTTCAAAAAGCTGTCTGCTGCGGAGGCGTCAGAAAGCGTCTATATGAGGGAAAGCATCTTAAACATAGCTAATTAAGTATGGATACAGTCACACTTAGCCATTGTTGGGAGATTGTGATGCGAAGAAGAGAGATGTTGAAATTAACCCTTTCCCATATACAGCAAATCTGCAGCAGATCAATGACTTTGAAAACGTCTTGGGAAAAAAACACAGAAAATCTCTACAAATGAAGTTATATTTACTTAAAGGGATGAAAACAATGTGGCAAAAGGTGAAATTGCTGGTTTTGAAAATGAAAACAGATCTATTGTGTGGAGTTGAAAACATTGTGGCGAAAGGGGAAATTACAGTTAGATTTTGAGGAACATGTTCATTTGCACTTGTAATGAATTCAAAAGTGTTTTGCTCCAGATGCATCAAAATGCATCTGCTAAAAACAATGTCAGGAATGAAAAAAAATCGCTCATTATGAGAAGTTTCTCCTTTTGCTACAATGTTTTTCTGCTCTATTCAATCATTATTCTTTCATTTATAGACATTTTATTTTTAACATTGATATTATTACATCTTCCTGGCGCTTCTGCAGCAGACGGCTTTTTGAAAACATTGCGACAAAAGAAGAAATTGCTCAAAACGAGCAATTTCTCCTTTTACCACAATGTTTTCAACTTTCAGTCATATGTTATCCATTCAATTATATATAAATAGAGATTTTCTATTTATTGACAAAATATGTTCAAAGTTGTCTGCTGCAGAATTGTCGTATGTGGGAAAGCGTTACAAGACAAGTAATAGGTTGGAAAGGATTCAGGATGTTATGATATTGTTGGTAAAAAGGGTATTTTTACACTAAAATTTACCATGACTCACCAACAATAGTATGTAGTATCGTGCCCCTCTATTGCCATTTAATTGTCACAAGTTGTTCTCTTAACCAGGGAAACAGTATCTACGGTAATTAATAATGATTAATTAATTACTTCTTTTCTGTAAAATAGTTTCATTCATTCAGAGCATGACATTAAAGATTCTTTTCAGCTTACTCATTTTATTCTTACATTTATTTAATACTTTCCCACGTACATACTGACACTTTCTGATGCCTCTGCAGCAGATGACTTTTGAAATCATTTTGACAAAAGGAGAAATTGAAAATAATGAGCAATTTTTCCTTTACAACAATGTTTTCAACATTTTTTCGATTTAAATGATTTGATGTATGTTGGAAAGAGTGAACCCATTATGATATCCGATTTTCTGTTTTTGTTAAGCCTGTCTTTGTATTAAGGTTGATTTATTTATTTATTTATTTATTGGGGTTTTACGCTGCTTTCAACAATATTTCAGTTATATCACGGCGACAGTTCACTTATTCATGATCCCTGGGTAAACAAACCAGTACTAGGCTAGAAAATGTGCCTTGTCAAAGGGCACTCCACCATGACCGTAGTACCACGACTGGGGATCGAATTCGAAATCCCCGACACTAACCACTCGACCACAGCGGATTCCGTATTAAGGTTGACAAATATGGATCACTTCTACATCGTCTGGCTGTCTGTCCCTCCATCTGTTTGTCCATCGTCAGGCTTTCACTAACTGACCTATTGTCTGTCTGTCCCTCCATCTGTCCATCCGTCGTCAGGCTTTCACTAACTGACCTATTGTCTGTCTGTCCCTCCATATGTCCGTCTGTCGTCAGGCTTTCACTAACTGACTTATTGTCTGTCTGTCCCTCCATATGTCCGTCCGTCGTCAGGCTTTCACTAACTTACCTATTGTCTGTCTGTCCCTCCATCTGTCCATCCGTCGTCAGGCTTTCACTAACTGACCTATTGTCTGTCTGTCCCTCCATTTGTCCGTCCGTCGTCAGGCTTTCACTAACTGACTTATTGTCTGTCTGTCCCTCCATTTGTCCGTCCGTCGTCAGGCTTTCACTAACTGACCTATTGTCTGTCTGTCCCTCCATTTGTCCGTCCATCATCAGGCTTTCACTAACTGACCTTTGTCTGTCTATCCCTCCATTTGTCCGTCCGTCGTCAGGCTTTCACTAACTGACTCATTGTCTGTCTGTCCCTCCATTTGTCCGTCCGACGTCGGGCTTTCACTAACCGACCTATTGTCTGTCTGTCCCTCCATTTGTCTGTCCGTCGTCAGACTTTCACTAACTGACCTATTGGCAGACGACACATTTTTGTTTTGTTAAGACTAAGTCACTTACAGATTGTCAAACATTGACTCAAGTAGCAGGTCAAAGTTTAAACTGAGGTTGTTAACCCTTTCCCACATATACCACAGATAGGCATCAATGACTTCTTAGCAAAAATATGAAAAATCTCTTTAAATGATGGTATAACGAACTTCTGAGTAAAAATGAAAACAAACAATTATGTAATGTGGCAAAAGGAGAAATTCCTTGTTTTTACCAATTTCTCCTTTTCTTTTGTCACAACGTTTTTCTTTTAAAAAGTCTTCTCCTGGAGAAAGCGTCTGTATATGGGAAAGCAGACGGCTTTTTGAAAACATTGCGACAAAAGAAGAAATTTCTCAAAACAAGCAATTTCTCCTTTTGCCACAATGTTTTCCACTTTTAGTCATAGGTTATATCCATTCAATTATAGAGATTTTCTATTTTTTGACATTTCATGTTCAAAGTCGTCTGCTGCAGAATTGTCGTATGAGAGAAAGGGTTAAGAACAAAGATGAACCTTTTTTTTTTTTAAAGGGAACACACAAACGTGATCCTAACCTTTGTTCTTTATGAACTACAGATGTTTCACTCAAAGTACGTTGGAAGGAATCCGCCTCGGCCTAATGGTTAGCGTCTGGGATTGGGAACAGGGCGTGCTTGGTTCGATCCCCAGTTGCGGCGCTGTGGTCATGGTGGAGTGTCCATGCATTTTGCCTAGCCTAGTACTGGTTTGTTTACCCAGTGAACTGTTGCCGTGATATAACTGAAATAATGTTAAAAGTGAAGTAAAACCCAAATAATATATCAAACAAACAAAATACATTAGCATGTGTAATAGTGTTTAAAAAGCTGACTGCACCAAAGAGTTTAGGGCTGGAAACAATTTCTATGACAATTTCTCATGACTAGAAATTTTACTGGTCCTCAAAAGTTTTACTGGCCACATTTCGAGGGCTTGGCGTGAAACAGTTGTAACTTAAAACCTATTTTGAAAACCCTGGTTTAGGGGCAATTTTGACCCCTTTATAAACAATGCAAATTAAGATGCCATTGCTCAGAACGAGCAATGGCACCTAAATTTCCATTGTTTACCAAGAAAAAGGATTTAACGCTTATAATGACTTGATGGAGAGATGATTAGCCTTGGTAAAAAAAATACAATTTTTAAGTTACAACCGTTTCACACCAAGCCCTCGATTTCCAGTCCTGAAAGATGTACAGTAAGATTAGATTTTATAGCAAGATGTCAATGCAAAACCTTTTGTCAAGGGTTAACCCTTTCCCTCATACGACAATTCTGCCGCAGACGACTTTGAACGTATTTTGTCAAAAAATAGAAAATCTCCATAATTGAATGGATAACCTATGACAAAAAGTGGAAAACATTGTGGCAAAAGGAGAAATTGCATGTTTTGTGCAATTTCTTCTTTTGTCACTATGTTTTCAAAAATCCGTCTGCTGCAGAGGCGTCGGAAAGCGTCTATATGAGGGAAAGGGTCAATAGGGTATCTATTACCCTTCGGGTTAGTTTTCTTTGAGCACAGTTCATTTATGGATTTTGAATAAAGTGCAGACTGAATGGCAGCCAGAGATCCAAACGGCGGACACAGCTCCGTCTCCGTTATCCAATAGGAACACCAAGATTTGGGCTGTTTCACCCTTTCCCGCTTGCACTGTTGCAGACCACTTTTGAAAATGTGACTAAAGAAGAAATTGCTTGTACTGCGCAATTTCCCCATTTGCTATACTCACAGTGGTTTTAATTATTATTGTTTAATTAATTTAGAGATATTTCCCACAGTTGTGCCTAGATGTTTTCAAAGTATACTGCTGCAGATTTGTTGTATGTGGGAAAGGGTTAATATATCCCAGAGCAGAGCTCATTTATCATTGTTCAGACTCTGTAGCCGCTAGGGGGCCCGCTAGAGGGCGTGGCTGTTTGGCCTTATATGATTATAGTGAAAACTTTAAAAATCTATTTCTTCAAATGTTTCTTGCTGATTTCTAAATTATTTTGTAGGAATGTTCCTTAGTGGGTGACCGACCCTCTATCAGATTCCTTCAAGCCATGTTGATTGGTTGAAAAATATGGTCGCCAGGGGGAAGGGCTGTTTTCCCTTATATGGCTACATGTATAGTTAAAACTTTAAAAAAATATGGCCAATTCCCAAATCATTTTGTAGAAATGTTCCTTGGGTGACCTTCTAACTGATTCCTTCAAGCCATGTATTGGTCAAATTGAACTGCAGGTGGGAATATGCTAACCATTTTAACATATCTGCAGCAGACAACTTTTGACACATCTGCAGCTGACAACTTTTGACAACATCTCAAAAGGAGAAATTGCTTCAATGAGCATTTTCTCCTTTTTCCTAAATATTTCCAACTACATGTATTCAATAATTATGTCTCCCCCATACATGGGGGTGACATATTGTTTTTGCCCGTTCCGTCCGTCCTTCCGTCTGTCACACTTGTTTCCGCTCAATAACTGAAGAACGCTTGGGTGTAGGAACTTCATACTTGGTATGCAGGTTGGTCATGACCAGTAGCTGACACCTATTGATTTTGATGTTAGAAGGTCAAAGGTCAAGGTCATGGTGACCATGTGAGGTAAAAAGTGGTTTCCACTCAATAACTGAAGAATGCTTGGGCCGAGAACCTCCATACTTGGTATGCAGGTTGGCCATGCCCAGTAGAAGAGCCCTATTGACATTGAGGTCAGTACGTCTAAAGTCAAGGTCACAGTGACCTTGAGCTGAAAGGTCACAGTGACGATGAGCTGAAAAATTGTTTTTGCTTGGGCCCAGGAACTTCATACTTGGTGTGCAGGTTGGTCACTACCAGCAAATGACCTCTATTGATTTTGAGATCACTAGGTCAAAGGTCAAGGTCACAGTGGTTAAGGTCACGTCCATCATAATTGTTTCCGCTCAGTAACTGAAGAACCCTTGGGCGTAGGAACTTCATACTTGGTATGCAGGTTGGGCATGACCAGTAGATGACCCGTATTTATTTTGATGTCAGAAGGTCAAGGTCATGGTGACCTTGTGAGGTAAAAAATGGTTTCCGCTGAATAACTGAAGAACGCTTGGGCCGAAGAACTCCTTACTTGGTATGAAGGTTTGCCATGCCCAATAAAAGACCCCTTTTGATTTTGAGGTCAGTACATTTAAAGTCAAGTGACCTTGAGCTCAAAGGTCACAGTGACAATGAGCTGAAAATTGTTTTTGCTTAATGGCTTTGGCCATGGAACTTAATACTTGGTGTGCTGGTTGGTCACCACCAGCAGATGACCCCTATTGATTTTGAGGTCAAAGGTCAAGGTCATGGTAACCTTCAGCTGAAAATGGTTTCCGCTCAATAACTAAAGAATGCTTATGTCGAGGAACTTCATACCTGGTGTGCAGGTTGGTCCTAATCAGTAGATAAAACTATTGATTTTGTTTGATTTTGAGGTCACAAGGTCAAAGGTCAAGGTCACGGTAACCTTAAGTTTAAAAATGTTTTTTTCTCAATAACTCAAGAACGCTTATGTCCAGGAACTTCATATTTGTTGTGCACGTTGGCACCTGTAGATGACCCCTATTGAATTTGATGTCAGTAGGTCAAAGGTCAAGGTCATGGTGACCTTGGGCTGAAAAATGGTTTCCGCTCAATAACTGAAGAATGCTTGGGCCCAGGAACTTAATACTTGGTGTGCAGGTTGGTCACTACCAGCACATGACCCCTATTGATGTTAAGGTCACTAGATCAAAGGTCAAGGTCATGGTAACCTTCAGCTGAAAAAATGGTTTCCGCTCAATAACTAAAGAATGATTATGTTGAGGAACTTCATACTTGGTTTCACACGTTGGTCCTAACCAGTAGATGACACCTATTGCTTTTGAGGTCACAATGTCAAGGTCAAGGTCACAGTAACATTCACTTGAACAAATTGATTTTGACTCCATCATTTCTTTTCGTCCCCTATGACCACACAAATGGGGAGACGAGCGCTTTTTCAAAAAAGCAATCTCTAGTTATACTTTCATTTGTAGAACTTTTCCATATTTTTGTTTAACCCTTTCCCTCATATAGAGGCTTTCTGATGCCACTGCAGCAGACGACTTTTTTAAAACATAGTAACAAAAGAAGAAATTGCCTTTTGTCACAATGTTTTCCACTTTTAGTCATAGGTTTCCATTCAATTATGGAGATTTTCTATGTTTTGACAAAATACGTTCAGGGTCTTCTGCTGCAGAATTGCCGTATGAGGGAAAGGGTTAATGTATTATATGGGAAAGGATAATAAAAACTGAATATAGAGAATATGATGATTGGATGAGTTAATTAGTTGATGATGTAACGGGAAGTGATCCAAAGTACACACACCTGTCTTTATAAAGGAGGACACAATTGATGTCTCTTTATCCTTTCCCACATACAACAAAACTGCAGCAGACAAACAACTTTGAAAACATCGAGACTTGGAAACAATTTAGAAAAATGACTTTGAACATATTTTGTCAAAAAATAGAAAATCTCTATAATTGAATGGATAACCTATGACTTAAACTGGAAAACATTGTGGCAAAATGAGAAATTGCTTGTTTTGAGCAAATCTTCTTCTTTTGTCACTATGTTTTCAAAAAGCCATCTGCTGCAGAGTTCTATATGAGGAAAAGGGTTAATTGAATAGAGTTGAAAACATTCTTACAAAAGGGGAAATTGCTCATGATTAACACTTTCTCCGCTTGTCACAATGTTTAAAACATTTGTTAGCTGCAGAACGCTCAGAATGCGTATACTTGTATGCTGTAAATCGTCAGAAGACATTTGATGCCTCGATCTGCAGCAGAATCTTTTGAAAATGTGGATGGAAAAGGAGTAATTGGTTGTCAGGATACTTATTGTAGTCCTAAAGTCTTATTTTTGTCAAAGTCATCCTCTAGAAGGGTTGTATGACTTAACCCTTTCCCTCATATAGATGCTTTCTGACGTCTCTGCAGCAGACGGCTTTTTGAAAACATTATAAGTGTCAAAAGAAGAAATTGCACAAAACGTGCAATTTCTCATTTTGCCACAATGTTTTTCACTTTTTGTCACAGGTTATCCATTCAATTATAGAGATATTCCATTTTTTGACAAAATATGTTCAAAGTCGTCTGCTGCGGGATTGCCGTATGAGGGAAACGGTTAATGCCTAATAGAGAAGGTATTGACGAGACTACATAGAGGTGCAATCTGACACTACTTGATCTCCGCTACATGAATTCAATGTCCAAAAGGTCAGTTTTCATCTGAAGTGTCTCAAATAGCCAATTAAATGGGGATGGTTGGGGTGAATGTTGCCATAAAGGAGTAAAAACATGCTGGCAAACATATTGTATTTGTATTCAAAGTTCACTTAACCCTTTACCTCATATAGACGCTTTCTGACGCCTCTGCAGCAGACGGCTTTTTGAAAACATAGTAACAAAAGAAGAAATTGCACAAAACGTGCAATTTCTCCTTTTGTCACAATGTTTTCCACTTTTAGTCATAGGTTATCCATTCAATTATAGAGATTTTCCATTTTTTGACAAAATATGTTCAAAGACGCCTGCTGCAGAATTGTCGTATGAGGGAAAGGGTTAATGGGGTCAAGTTATGTGTCTCTATATCACATTTTTATGGGTCACAATAAAAGTTGCAACAGTCATAGTAGTATATAATTGAATGTTTAATGCAGTACAGAAAAGAAAGTATTATTAAATAAATAATTAATGGTACCATCTTAATCCGCGGTCACATCTTATGGTCATGTGCATGCACTTAGTTGACGTCTTTAGATGAAGACTTGATTCAGATCCTTAACCCTTTTTCCTCTTATGGCAATTCTGCAGCAGACGACAAGTATTTTGTCAAAATTTAGAAAATCTCCATAATTGAATGGGTTACCTATGACAAAAAGTGGAAAACATTGTGGCAAAAGGAGAAATTGCATGTTTTGTGCAATTTCTTCTTTTGTCACTTATATTGTTTTCAAAAAGCCGTCTGCTGCAGAGGCGTCAGAAAGCGTCTATATGAGGGAAAGGGTTAAGGGAAGGTTTATAAAAATATAAGCCTTTACAGAATCTTACTGAAAAAAATTCTGTGCAGATTTTGTTCTTCGTCTTCATATAAAAAATCTATTTAGAATTCTGGTTTAGTTTAAACTTATTTATTTTACATCGATTGCGAAACAAGCCTTTCGGCTTAGATTAATCACTCTCGATGTCTGCTTCCTGGAGACTTAACCAGTACTCGCGCCATTTGTGTGGAAAATCCCAAAGTCAGGACCCGCTCATCACGGGACTCGAACCAGGGACCATTGATACGAGAGGCCGACGCTCTACCTCTGCACCACTGTCTTAGAATTAGAATTCTGGTTTAACTATGTTTAAATGAACCAGAATATTTCTGTACAAAATCTGATCAGACTTTCGGTATGTTACTCTGTATAGAATCTGGTTCCAGTCTCCCAGACTATTTCATCCAAGTTAGTTAACCCTTACCTTGCTTTATACAGCCCTTTCCTACAGACAGAAGACGAAAATACCAAGGCAAAAACATGGAAAATGAAGATATTTAACTGAAAACAATGTGGCAAAAGGAGAAATTGTTTATTTTGAGCAATTTATCTTTTAGTCACAATGTTTTCAATTATCTTCTGTTGCATCGGTATGTGGGAAACTGTCATGCAAAATGAAGTAAATTTTGTGTGTTCGTTCATTTAAGGAAAATCTACTTCATTAAGATAAATTCAAGAACTTAATTGTCAAATATGTCTGCTTGCAGATCCCAGCTTGTTGTGTAATCATTGGCAAGCCATGTTTCCTATCCCGTTAACCCCATCCAGGGACTATGAATAAATTTTCTGGCACCTTAACCCTTTCCCTCATACGACAATTCTGCAGCAGACGACTTTGAACGTATTTTGTCAAAACATAGAAAATCTCCATAATTGAATGGATAACCTATGACTAAAAGTGGAAAACATTGTGGCAAAAGGAGAAATTGCACGTTTTGTGCAATTTCTTCTTTTGTCACTATGTTTTCAAATAGCCGTCTGCTGCAGAGGCGTCAGAAAGCGTCTATATGATGGAAAGGGTTAAATAACTAAAATATTGTTGAAAACTGTGTAAAAAACCCAAAATGATATAAACAAAACACTAACAATACCAGTATTTTAATTAGATACTGTGAGCTGCTGAAAAACTAGTTCTGACTGAATATATATAGGTTACCCCACTGAGAACTTGGCATGCACTTAGGGAAAAAACGTTTCTTATAACCAAAATGTTTCTGATCATTCCCAAAAAAAGATATCATGTTTTAGATTAAATTATTTTAAGGTTTTCATCTCTGCATTGGGACCCAGCCAAAATGCCATATTAATGTATGAATGGAAGAAGTCTCTCTTACACTCTATTGTAACCTGAAAGCTCTAGATAAGCGGCGTTTTTCATGTTCTAAAATCGTTATTTGACCCTTAAAACCTATGTTGTGGGTTTTTCGAAAGGGAGATGATTCTTTTGAGTACCCACATCATAGGGATTAGTTGGACAATAAGAGAGAAATTTGGGGTAAAAGAGCTGAATGCCCCTCTTTATTTGGACCTTGGGTACCCCTGGAGCCTTAGATATACTTAAAAGATCGAGAGAAATCTGCTCTTTTCCCCACAATATCTTTCTTATTACCCTGTAAAGCAAACCCCATATTGTGGGTGCTCAAAAGAATTGTTTTAATGAGACGATTCCTTTGAGCATGCAGCCCACAACAATATGGTTTTAAAGTCTTACAATGAAAGACTTCCCTTTCCAAGAAGCCTGACCTTCATTGGAAAATCAATTGCTTGTATTCATGACTTATTGCATTCTGTCAAATGCTCTATGAATTTGTAAACCCTTGCCCTTTCAGCAGACACTATTTTAAAATTGAGGAAAGTGCTCACATTGAGCTACTAAATAAACTATGCAAGAACCTGTCGAAAATCAACGATGGAGAAATGATATATACCAGAATTCTAATTAGATCATAATTAGTTAACCCTTTCCCTCATATAAACGCTTTCGGAAGCCTCTGCAGCAGACGGCTTTTTGAAAACATAGTGACAAAAGAAGAAATTACACAAAACGTGCAATTTCTCCTTTTGCCACAATGTTTTTTCCACTTTAAGTCATAGGTTATCCATTCAATTATGGAGATTTTGAACTGTTCTTTGAAAAAATATGTTCAAAGTCGTATGAGGGAAAGGGTTAATTTAGGATTACTTGTGAACCTGATTATGACATTTTCAAAGCCATCTGGATAAAATAAACATAAGAAAATTTGGAATTTTTACTTTCAAACCTTTTCTCACACACAGAATTAGTATCAGACGACGTTTGAAAGTATTGTGACAAATCCAGACATGGTGCTGAACTCCAGGTGGAGATCAAAGTTTTGAAATGTTGAAACTTGCTAAATTTATGCTTATTGTGACATTACAAAGTAAGTAATACATAGTTCAGAACTATTTTGGAAGTAAATGTTGAAAAGGCAGTCAATTGAAAGTCATGAAAATTAATGTGCTAAATTTGGTATTTTTACCCAGTAAAAATGAAGCGTAAACGATCAATATTTAGATGTTAATTATACAGAAAGTGAAATTATTACTCTAATTTTATCCAAGAATTATGATTCCGATATTTTAAGACAACTTTTGAACAGTTTTAAAACTTTGACTATGCATACTATCTTTAATCTGGAGTTCAGCAACATTAAACAACATGTCAGGAAATAAACCGCTAGAGAAATGGAAAAAGTTGTCTGTTTCCAGGAAAGGGTTGATGCTGGAGATGCTATAGGAATGATTTTTACATGATACAGCTGGCAGGGTTTTTTTTATTGTAGAAAATGATTATAGATAACTGCATCCAGTGAGCAGTTACTGGTGGATGTCATGCTAGCAGAAAACATTTCCGTTAGAAGTGTTCTGATTGTTGGGTGTTATGTCTGCACTGAGTTCTTGAGAAGCAGGAGTATACAGCTGTTTACTCGAATGTATGTCTATAATTATTATTAAACCGAGGCCCATGTTGTGGGTATACTCATTGAGACGATTGTTTTGGATACCCACAACACGGGGTTTGGAGTATCGAATAAGAATGTTTATACATGTTCATACATGAATAATGCATGTGATCCAGAACGTGAGGTTGCGGGCCGTGTTATATATATGTCAGAATAATATGGAACAGTGTTGATGTTTTATCTGCTGCCTTGTATTTGTGTCTTTTTCATGGATCTAAGAAGTGAGAGGATTTCGTGGTGAAGATGATATCGTTCTTTTATGAATGATTTCGGAATTGTTCGCGGGACAAGCTTGGAACTTTATTGATCCTATCAATTCTGTTTGAATAAAGATTTTTATAGAAAACTGTAGTGACTGGGTCACAGTTTTCAGTAGATGAAATAAACATTTTCCGACTTGCAGATATGTATTTTGATGCATCTGCAGCAGCCGTTTTTTGAAACATTGTGGCTAAAGGTGAAATTGCTCATAGTTATATCCTTTTGCCACTATGTTTTCATCTTTATTTACTACATGTAGGTTTTTATTAGTCCCCTACCGGCGTGCCGAAGGGGACTATTAGGTTTGCACTCCGTCCGTCAGTCAGTCAGTCAGGCAAATTTTTGTCCGGAGCATATCTCCAAAACTGTACTAGCTATGGTTATGAAATTCCATATGTGGATACATCTCATCAATGCGGAGTGCAGTGCATATGAACCATAACTCTTGCTTCCCTAATTTTTGAGTTATTTCCCTTTCTTTATTTTCATACTTGATTTTTGTCCGGAGCATATCTCCAAAACTGTACTAGCTATGGTTATGAAATTTCACACATGGATGCATCTCATCAAGGGGGAGTGCAGTGGACATGAACCATAACTCTTGCTTGCCTAATTTTTGAGTTATTTCCCTTTCTTTATTTTCATACTTGATTTTTGTCCGGAGCATATCTCCATAACTATACTAGCTATGGCTATGAAATTTCACACATGAATACATCGTATCAAGGGGGAGTGCAGTGGACATGAACCATAACTCTTGCTTGCCTAATTTTTGAGTTATTTCCCTTTCTTTATTTTCATACTTGATTTTTGTCCGGAGCATATCTCCATAACTATACTAGCTATGGCTATGAAATTTCACACATGAATACATCGTATCAAGGGGGAGTGCAGTGCACATGAACCATAACTCTTGCTTGCCTAATTTTTGAGTTATTTCCCTTTCTTTATTTTCATACTTGATATTTGTCCGGAGCATATCTCCAAAACTGTACTAGCTATGGTTATGAAATTTCACACATGGATGCATCTCATCAAGGGGGAGTGCAGTGGACATGAACCATAACTCTTGCTTGCCTAATTTTTGAGTTATTTCCCTTTCTTTATTTTCATACTTGATTTTTGTCCGGAGCATATCTCCATAACTATACTAGCTATATATATGGCTATGAAATTTCACACATGAATACATCGTATCAAGGGGGAGTGCAGTGGACATGAACCATAACTCTTGCTTGCCTAATTTTTGAGTTATTTCCCTTTCTTTATTTTCATACTTGATTTTTGTCCGGAGCATATCTCTAAAACTGTACTAGCTATGGTTACGAAATTTCACACATGGATGCATCTCATCAAGGGGGAGTGCAGTGGACATGAACCATAACTTTTGCTAGCCTAATTTTTTAGTTACTTCCCTTTCTTTATTTTCATACTTGATTTTTGTCCGGAGCATATCTCTAAAACTATACTACCTATGGTTATGAAATTTCACACATGGATACACCTCATCAAGAGGGGTTGCCGTGCAGATGAACCATAACTCTTGCTTGATTAATTTTTGAGTTATTGCGCGGGCGGAATCCAGTTCTTTGTCCGGAGCATATCTCCGAAACTATACTACCTAGGTCTATGAAATTCCATATGTGGATACATCTCATCAATGCGGAGTGCAGTGCATATGAACCATAACTCTTGCTTCCCTAATTTTTGAGTTATTTCCCTTTCTTTATTTTCATACTTGATTTTTGTCCGGAGCATATCTCCAAAACTGTACTAGCTATGGTTATGAAATTTCACACATGGATGCATCTCATCAAGGGGGAGTGCAGTGGACATGAACCATAACTCTTGCTTGCCTAATTTTTGACTCAAAAGTGCAAACCGGTAGGGGACTATGGTATTGCTTGCAATCCTCCAGTTACTTGTTTAAAGAGAATTAATTTCCATACTTTTGTGAGGGTGTTTTCAAAGTCGTCTGCTGCAGTTGGTTGTATGTAGAAAATGATTTACCATGACAAGCCAGTAGATATATAGTTCTTTTTTGATAGGATGGTGTATTAACTTAACCCTTTCCTGCAATACAACAAATCTGCAGCAAACGACTTTGAACACATCAATGCATGGAAAATTGAAATCTCTATAATTGAATTGTGATCATTAAGTAGAGTTTGGAAACATTGTGGCTAAATAAGAAATTGCTCGCTTAAAAAATAAATAATGAGCAATTTCTTGTTTTTTGCCCACAATATTTTCAAAATTGATCTTCTGCAAAGTTGTCCAAATGCGTGTGGGTCAATAATTTATCAACATTTGTAAAGTGCTAGATTTACATGTAAAACTGAAGACATAATGATGTGTAATTCTGGCTATAGTGAAGGGAGCATTGTATTGTGATAAATAACATATATATGTATGGAAATCCATCGGAAGTAGAGGAAAATATCTTGCTCATTCGAAATTCAACAGGAAAGATGGATGGTGAGCATGCAAGTGACACTTCAGGTATGGGTTAATTTATTTAATGCCATTATAGATTAGATTTTGTGCATCTTAACCCTTTCCCGCACGCGATAAATCTGCAGCAGACAACTTTCACCCTTTTCCACTTGCAGACGCCTTTTGCCGCATCTGCAGCAGACAACTTTTGAAAACATTAAGCCAAAAGGAGAAATGTCTCGAAACAAGCAATTTCTCCTTTTGCCGCAATGTTTTCAACTTTTTTCAGTAACTTTACCTGCAATTATAAAGAGTTTCCATATTATTTATTAGGCATGTTTAAAGTCCTCTGCTGCAGATTTGTTGTAAGTGGGAAAGGGTTAGAAACATCCAAGCATAACTATAGAAACTTTCAATAAATTCATGTATATTTATTGAAAAGAGATGAAAAAATTGTGGCATTATAAGTTACTGCTTCTTTTGTCACAAGGTTTTCTAAAGTTGCCTGCTGCAGAGGCGTCTATATGTGTCTTTATGAGGGAAAGGGCTAATACAAAAAGCATCAGTAGCAGACGAAAAAATATTAGCAAAACTCTGAATGAAAGTATGACTTTTAATAGACTTTGCCACATTGTTTTCTGAAGTCTTCTGCTGCAGTCTTCATGGCTGTCAAAATGTGCCTGCAGGTGGCAAAGGGTTGACTTTATTTCATCTTATATACCGAGATGGTGTAGTGATAATATTGGCCGCCTGGAGTGCGGGAGACCAGAGTTTGATCCTTAATTCAGGTTATACGCTTGCCTCCTTTGCGATCTGGGTTTCTGACACAATGACAAATTTGCAACAGACTATCATTGAAAACCTTTTTGTCGAAAATGTAAGAAATATCTCTACAAATGAAAGAACGATTATTGAATGAAGTTGAAAACATTGTGGCAAAAGGAGAGATTGCTCATTATGAGCAATTTCACCTTTTGTCACAATGTTTTCAAAAGTCATCTGCTGCAGATGCATCAGTATCTGTATGTGGGAAAGGGTTAACATTACAACTGATGCACTGGTGTAGGGATAAATTTACCAGGAGTATACTGGTAATTTATGCAGGAAACACTGTGAGTGTGATATATGATATGATGCACTGGGTCATGATAAACTGACCAGGAGTATACTGTTAATTTTCGCAGGAAACACTGTGAGTGTGATAATAATATTACAACTGATATGCACTGGTGTCGGGATAAACTTTCCAGGAGTATACTGGTAATTTTCGACGGAAACACTGTGAGTGTAATATATAATATTATGACTGATGAACTGGTGTCGGGATAAACTTACCAGGAGTATACTGTTAATTTTCGTAGGAAACACTGTGAGTGTGATATATAATATTATGACTGATGCACTGGGTCATGATAAACTTACCAGGAGTATACTGGTAATTTTCGCAGGAAACACTTTGAGTGTGATATATAATATTATGACTGATGCACTGGGTCATGATAAACAGAGTATACTGGTAATTTTTGCAGGAAACACTGTGAGTGTGATATATAATATTATAACTGATGCACTGGGTCATGATAAACTTACCAGGAGTATATATACTGGTAATTTTTGCAGGAAACACTGTGAGTGTGATATATGATATTATGACTGATGCACTGGTGTCGGTATAAACTTACCAGGAGATCTATACTGGTAACTTTCCCAGGAAACACTGTGAGTGTGATATATAATATTACAACTGATGCACAGTGAGGGCTGGTGTCAGGATAAATTTACCAGTAGTACTGGTTTAACCCTTTCCCTCATACAACATATCTGCAGCAGACGACTTTGAACATATTTTGTCAAAAAATAGAAAATCTCTATAATTAAATGGATAACCTATGACTAAAAGTGGAAAACGTTGTGGCAAAAGAAGAAATTGCATGTTTTGTGCAATTTCTTCTTTTGTCACTTTGTTTTCAAAAAGCCGTCTGCTGTAGAGGCGTCCGAAAGCGTCTATATGAGGGAAAGGGTTAATAATACCAAAGAAATGCGTTGATATGACTGAAATAACTGTTGAAAGCAGGGTAAAACGTCCATGAATAAAAAAGTAAATAAATTCACGGAAAAGGGTTAACAATGGAATGGGACTTCAGACTTTAGATTTACCTCCTTCAATGTTATCTCAAAGAAAATGAAAGCCTGTATCCTAGTCATCAGTGTTAAGATCTTTAGATATGTGTTTTTTACAAGACCTTCGGTTAACCCTTTTCCTACAGAGAACAAATGAAACAGCAGACATTCAAGGGGAAACATTTTACAGATGAACGTTTTAATTATAGAAAACAGTAGAAAACATTACCGGTATATACAAATGGATACTTTTTTCTTAGAATGGGTTTAGAATTCATCTGATGCAGATGTGACAAAATGCATAACAATGCATGTCTCTTGTGGAAAAGGGTGAACTGTTAAAAGCATACATCCAATTATCAGTGTAGATCTTAGATAGGTGTTTTTTACAAGACTTCAATGACTCCCCTAGGAGTCTGCAACACATGTATCTGAGATATAATTATTAATGCAAAACAGTTGTAACTAATATCTTGTTTTAAGCTGTAGTTAACCCTTTCCCTCATATAGACGCTTTCTGACGCCTCTGCAGCAGACGGCTTTTTGAAAACATAGTGACAAAAGAAGAAATTGCACAAAACGTGCAATTTCTCCTTTTGCCACAATGTTTTCCACTTTTTGTCATAGGTTATCCATTCAATTATGGAGATTTTCTATGTTTTGACAAAATACGTTCAAAGTCGTCTGCTGCAGAATTGCCGTATGAGGGAAAGGGTTAAGAGCTTTAGATATACGGGCCTCATACTTATGAATCCCTATGTTGTGAGTTCTCAAAAGGATTGTCTTAAACCTTTCCCTCATACGACAATTCTTTAGCAGACGACTTTGAACATATTTTGTCAGATGGATAACCTATGACTAAAAGTGGAAAACATTGTGACAAAAGGAGAAATTGCACGTTCTGTGCAATTTCTTCTTTTGTCACTATGTTTTCAAAACGCCGTCTGCCTTAACCCTTTCCCTCATACGACAATTCTTTAGCAGACGACTTTGAACACATTTTGTCAAAACATAGAAAATCTCTTTAATTGAATGGATAACCTAGGACTAAAAGTGGAAAACATTGTGGCAAAAGGAGAAATTGATTGCTCGTTTTGAGCAATTTCTTTCTTTGTCACTATGTTTTTTAAAAAAGACGTCTAATGAACAACATAGAGTTAGATGGATAATACAAGATGATATTATGGGAAAAGTACTGTTTTCGTCCCCCTTGTTCTTTGATCTTTGGTAGTTACAGCTGATTATCCTTAACCCTTTCCCTCATACGACAATTCTGCAGCAGATGACTTTGAACATATTTTGTCAAAAAATAGAAAATCTCTATAATTGAATGGATAACCTATGACTAAAAGTGGAAAACATTGTGACAAAAGTAGAAATTGCATGTTTTCAAAAAGCAGTCTGCTGCAGAAGCGTCAGAAAGCGTCTATATGAAGGATAGGGTTAACACACTCAAAGACACATTTTGATATATCAGCAGCGGAAAACATTTGAAAACATTGTCGCAAAAGGAGAAATTATTATGCTCTTGCCTAGTAATTTACTATAAGGCATCTGTTACAAATTCGTTTCTTGTGGGAAAGGGTTTTGCATGAAGCACTCAGTTTATGTAGACTGTATGTCAAAACAATGTTCCACTTCAAATTCTATATCTTTGTAATTTCTATTCTTTCTTATAGCTTTCAATGCTTTGGGTTGATGTGCTCTAATAACTGTTAACCCTTTCCCCCATACAACAAATCTGCAACAGAGGACTGAAATACTGTAGACAAAAACAGGGAACTTTTCTGTAATTGATATTTTAATTATTGAATAGAGTTGAAAACATTGCTGGCAATAAGGAGAAATTGCTCATTATGCGCAATTTCTCCTTTTGTCACAATGTTTTTAAAAGTCGTCTGCATCAGCATCAGACAGCGTCTGTATGTGGGAAAGGGTTAACCTGATATGCTTCTTGTACAGTGTGAGAGGCCTAGCTCAGGTAGCTCCGGTCACTCGGATACAATGCAGGTTATATATCAACATACCATGGTTGTGAGTTTGAACAAGAACCTGGTCTTGAACAACAATCTTCCCGACATTTGTCATTCCTCTGCCACCAATGGGGTTGAGTCCCTGTAGCTCAGTCGGTAACATCGCGGGGTGTCAATCCAGGGGTTGTGAGTTTGAATCCCGACTCGGCCAACTTTCTTTCTGACGTTTGACAAAAGTCATTGCGATATGCGTCATTCGTCTTCCACCAATGGGCTAAGTCTATGTGGAAAAGCAGCTAGTTGCTTGGTAAGATTGTTGTGTGGAGTACTGATGTGCGAAAACCAGGAAACACATGAGTAGGTGAACTGGCCGCCGTGATATGACTGCATGAGAAATTGTTAAAAACGGCTATAAACCCCAATCAATCAATCAATCAATCCACCAATGGGCTAACAGTATGTGTGAAAATGCACTCCTCTCATACCCTAAACAAAACAATGCTTAGAGTATGATTATGAGGAAAAGGTTTATAATTACTAGAAATGCACTTCACAAAATGTTCACAGGATCATGCATTCCACATCCCATTGAGTACAAAGAGGACATTGAGAGGTTCAGACATAGACTGGTATAGTAATACTGCTTGAAAAACATTCTCCCCAGTGATTGTCACTCGTCATTTAAACACATGTCCGTCCTTCTTTTACATTTCTCAGGGTTGAGGGGATAAGCATTAAGAATGTTGTCAGGATGGATCATCAAACCATAGTCCTGGTAACCTCATTGTTTAACCCTTTCCCACATGTCACAACTCTACAGCAGACGACTTTGAAAACATGTTGGCAAAAATGTGACTTAAGTCTCAATAGATGAGAATTTAACTATTTAAAAGAGTTGAAAACATTATCACAGAAGGAGAAATAGCTCATATACTTTTGTCGCAATGTTTTGCAGAGGTGTCAGAAATCGTCTATATGTGGGAAAGGGTTTTAACTGAAATAATGTTGAAATAAGTGTAAAACGCCATTCGAACAATCAAATTGTTCTACATTTTGTTAACCCTTTCCCAGATATAAATGAAATATGCATTAGACAACTTTGTAAGCATCTGGGGGAACATGGTAACTCTTTGTAAATGCAAAATTATGCTTTTTAAATATCGTTGAAACCATTGTACAAAAAAAAAAAAATCCTTTTTCTTTTAACAATGTTTTCTAATGTTGTCCGATTCAGATGTGGCGAAATGCATCTGCATGTTTCAAGACTTAAAGATTTTACTTCATCAAAGAAATGTAACTTTGAACAAATAACACAGAGTATGTAGAAATATATATATATATCTACATTGAGGTATAGTAAATCAGACTTGCTTGTTAACCATTTTTTCTGGTGATCCACATATCATTCTTCTTGTTCTTTTCCATCAACTTTAACACTTTCCCATACAAAACATCTGGAGCAGAGACTGTCTTCAAGTTGGAAAGAGTTAAAACCCTTTCCCTATTTACAGATGTTTAGATGCATCTGCAGGAGATCACTTTTGCCACAATGTTTCCAACTACTCTACATGTATTCAAAGATTTTCTTTTGATTTATTGAGATTTCCCATAATTATTTATACCCCCTTCACTGTGTCGGGCTGTCTGTCTGTCTGTCAGTAAATGGAAGCCATATTTTGTCCGGCCTATTTCTTAACAAACCACTGGGTGGAATTCAATAAAATTTTACATGAAGCTTCTATATACCAAGAGGAGATGTGCATATCCTAAAGGATTTACAATTGCATGTTATTAGCTTGACTTTTGAAAAAAACGAGAGCTATTGTCATGACCCTGGCGTTGTCGGCGGCGGCGTGATCGTCCGGTTAAGGTTTTGTTTAGCTCAGCTTTTTTTTTTCTGTTTTCTATCAGTCGAGCGTCTGTGCCGTACGCGGTGCTCTTGTTTTACAGAGTTATGGCCCTTTTACTTATTAAGTTATGGTGAAGGTCAATGTGCTGATTAGGGGGTATTTATCATCTTCAGTGATAGTTCTTAAGTTTTGCCTATAGTCTAGATTTTAATTTAAAGTTTCAACTGCTGCAGTTTTGTTGTAAGTTGGAAAGGTTGAAGGTATAATTATGTCCTCATCTGCTAAGTCGCTTTCAAATAAAAAAACACTTGACGAAATAAGCAAAATGGGTGTGTCCAAAAAGAGTGGGTGTGATATTTTTTGTGGCTACAAAACAAATGGATTTTATTGTGTCTGTAAAAGACAGACTTTATTAACTCTTTCCCGTTGTGCAGACGCATTTTGATACATCTGCAGCAGACACGTTGAAAAGAGTGCGGCAAATGGAAAACTTGCTGATGATGACCAATTTCTTCATTTGACACATTATGTTTTCAACTACAATTAATTAATATTAATAATAAACTTTTATTTCTAGAGATTTTCTATATTTTTGTTGTGGTACGTATTTTCAAAGTCGTCTGCTGCAGATTTGTTGTATGTGGGAGAGCTTGAAGTGGTAATGTGTTTTTATATCAAAAATACATTACCAGTCATTTAATACCTGATATATCATCTCTATACACCTTAATTATCCAAAAAAAACGCCCACGTTAGCATATCCCTCACGTATCCGTGACATACACGGCCGCCCGGAAGTACAGGCGCGCACGTGAGCGGGTAGTCACTTTTCATTTTTGGATTCACCGGAGTAGTCGATAAGAAAAATTTATATTATTATTTCTTCTTCCAATTAACTCTTTTGTTTTATAAGGCCCTGCCTTATAATTATTTAATTGTCCAAAGATATTTTGTCTACATTAACGTCACAGCCGTAAATTATTTACTTTATTGCTGTATTTATTGTTTTGTAGCAGACGATACGCTGAGAAGCACGTGGTTTACCCCACCCGCTAATTTCAGTTACCGTCTTCGGGTGCGGAAGTCTTGCGGTTTTCAATACTTTTTCCCTACCCTGTTAGCAATAGTACATTAACTATTGCTGTATGAATTATTGACTGTCCTATTCAATATTTGTGAAAAAAATTTGAAACAAATTTATTTTCAATTTACGTGTCCAAACTACCGGTGTCACCGTGGTGTGGATATATTAAAACGGATTATAAACGGATTATATACGGATTATTTCCTGTTTGGTGAGTATTTTTGAATTATGTCAATGTCAATTACTGGTGAAGGGATGCGGAGCCCATGTGGTCATGCTGTGCACCTATGGGATTCACATCCGACCTGCGTTGTGTGCACCAAATGCACACAGGCTTCACCTTGCGAGTACTGCTCGACATGGCCTATTTCCATTTGGAAAAAGGTCGTGCGGAGTAAGACTCGTAAAAGCAGGAAGATAAAGAAGACCCCTAAGAGGGTGCCTTTATCTTCATCGAGTGAGGCAGAGTTCGAGGGGTTCTCCCAACCGGACTCTGCAACGGTGTTGAGCGAGTCGAAGGGCAATGCTGAGCCTTCTTCTCCGCTCAACACAGCCGTTTTTCCGCGCGCTGAGGAAATTCGGATGGTAGCTTTGGGTGAGAGTTGCTCCGTCGGGAAACTTCAGAAACCGTACGGAAACAGCGGGGAAAATGCTCAGCTGGATCATTTAACCGCTGAACCTCACCATCTGTCGCCTGGTGTCAGGGCTGGGCCTTCGAAAGAAGGAGTGCCTTTGGTAGCTTTCCGGGATAACCGCATGAGTTGTACCAATCCGACACCATACTCTGAGCTACAGCTGTCTTCGGACAGCTGCAGAGTACCGGTTACTTACGTAGAGAGACGTAGTATTCCGGAGACTTTGTATAGTGCAGCTTCACTCCTGCCTATGCATAGTCAACCTGGGTTTTGTTGGGCTGAGCAACAAAACCCAAATACCGAGGCACGTCAGGTCACCGGGCAACCGGAGAGGAGTCATTCGTTAATGACGCGACCTTTCACCAGTCAGTCCGGGTTGGACTGGACTGGGCCAGTCAGTCACGTTGCCATGACTAGACCAGGTAGTCGCTCACGTATCTGTGATGCGACAGGGCAAAGGTCCGATTGCAAGGACCCAGCCAGGCAAAAGGTTGATCGATTAGCACCGATTCATCCTGGCAGTCAGACTATCTTAATTGATTCGACGACTAGCCAAAATCGCGCGCATGGAGACATGCCGCATCAGGTCAGTAGCCCATTTCGTTATGGTGCTACGGGCCAATCGGTCACGCCTGTGAATACGACACAAACACCAGTGTCTTATGTAAACACAGGCCAACCGAGTAGTAGGGCATTTTTCAATGCCTCGTCTACACTGCCAGACGACTGTGTAAACATGGCGCGTCTAGGCACGGGTTCTGTGGTGATAGACCGAATTGATGCTAATTATCGATCGATCTCTGCTCCACTACAGAATCAGAATAATTTAAAGCCTGGTGTTGCACCGGGTTCGATTATTCCTCTGTCTTCCATCGGGTATGGGGGTTACGGAAAATCTTTTTCTTCCCCTGGAGGGACAGTGTATGTCGCAAGACAATATGCTGCTCCTCAATACCAGCCACCGGTCCATAATATGGAACCGGTCGGTGTTAGACAGAGTTCAACGGCCTACCGGGATCAGCATTACCCATCTCATGGGAATTCACTGCTCTCGGGGGGACACCTACTTGATAGGCAGTCCGATTATAGGCAACCTCGGGATCAGAATACATTGCGTCATTCTGTGAACGAGAGGTCGAAACCGTCCCATACGGTTAGTTCGGCCCCGGCAGAAGATTTTGTACGGCCGCCCTCTGCTGCGGAGAGGGGGCCTGCTTCACAAAATCTTCGGCAGAACATGGATTATTCTGAATTATCCATGTCTGAGTCGGACATTGATCTACCGGTTGGAAGACCGAGTGGTCAACCTCAGAGGAGTACACGCAACCCTACATCTTCGTCTAACGATGATGAGGGAAATAGGTCTCCTTCCGATGAGGAGCCAGCTGTAGAGCGTTGGTCTTTTCAGCAGGCTATTGACGAAGTATTTCGGGTGGTGCCGAATGCTTTATGCCCTAAGGTTGACGCTCCCCCACGTCGGAAAAACCTTTCGAGCCTAGAGGAACTGAATGTACAGGCTTTTACGCCAGTGCAATTACTTCCTCAAGCTAACAACTTGGGCAGGTTGTTAGACCAATTGCAGTCGACCAGGTCTCTAGAGGCTTTGCCTTCAGGCTGGTCGGTCCCAGTACCCATTTCTAAGGAATGGGTCAATCCTAAAGCGTATTCCACGTCTAAGGAGTTCTTCCCTGTCAAAGTGCCAGCTTTAGACGGGGATGCAGCTAAACTGGGGTTAACTGCACCCGCTTCTGTTCAAGTCTCTTCTAAGACTCTAGAGAAGTGGGAGGCCAGAGCAAGACTGGGTGTAATGGTGTCATCTCATGACAACCATTTCGCAGTCGCTCTGTCTTTGTTGTTAAAAGAGGAGAATATCTCTAGCCTAGGGGCTAACAGAATTCTCGAAGCTTTCGACACAGGCAACAGGCATCTCATGGCACTGAATCTTCAGACCGCCACAGAGATACTGTCCATGAGGAGGGACGCAGTGCTAGCTGCTCCTAACTCATTGCTAAGTGCTAGCAAGGACAGCCTGAGGGCCGCACCATTGGAGTCGAAACAACTCTTTGATGGAAGGATTGCTGCAGTGACGGTTGCTGATGCGTCAGAACAGTCTCGACGCCTTTCGGCGAACGCAGCTAAGGCTTTTGCGCAGGGCCAGAAACGTTCAGCGTATTCTGCGAATGTGGGTACTTCTAAGAAACCCAACCCAGCAAAGAAGCCAAAACGGGATGTAAAGGCGTTTCAGCCTAAACAAACCCCTTCCACGGGTCAAAAAGCGGCTAAACCGAAGCGCCCTTATCAGGGTACTAAGCATCGGCAGCCCGCTAGAGTTAACACGAACCCGAAGCCGCAGCCCTAGGGATTCGCTCCTCTCTATGACAATCCCAAGGTCGGAGATTGCAGTCGGGGGCCGCCTGTCATTTTTCACGGAGGAGTGGGAAAGTATCACAGAGGATCGTTGGATTTTATCTGTGATACAGGAAGGGTATCTGATTCCCTTCATTTCCCCCCCTCCTCTGACAAGCGTGCCGATCGACATGTCATCACGTCATCCGGCCATGTCGGAGGTGATTTCATCACTTCTGAAAAAGAATGCCATAGAGAGGGTTCTCAACCCCAATTCTCGGGGTTTCTACAGCCGTCTTTTTCTTGTTCCGAAGAAAGACGGCAGGTGGAGACCGGTTATAGATTTATCTGCGCTAAATCTATTGATTCCGGTCGAGAAATTCAAAATGGAGTCGACCCGCTCCATCCGAGTAGCAATTCGGAAAGGCGACTGGGCGGTCTCTCTAGATCTAACAGACGCCTATTATCACATCCCGATAGCTTCCTCCTCGAGGAAATACCTTCGGTTTGTGATAGAGGGAGAAGTGTTCCAATTCAGGGCTCTTCCCTTCGGCCTCAAGTCCGCCCCTCGAGTGTTTACGAAGATAATCAGTGTTGTGGGAGCCTACCTTCGCAGGAAAGGACCCCAACTTCTTCAATACTTCGACGATTGGCTTCTCCACAGGACGGATCGTGTACTTTTACTTCACGATCTGTCCCTAGCCTGGCGGACCATTCTGCGATTGGGTTTAATACCCAACACGCAGAAGTCGGAATTAATTCCGTCAAAGAGGTTCACGTTCGTGGGTATGACGTTTCTCACCGACTTAGCGGTAATTCAAGTACCTTCGGACAGAGTCGATTCTCTTTTACAGAAAATCGGTCTCGCACTGGAACAGGCTGCGGTAACAGCCCGATCCATGCTGTCACTTCTGGGTTCCCTGAGTGCAGCAGCCGACCTAGTCTTTCTAGGAAGGCTCCACATGCGACCCCTTCAGTTTCTTTTTCTGTCCCGGTGGCGTCCGTCTGTGGACTCACTGGATCAGGAGATAGCTCTGACGGATTTCTTCAAGTCCCACCTTCGGTGGTGGCTGGATCCGTTAATCTATCAGCAAGGGGTACCCTTACTCACACCACCTCCGGATCTGTACCTATTTACAGATGCCAGTGCTGCGGGTTGGGGAGCTCATTTAGAGCGGCAGGGCCTAACAGCCCAGGGCATGTGGACAGCGGAGGAGAAGTGTTTTCACATAAACAACTTGGAACTGAGGGCAGTCCTGCTAGCCCTCAATCAGTTCGCTGCCTCCGTTGCGAACAAAACTGTTTTGTTGTCGACGGACAATACTACTGTTGTGTCGTACATTCGCAGGCAAGGAGGAACGCACTCCCATCTTCTCTTTTTAGAGACTTGGAAGTTACTCCTTTGGTGTCAGGCGACGTCGTTAGTACTTCTAGTAAAACACGTCCCAGGTCGTCTAAATGTCTTAGCAGACAGTCTATCCCGCCAGAACAAAATTCTTCCGGCGGAATGGACATTGAACCAGAGTGTGTTGAACTCAGTGTTCATGCGGATCGGGACACCCCTGGTGGATCTTTTCGCCACCAGAGTCAATCATCGGCTGCCACTTTATGTATCCCCGATGTACGATCCTGCAGCTTGGGCAGTGGACGCACTGACCCTCGATTGGAACCTCCTGTTCGGGTATGCGTTTCCCCCGTTCATACTGGTTCCGATCGTACTTCAAAAGGTTCTTCGCTCGCAACAGTGCAAAATACTGTTGATAGCACCCTGTTGGCCCCAGAGGTCGTGGTTCAGCGACCTCCTGGCCTGTCTCTCGGCAAATCCAATACGTCTTCCTATTCGAGAAGACGTACTGTTTCAGCAACCAGGTCGGCGTCTTCATCCCAACCTGGCAATGCTACATCTTCACGCCTGGACATTATCAAGCGTTCTGTCAGAGAGAGAAACTTTTCTCAAAAAGTTGCCTCTCGTATCGCACAATCAAGAAGACGATCCACTAGAATCGTTTATGATTCCAAGTGGAGAGTTTACTCAGATTGGTGTGGTACAAGGTCGGTCAATCCGGAGTGTCCCTCTGTAACTCGGATTGCCGATTTCCTTCTTTTTCTTTTCGAAGAAAAACAACTGGCAATTAGTACGGTGAAAGGCTACCGTTCTATGTTATCGAACACGTTTAAGTTCATTGGGGGAGAGAGTATCGGTTCAAATCCGTTTCTCTCGGAACTTATACGCTCGTTCGAATTAGAGAAACCCGTTTGTAGGAGTTTAACTCCAAAATGGGATTTGTCTTGCGTCCTTTGGTCGCTTACTAGAGCTCCATACGAGCCTCTAGTATCGGCGTCTTTAAAGTTTCTAACTTATAAAACCGTCTTTCTTTTAGCTTTCGCTACAGCTCGTCGAAGGAGCGAATTACATGCTCTTTCAGTAGAAACAGGGCACATCAGATTCAATGAGTCTGATGGCTCTTTTACTCTACTCTGTCAACCGGGGTTCCTGGCTAAAAACCAGTTACCTTCGGTTTCACCTTCGCCGATCACAGTTCCCAGCCTTTCGGCGACCTGTGGTCCTTCTGATTCCGACAGAACCCTTTGTCCCGTTAGGTCTCTTAAGCATTATCTTAAGAGAGTTGAAGGGACTCGGGGTCGGAGAAAGAGGTTATTTCTTCCTCTTATAGGTTGTAAAGATATTTCGGCGGCATCTATTTCCCGCTGGATATCTATTACTATAAAATTAGCTTATAAAGACCTGTCTAGTCGAGATCTCTCGTTTCTGCGGATTCGTCCGCACGAGGTTAGAGCTCTCTCTACAAGTTGGGCATTCTCTAATAATGTTCCTCTTGAAGAGATTCTTCAAGCGGCAGTATGGAAGTCGCAATCTACCTTTTCGTCTTTCTACTTACGTTCTATGGCTAGTCAGTCAGATAACTTGTTCTCTCTGGGTCCCCTTGTGGCTTCTCAGCGAGTTGTTCGCTAATTATTATAATCCAACACATAAATAAAGTGAATACTGATTGAAACTGTATTCAATCTCCACTATCACTTTATACTACCGTTGGAATCAAGTATGTTTGTTCTGAAAAATATGGAATAATATACTACTACGTACCTGGAACGACAGTAAGTATTGGTCGAACCTCCCGTCCTATGCTACGAAGTCATCAGGTATTAAATGACTGGTAATGTATTTTTGATATAAAAATGAAGTTTTTTAAAGTAAAACATATTTTTATTAGAAAATACTTACCAGTCATTTATAGAGTCCCACCTCCCAGCCCCGCGTCGTCACCAATACTTAACGGTGAATGAAAAGTGACTACCCGCTCACGTGCGCGCCTGTACTTCCGGGCGGCCGTGTATGTCACGGATACGTGAGGGATATGCTAACGTGGGCGTTTTTTTTGGATAATTAAGGTGTATAGAGATGATATATCAGGTATTAAATGACTGGTAAGTATTTTCTAATAAAAATATGTTTTACTTTAAAAAACTTCATGTTATCAACCAGGTGAAATGGAAAGGTGTAACTTGCTCCTCAATTAACTATCTCCCTTTCCCTGATAACTAATTAGAGTTAAACCTTTCCCTCATACGTCAATTCTGCAGCAGACAACTTTGAACATATTTTGTTACAAAATAGAAAATCTCTATAATTGAATGGATAACCATAATGAATTAAAGTGGAAAACATTGTGGCAAAAGGAGAAATTGCTCGTTTTGAGCAATTTCTTCTTTTGTCACTATGTTTTCAAAAAGCTGTCTGCTGCAGAGGCGTCAAAAAGCGTCTATATGAGGGAAAGGGTTAAGACTTTCCCACCTATAGACGCATTTTGAGGCATCTGCTGCCGAGGACTGTTGGAAACGAGCAATTTCTCAGATTGCCACAATGTTTTCAACTATTTTCAGTAATTTTACCTTCATTTATAGAGATTTTCCAAAGTTTTAACTAAATGTCTTCAAAGTCGTCTGCTGCAGATTTATTGTATGTGGGAAAGGGTTAAGACTGTCGCTGTCATGTAGACTGATGTAGTGGTTAGAGCGCCCGCCTTGGGAGCAGGAGGTCACGTGTTCGATCCCCGGTCAGGCATACCAAAGACTTTTAAAATGGTAGTAGTGGCTTCCCTCATTGACTCTCAAGTTTTACGGGACTAAGGCTCAGATGCGTTAGTGTCGGATAGATCATACCATTGACCCTCAGGTTTTCCGTGATTACGCCTCGGATGCAATAGTGTCGGATAGATCATACCATTGACCCTCAGGTTTTCCGTGATTACGCCTCGGATGCAATAGTGTTGGATAGATAATACCAGTAGGACCGGTAAATTATCCAGAAAATGCTGTGATACTATTTATAATGATAATAATAATTAGTTTATTTAAAGAGGCAACAGAGTTGGGTAAACCCAGTCTTCCCCCTATGGGCCTCTGCATCAAACATTTACAATATAACACATTTCACAATATATATATATATTAATATGTATTAACCCTTTCCCTCATATAGACGCTTTCTGATGCCTCTGCAGCAGACGGCATTTTGAAAACATATTAAAAAAAGAAGAAATTGCACAAAACGTGCAATTTCTCCTTTTGTCACAATGTTTTCTACTTTTAGTCATAGGTTATCCATTCAGTTATGGAGATTTTCCATATTTTGACAACATTTGTTCAAAGTCGTCTGCTGCAGAATTGCTCTATGTGGGATTGGGTTAAGTATTGACAATTAAGAAAGGAAACATTTGTGTCAAAAGAAAAGAAAATACATGCGTTTTCATTTGTAAATAACATGAAAAGTTATAACATAATTGTAAGATTATTCTATCCAATGGAGTGTCACCATTGTTATGTATGCACTTTTAAATTTCTGTAATGCTTCAGATTGTCTGATATGAAATGGAATAAGGTTCCAAACTTTTGGTCCAATAGTACTGTCTAATGATTTCCTAAAAAAATTGATTCATGGTTTTTGGATGCAAAGTGTATGAGAAGTGATTGATCTTAGATTTGTATTGGCTGATTTAGTAAAAAGGCTGGACATGTAATCTAGAAATATATTATTCATAGATTTATAGATAAAGATATATCCTTTTTGTATAAAATTCTGTCTTGAAATTTCAACCAGTTTAGTTCTCTGAAAAGTGCTTCACTTGATGAATCATATACTTTTCTGAAAATTGTATATATACATTTGTACTTATATTGTAAGAGTTTGTCATTACATTTACCCCTAATTGAACAATCAAGATGAAGAAGGATGTATGATGCATTGTAAAACATTTTTCTTATGCGCATATCAAGAAATTGTCTTATTCTAGAAGAAGATTGGTACAATAAAGAGTTACATTTTTCAAATACTTGCTCAACTGGTGTTTTCCAGTTCAGTTTGTTGTCAACTTGAATACCTAGTAATTCTTCAAATTCAGAAAAATCATCAGTGCAAAAGATAAGTTTATAAGTATTGCTAGAACTGATAACACTATGAGCATTATGTGTTCATGAAATTATCATAGCCTTTGTTTTTTGTGGATTTTTAAGGTATCATTGAGAATCTCTGACACCAGTTATCAATAATATTGTAGGTTCTTGGCTTTCTCACACTTGTACTCCACACGCCATTCTTCCAAAGCCAACTGGCTGCCTTGGATTTCACACACTTGTACTCCACACGTCATTCTTCCAAAGCCAACTGGCTGCCTTGGATTTCACACACTTGTACTCCACACAACATTCTTTTCAAGTCAACTGGCTGCCTTGGTTTTCTCACACTTGTACTCCACACAACCTTCTTGCCAAGCAACTGGCTACCGTGGCTTTCTCACACTTGTACTCCACACAACATTCTTCCCAAGCAACTGGCTGCCTTGGTTTTCTCACACTTGTACTCCACACAACCTTCTTGCCAAGCAACTGGCTACCGTGGCTTTCTCACACTTGTACTCCACACAACATTCTTCCCAAGCAACTGGCTGCCTTGGCTTTCTCACACTTGTACTCCAAACAACATTCTTCCCAAGCAACTGGCTACCTTTCCACATACACTATTTAACCCAAAGATGGAAGAAAAATGAAGCTTGCTTGTCACAATGGATTTTGTCCATTATTTGAAATAACAAGTGGCCGAAACCGGTTTCTACTCGCAACCCCTTGGTTAAAAGCCCTCATAATAACCTACTGAACATACGGCTGAACAAAATATAGATGTAGAGGAAAGAGAAATTGCTTGTATTCTAGCTGCTGCAAGATATTTTTTTAAAAGATTAGAAAAAATGCGAACTAAAATTCTGAAGAAAATAACTTTTACCCAAATAAAGTTGTTCCTTTCTTTGAATAGGGTTAGTTCTGACAGACTCTAGGTAGTGTTTGGTGAAGGTTGGGTCATACTTCAAGCTTTACCCTTTCCCACTTTCAACAAATCTGCAGCAGATGACTTTGAAAACATGTGAACACAAATATGGGAAATCTCTATCAATGATAGTAAAATGATTTAATTTGTTTTATTTTGAGTTAAAATGTTTTCAATTGTTGCCTACTGCAGATGCGTGAAAATGTGTCAGCATGTGAATGCAGTCTTATAAAGGATCGAGATCTGAACTGTTTTTACATTTATTCATTCAGATTGGAATTATTATGCAACAATCAATATTTCCATAGCATCAAAATAATGTTGCTTGATATGAGGGAAAGGATTAACCCTTTCCCTCATACAACAATTCTGCAGCAGACGACTTTGAACATATTTTGTCAAAAAATAGAAAATCTCTTATTGAATGGATAACCTATGACTAAAAGTGGAAAACATTGTGTCAAAAGGAGAAATTGCTCGTTTTGAGCAATTTCTTCTTTTGTCACTATGTTTTCAAAAAGCCGTCTGCTGCAGAGGCGTCAGAAAGCGTCTATATGAGGGAAAGGATTAACCCTCTAGCACATGAGACGAAGCCGCAGCAGAAAATTCTGAAAACATCTTGCCAAAAATAATGAAATTCTCTAATAATGATTTGATTTTAAAACGTTTTGACAATAAGATACATTTCTCGGTAGTCCACAACAGTCTATACTGCTTCAGATGCATCTATATGCAGCCTCCCATGGGAAAGTGTTAGGTTCAACACTATAAATAGATTGTTTCTGGTTGTTGGATAAGTTGATTGGTTTGTCAGTCTTTCTCACAGCCGTTTAATGGCATCCTGATTTGTGTTGTAATAAACAAGAGTTAACCTCAATTAGCCCCGAGTGTCATTCTCATAACCTGTCTAATATATAATTAACTCCACTGACCTCACCTAATACAATCTTCCGAAAAACTCAATATCTGTACAGCAGAGCTCTAGATAAAGGCCATTTTTCATGTTCTAAAATCCTTATTTTATCCGCTAACCCTATGTTTTAAGTAATCTAAAGAATCTTTTGAGTACTTACACCATAGGGTTTGGTTGGATAATAAGAGAGGTATTGTATCTAGTCCTTTGCTGTACCTCTTTTGGGTAGGGAATCCTCTGTGGTCGAGTGGTTAGCGTCGGGGGATTTCGAAACAGGGTGTCCCGGGTTCGATCCCCAGTCGCAGCACCTCGGCCATAATGAAGTGCCCTTGGGCAAGGCACATTTTCTAGCCTAGTACTGGTTTGTTTACCCAGGGATCATGAATAAGTGAACTGTCACCGGGATATAACTGAAATAATGTTGAAAGCAGCGTAAAACCCCAATAAATAAATACCTCTTCTGGTTGTGTAACATGCTTCTTGTTGCCTACTGCAGATGTCGCACAAACTGCAGATGTCGCGCAAACAGCAGATGTCGCGCAAACTGAAGATTTCTGGAGGCTGTATTTTCAAAACCTTTACAAATATGTATGAATTCCAAAAATTGTTTACTTAGGAGTATATTGGACCAAGATTAGACTGTATTTTAAGTAGGTTTGCTTTTTATCTTTGTCAACAAAATATGCATAAAGCAAAATGAAGAGTGGACCCAAAATAAGAAATGAAATTAAGTGTATTTTCAGGGGAAGTAATAATGTAACAGTAATTTAATTAGAAATAATTGGATTACCTCCCTTGTTATACTATATAAACCTAATCAGATGGGTCTAGAATATAGGACTTTCTGAAGAAGTTTTTAGCTCTACTGGCCAAAGGCCAGAAGGGCTTATGTCGTGGCGATGTGTCCGTCGTCCGTGCGTCCGTGCGTCCGTGCGTCCGTAAACAATTTCTTGTTAACACGATACAGTCTTCACTTTTGATTGTATCTCAACCAAACTTATACAGTAGTTAGATATCCATGAGAGCTCGGTTCCTTTCGAAAACCAGCCAGATCCGCCCATGCATGACTGGATTATGGCCCTTGAAATGGTCAAAATTGCTATAAAAGAGCTTGTTAACACGATACAGTCTTCACTTTTAATTGCATCTCAACCAAACTTATACAGTAGTTAGATATTCATGAGAGCTCGGTTCCTTTCGAAAACCAGCCAGATCCGCCCATGCATGACTGGATTATGGCCCTTGAAATGGTCAAAATTGCTATAAAAGAGCTTGTTAACACGATACAGTCTTCACGTTTGATTGTATCTCAACCAAACTTATACAGTAGTTATATATCCATGAGAGCTCGGTTCCTTTCGAAAACCAGCCAGATCCGCCCATGCATGACTGGATTATGGCCCTTGAAATGGTCAAAATTGCTATAAAAGAGCTTGTTAACACGATACAGTCTTCACTTTTGATTGTATCTCAACTAAACTTATACAGTAGTTAAATATTGATGAGAGCTTGGTTCCTTTTGAAAACCAGCTAGATCCGCCCATGCAAGACTGGATTATGGCCCATGAAATTGTTAAAATTACTATAATACAGCTTGTGAACACAAAAGAGCCTCCATTTACTATCCGATCTTCACCATACATACATGCTCTGGATTGAAAATGACCAAAGAACCATACCAGTAGAGCATAGGCCCTCATGGGCCTCTTGTTTTTTACCCTTTTCAACAAGCAGACGCAGCAGTTTTGATGCAGCTGCAGCAGACAATATTTGAAAACATTCTGAGCAATTTCTGCTTCTGCCACAATATTTTCAACTCTGTTCAGTGTTGTTCAGTACAAATTATACTTACATTTCTAGAAATTTCCCCTAATTTTGCTGTGATGTTTTCAAAGTCATCTTTTGATCAGTCTTCATTTATGGGAAAGGGTTAATGGGGATGTTAGTGATTGATCAATAATTTTCTGATCTAGTCCTGCTGATTTCACTCAGATTTGAAAAGTTGCAATTCCAATCCTTGGTAATTGCTGAAGGCAGATGTTACTCAGAAAAGGCATACATCAAAAGAAAGCTCAAAAATAATTTGATTTGATTCTTTGTGAACACAATTTATATATTACATTACCATACAAAAATTGAATTAACCCTTTCTCACTTGTAAAAGCATTTCGATAAATCTGCAGCAGACGACGTTTGAAATTATTGGGACAAAAAAAGAAATTCTGTTCATAACGGGCAATTTCTCTTTAAATTGCAATTTTTTCTTCAAATTATAAAAAATATTAATTTTATATAGATTTTCCATTTTTTTGGGCTAGTTTATAATTGTCAATGGTCTGGTGCAGATTTTGTGTTTGTGGGAAAGGGTTTAAAACGGAAAACGGAACAGCATACGGCCAGATTGTACATGGCATTTGAAACTGATGCTGCTGTATTTCATTTGATACATGTTATCCGAGTTCCATATTGTAGTAGAAGTGTCAGCTAGCAGTTAACCTTTTCCCTCATATAGACACTTTCTGATGCCTCTGCAGCAGACGGCTATTTGAAAACATAGTGACAAAAGAAGAAATTGCACAAAACGTGCAATTTCTCCTTTTGCCACAATGTTTTCCACTTTTAGTCATTATAAGGTTATCCATTTAATTATAGAGATTTTCCATTGTTTGACAAAATATGTTCAAAGTTGTCTTCTGCAGAATTGTCGTATGAGGGAAAGGGTTAACACATCTCTAGGCATCTGCAGCAGATGACTTTTGAAAACATTTGGCAAAAGGAGAAATCAACTCTATTAAATCATTTTACTTCATTTGTAAATATATTCCATACATTTTCAAAGCCATCTGCTGCAGATTTATTGTGTGCTTATTGGTACATCTGCAGTAGAGGAATTTTTAAAACAATTGAAATTTCTTCGTTCTCCATGGAGTTTTTGACTATTCAATAATAATACTATAATACATAGAGGATATTACATGAGTGGTCATTCAATACGGAATTTATTAAACGAGTTTTCTGAAATTGATAAGAACGAGCCTTGGCGAGTTTTTATCACTTTTAGAAAACGAGTTTAATAAATTTCGTATTGAATGACCACGAATGTAATGTTCTTTTTATATCATAAATACTAATTTATAATTTAAAGCGCTATATCCATATAAACGTCGCTATAAAGCGCGCGTATTTACAACGCTAAACGTTACGTTATGACGTCATGTTACGTAGCATTGTTATTACACTAGTTGAATACGCAATTTATTCAATGGCTTTATTACACTCCGGCGACGTCATTTATGATATAATTATATTTATAATTTACTTTCCTGTTTCTAAAAACCCTTTTCCATCGAGAGCAATTTTACATTTCTCGAAATGTCTCCAACATGTTCCTGCATGTGAGTAAGGGTCTTAGGATTTCTGAATTAAAAATAAATTATATATATATATTATAATTTCAGAGAAAGGAACCAGCTCAAAAATGTTGAAAAAAGCACGCTCGTTCCGTGAAGATGTGAAAGGTCTGATAAAACGACGTCCATCCACCTCCTCGACACATGGTCTCCCTTCAGGCAAACCAAAGATACAAGTCAATGGCGGCAGACGGACTGACGATTCAGATCCCGTAAGTTTTTTAGAGAAGTTTTGATCTATGGAAGCCAACCTTAACCCTTTCCCTCATATAGACGCTTTCTGACGCCTCTGCAGCAGACGGCTTTTGGAAAACATAGTGACAAAAGAAGAAATTGCTCAAAACGAGCAATTTCTCCTTTTGCCACAATGTTTTCCTCTTTTAGTCATAGGTTATTCATTCAATTAAAGAGATTTTCTATTTTTTGACAAAATATCTTCAAAGTCATCTGCTGCAGAATTGTCACATGAGGGAATGGGTTAAGGTTACCCTTTCCCACTTGAAAAAACATTTTTGTGCATCTGAAGCAGATGTTTTTTTTTTGAAAACATTGTGATAAAAGGAGAAATTGCTCATGATGAGCAATTTCTCCTTTTGCCGTCATGCAACATAAAACCCTTTCCCACATTCAACAAATCTGCAGCAGTCTAAATAAAAGTCCAATAAATTAATTGTTGAAAAGAGTTGAAAACATTGTGAAAAAAAGAGAATTATCTAATCCTGAGCAATTCTCATTTTGCCAAAATGATTTGTAAATTTATATACTGCAGATGCATTATTGCTTGGGAAGATTGTTGTGTGGAGTACTGGTGTGAGAAAACCAGGAAACACATGAGTAGGTGAACTGGCCGCCGTGATATGACTGAGAAATTGTTAAAAACGGCGTTAAACTCCAATCAATCAATCAATCAAGCAGATGCATTATAATGACTCTCACATGACTTGTGACCCTTTCGCACATACAACAAATCTGCAGCAGACGCTTTTGAAAACATCTACTTGATACCTTCAAAGGGTTATTGAATAGAGTTCAAACATTGTAGAAAATTGTGAAAATGCTCAAGATGAGTAATTTCTTCATTTGCAACGATGTTTTCAAAAGTTGTCTGCAGCAGAGGACTTCGAACATATTTTGTCAAAAAATAGAAAAAATAGAAAATCTCTTTAATTCCATGGATGACTAAAAGTGGAAAACATTGTGGCAAAAGGAGAAATGGCTCGTTTTGAGCAATTTCTTCTTTTGTCACTATGTTTTCATAAAGCCGTCTGCTGCAGAGGTGACAGAAAGCAGCTGTATGAGGGAAAGGGTTAAGCCTTTATTGGATCTGAGCAGTTACATGATCCTGATAATTGTAATGTTCTGATGTGAAGATACTGATCTGACCTTACCAACACAATGTTTATAAATATACACAGTGGAACCTGTGTTTAAAGACCACCCATGGGAAGAGAACAATTTGCTCTTTGTTCACAGGTGGTCTTTAATTACAGGGTCATTTATGCAGAATATTAGTAGAAGTGTGGTTGTTAAAGACAGGGAATTGCTAAACAAAGGTGGTCCTTACCACAGGTTTGACTGTATCAGAGCTCTAGATAAGGGGCATTTTGCATGCTCTAAAATCCTTATTTGACCCTCTTACCCTAGGTAAGACACTTCTTTTTGAGTACCCACAACATAGGGTTTGCTTTATTAATAAGTGAGAAATTGTGGGGAAAAGAGCTGAATGGACCTCTGCTATAAATATCCTTTTAACCTTCCGTTTCTCTGTCCACAATCAAGCCATTGACAGTAAAAGTCACTATGACTGAAACGTTTTTACAGTGACAAGTATTACTGACAGGTTTTCCTGGTGTTATGTCCCACAATCACAACTATCAATATGTACAAATCCATAGAATATATACTCTACCTTAGTTTAACCCTTTCCCTCATATAGACGCTTTCTGACGCCTCTGCAGCAGACGACTTTTTGAAAACATATTGACAAAAGAAGAAATTGCTCAAAACGAGCAATTTCTCCTTTTTGCCACAATGTTTTCCACTTTTAGTCATAGGTTGGTTATCCATTTAATTAAAGAGATTTTCTATTTTTTTGACAAAATAAGTTCAAAGTCGTCTGCTGCAGAATTGTCGTATGAGGGAAATGGTTAACTGTTTAGCACATTGTAGAAATGATACAGTATACAGTATAATAATGACATCCGACTCACATTTTGACACAACTTTTAAAAACCTTGTGACAGGCGAAATTGCTCAAAATGATCAATTTCTTTCTACAGTTAACTGTCTTCAAAGGTTATACTTTCATATTTTCTATTTTTTTGCCGAGATGTTTACAAATGGGCCGGATTCAGATTTGTTGTAAGCAGGAAATGGTTTACCCTTTCCCATGGAGCCATCAAAATGTGGAAAAAGGTTGACACTCAATGTTTATCCATTTATTAATTTATAAATGAGCCAGCACATCAGACCAAAAGGGGTCTTAATGCATGTATAACCAATGAAGATAAGGGATTAGAGATATTACTGTGAAATCCTTAACCCTTTCCCTCATACGACAATTCTGCAGCAGACGACTTTGAACATATTTTGTCAAAAATAGAAAATCTCTCTAATTGAATGGATAAACTATGACTAAAAGTGGAAAACATTGTGTCAAAAGGAGAAATTGCTCGTTTTGAGCAATTTCTTCTTTTGTCACTATGTTTTCATAAAGCCGTCTGCCGCATAGGCGTCAGAAAGCGTCTATATGAGGGAAAGGATTAAACCTACAGACTGTCTAAAATGTACATTGAAATCTTACGTTAGTCAAGCCAACAATTAGATCAATCATTTTCTACATACAACAAATCTGCAGCAGACGTCTATTAAAACTTGTAGACAAAAAAGTTGAAACCATTGTTGAAAAAGGAGAAATTGCTCATTTCAAAAGATGTCTGCTGCAAAGACATCCGAAAATGTCTGTATGTGGGAAAGGGTTTACTTTACAGCAACTGTAAGTTGATTGGCTGTAACCATTAGGTGATCTTTCACTGTCTGCTCCAATAAGAAGATTCAAATTTTGATGAAGATCTAGAAGATTCAAATTTTGATGAAGATCTAGAAGATTCAAATTTTGATGAAGATCTAGAAATTTCACTACCATGACCCTTTATGTGATGCAAGTAAGGACCTATATTCATTTGACATGGCATAAATGTGAAGCTGTTACCATGTCATAAATATTATAGATCCGTTACAGCATCTGTTTTCAAGAGACATTGTTGACCCCTTTCTAAATGAAGACATGATTTAATTGCAATAGCGGCAAAATACTTTTGAAAAAAACAACAACATTATTGCAATGTTTTCAACTCGATTCAATAGTTTGACTTTGATGTAGAGAGATTTTTCACATTTTCGCCTAGAAGATTTTAAAGTTGATTCGGTGTTTAAAAGCATTTCAACCGGTCACCCTTTTCTAAAGGTTCTTTTCTAGATGACTTTTGAAAACACTTTTCAATAATGAAACTTTCATTTACAGAGATATTTTTACGTTTTCAAAAAATTTAATTTCTTAAAGTTGTCTGCTGCAGATTTGATGTATGTGGGAAAGGGTTAACCGAATGTAGCAATGATCTATCAGTCCAATATGAAGTTAAAGAGTCAGAGATGTTACTTTTGATGAAGATCTAGAAGTGTAACCCACCCCCCCTGGTTTCACTCCCATGACCCTTTATGTGATGCAACAACCTTTATTCATTTGACATGGCTTAAATGTGAAGCTGTTACCATATCATAAATATTATAGATCACATTACAGCATCTGGTTTCAAAAGACATTTTTGACCCTTTCCAAAACACAGATACAGATAGATGCGTTGGCAGCAAAAAACTTTTGAAAACATTGTGGCAAAAGGAGAAATTACTCTGCCGATCCTTAACTCTTTCCCACACACAACAAATCTGCAGCAGAAAACATAGTGACAAAAACCTGAAAAATCTCCATAAAAGATAGCTTAATTGTTAAATAAAGTTGAAAACATTGTGGCCAAAGGAGAAATTTGCTCATCATGAGCAATTTCACCTTTGGCGACAATGTTTTCAGAAGTCGTCTCCAGCTATTGTGGGAAAGGGTTAAAATTAAATAAGCCATTTCTATATTTGTCATTGTGTTTTAATGTACTTCTGTTTAAAAAAATAATACTTATAAACAATTAAATCCAGATTTTGAATTTTATCTGAGTGAATGACTCTTTAATTCCCACATAAAAAACAAATCTGCAGCAGACGACTCGGAACAGGGAAAGGCCTTCATGATTGCTGCATGCTTGTTATTCCTTTCCCTCATAAAGATGCTTTCTGACGCCTCTGCAAGCAGACAGCTTTTCGAGGCTGTCACTAATGCCAATTTCAACCCTTTCCCTCATATGACAAATCTGCAGCAGACGACTTTGAACATATTTTGTAAAAAATAAAAAATCTCTATAATTGAATGGATAAGCTATGACTAAAAGTGGAAAACATTGTGGCAAAATAGAATAGAAATTGTTCGTTTTGTGTAAATTGATCCTCTGAAAAGTTGTCTCTGCTTCAGAAATCAAATCATCTGTATCTAGGAAAGGGTTAACCCTTTCCCACATACAAGAAAATGTGCAGCAGAGAACTGACAAGGGATCATATTAACCCTTTCCCTCATATAGATGCTCTCTGACGCCTCTGCAGCAGACGGCTTTTTGAAAACATAGTGACAAAAGAAGAAATTGCTCAAAACGAGCAATTTCTTCTTTTGCCACAATATTTTCTACTCTTAGTCATTATAAGGTTACCCATTCAATTATAGAGATTTTCTACTTTTTGACAAAATATGTTCAAAGTCGTCTGCTGCAGAATTGTCGTATGAGGGAAAGGGTTAAGACCCCCATTTCACGCGACATGGCTCATATTTATGATGTATGGATGTGAATATATTGACAGTCACTGAGTATAGCATGAGAGTTTTGATAGGCAGTCAGGCAGGTACATGTCAAATATGTTTATCAAATTGATTTGATGAGCATTTTATTGTGTTTTCAATCAAGTAGGGTCAAGTGTTCCTGGAATATATTGGTGGTATCCTTAGTAATGTACATGTAGCGAGTGATATTGATGGGTGTCATGTGATTTGTGTTCATTTATCAGCAGTTTTGTTTGTTTGTAACAATTGCAAGTAAATTGTGGCTTTTAGGGGACTATAAGATTGAGGAACTGTTTCGATTGGGATCATTTTTTATTGTATAAGTTATCCCTTTCCCTCATACGGCAATTCTGCAGCAGACGACTTTAAACGTATTTTGTCAAAAAATAGAAAATCTCCATAATTGAATGGATAACCAGTATGACAAAAAGTGGAAAACATTGTGGCAAAAGGAGAAATTGCACGTTTTGTGCAATTTCTTCTTTTGTCGGTATGTTTTCAAAAAGCCGTCTGCTGCAGAGGCGTCAGAAAGCGTCTATATGAGGGAAAGGGTTACATATGGTAACATTTAAATGTTGATATGTGAATGGAAAGGGCATATAAATAAGTACCAACAACATAAAGTTTCTCGGAAAAAGATGACCTTTGGCAAAAGCGGAAACTGATAATTATCTATGAGCAATAATTCTATTTTTGTCACAATGCATGATTGTATTTTTAAAAGCCATCTGTAACCAATGCTTCAATATGTTGGAAAGAGTTAAGAGGGGTCCCACAAACCACTTCATGCTGAATCATGAATGATACATATTATTGAATTCTGAAAACATTCTCTTCAACATTGTTTTTCAAGGAAATTAGATATTACTAATTGGGGTGTGACACTTTAAGGAAGTGAATTATAAAGAAATCATAGTGTAGGTTTACTTAACTGTTGTGCAGTTTGCAGCCCTTTCCCTTAAGTATGATATTTTTGAAGGCACCTGCTGACAAAAATGTTGGGATATCTGAGAGGATTAAAGTTTACTGTTGATATTAATCATAAACATCATTGGAAAAGGAGAAATTACTTCCACGAAGCTGTCTGCTGCAAATGTGTCGACCGCCGTCTGTATTAGGGAAACATTACTTTGCCAAATATTTCAACTATTTCCTGTCAATGTTTCTATTTAGGATCATGGTGTACTACTTCAACTCTTTTCTTGCATAACCCTTTCCCTCATACAACAATTCAGCAGCAGACGACTTTGAACATATTTTTGTCAAAAAATAGAAAAAAATCTCTATAATTGAATGGATAACCTATGACTAAAAGTGGAAAACATTGTGACAAAAGGAGAAATTGCTCGTTTTGAGCAATTTCTTCTTTTGTCACTATGTTTTCAAAAAGCTGTCTGCTGCAGAGGCGTCAGAAAGCGTTTATATGAGGGAAAGGGTTAAATCTTTCATTCAGTCATATAGGTATTTCATATTTTTACCTAAATGTTTTCATCTGCTGCAGATTTGTTGTATATGGGAAAGGGTTTGTTCTCAGGCAAAAATGTCGAGTTATCCCTTACCCCCATCCATTCAGACACAGTTGCAGTAAATGGTTTTTAACAACACCGTGGTAAAAAAAGAAATTGCTCATCATGCAATTGATCCTTTTGCCACAAATGTTTTCAATTCTGTAATTATCAAACCATTTGTCATAGAGGTTTTTCTATATTTTTTCCTTAGATATTTTTCAAAGTCGTCTGCTGCAGATTTATGTATGTGGTTTCGGGTCTGTTCACATGCAGAAATTCCCAGTTCATTATAACCATATAATACTTCCTCAATTATCAAGATCAGTCTCTGCCAAGGATTACTGGCAGAGTGGGAAGTGGTATTTTGTAATACAGCGGAATTATGAGTAACATTAATTCTAAATTCTTCCTTAGTGGATAACTTTCCGACAATAATCAGTAGAGAGGGACTCTAGTCAATTCATTATGATACTGTGGTGGAGATAACAACTATGAACAAAATAGTTCCTGGTTACAGCTTTCAATGAGCGTCTAACAAGTAACCTGGACAACGTGTTGAGTAGTAGTTTCTGCTTGCTTCTCTGTGATTGTGATTTTGAGTCTACAAATTTCCAAGAATTATACTTTGTTTGTGTGATTAATTATGATAACAATGTTTTGCTATTATTGATGATTTGTTGTGATTTTGTTATTTCCTATATATTGTTTGGAATATGAGGATGGGGAAGATGGCGAAAAAAGTACAGATAAAAACTGTGAGTAGAAGTTTTAAGAAAACCATAAAATAAAATTGTCCTTATATAAAGTTTAATGTTCAAGACCCTAGAAAATTAAGAACTACTATTTTCCAATTTATCCTAGCCAGTTTGCAAACATTTAAATTTACTTAAACCACGCGAGAATTGTCAAAATATCTGTAATATTACTAGATATACAAAATACTAGAAATGGTATTATTGATCTTTCATAGAATAGACTGTAATCATTTTTAACCTTTTCTCACATACAGACTCGTCATTTTGAAAACATTTTTAGCAAAATAGAGAACTTGTTCATCATTTTGAAGCACTTTTTTCATTGACAATATTTTAATGTTATCTTCTGCAAATCTGCATGTGTGAAATGGATATACCCTTTACCTCATAAGACAATTCTGCAGCAGATGACTTTGAACATATTTTGTCAAAAGATAGGTTATCCATTCAATAATAGATATTTTCTATGTATAATAGTGGAAAACATTGTGGCAAAAGGAGAAATTGCTCGTTTTGAGCAATTTCTTCATTTGTCGCAATGTTTTCAAAACGCTGTCTCCTGCAGAGGCATCAGAAAGCGTCTATATGAGGGAAAGGTTTAAGCCCTTTCCCTGTGACCTGCAGACGCCTTTGACACAATAGCAGCAGACGACTTTTAAAAACATTGTGGCCAAAGGTGAAATTGCTCATGCATGATTTCTTCTTTGGCTACAATGTATTCAACTTTAATTTAACAATCAGGCTATCTTTTATGGAGATTTATCAGGTTTTTGTCACTATTTTTACAAAGTCATCTGCTGCATATTTGTTGTATGTGGGAAAGGGGGGTTAAATAGCTTATGTCATGAAAGTTATGTCATTAGCCCTTTCCTTCTCGTCGAGTCCCGGTAGCTCAGTCGGTAACGACGCGGGCTGTCAATCCAGGGGTTGTGAGTTTGAACCCCGGCTCAGCCAACTTTCTTTCCGACGTTTGACAAAAGTCATTGCGACATATGCGTCATTCATCTTCCACCAATGGGCTAAGTCTATGTGGAAAAGCAAGCAGTTGCTTGGGAAGATTGTTGTGTGGAGTACTGGTGTGCTAATTTAAAACCAGGAAACATATGAGTAGGTGAGCTGGCCGCCCTGATATGACTGAGAAATTGTTAAAAACGGCGTTAAACCCCAATCAATCTCGTGGACACATCCTCGGCAGATTATACTTTGAAAACATATCAGCAAGATATGGGAAATTTTGAAAACATTGTTATATAAATGGAAATAGCTCATAATGATTATAATAAGTAGCCACAATATTTTCACAATATAAAACATTGTGACAAAAAGGAGAAAATGCTCATAATGAATAATTTTTCTTTTGTCATAATCTTTTCAACTGTATTTGATAATTGAACTTTTAATCTTAGAATTTTCCATATTTATGTAAACATGCTTTCCAAGTCATCTGCTAATAATATGTATGTGGGCAAGGGTTAAAGTATGATTATGAAAATAGAATTGAAAACATTGTGGTAAAATTAGAAATCACTCACGACTTTTCAATCATTTCTAAGAGATCATCCATATTTTTGCATAGATTATTTCAAAGTCGGTCTGCTGCAAACTTGTGATATGTGGGAAAGAGATCATTAATATTCTCTCATTTATTCATGATGTGGTTTATTTGTTGTATTATAATGAATAGATCATTTGTGGGATGACCTTATGTCTGTTCCAGAAAATATTGACTTCATTAATTGGTAATCAATGTGTTACAAAGCCTTAGCCATAAAACCTTTCAACAATAAACTATGTATGTACATCCTGGCTTAGTGCCAAACTGGTCTCCCTATGTCTTTTGATAAATAGAACAAAATGGCTGGTTTTGCTTCAATGTTTTCCCACTTACAACAAATCTGAAACCTTTGAAAAGTCTAAAAACACTCTATGAATGAAAGTTTCATAATTGATCGAATCAAGTGGGAAATATTGTGGCTAATCATTATTCATTATAAGCTATTTCCATTTATGTTACAATGTTCTCAAATGTCGTCTGGTGCAGTGGCTTCAAAATGTGTCTGCAAGTTGGAAAGGATTAACCCTTTCCCTCATATATATATGCTTTCTGACGCCTCTGCAGCAGACAGCTTTTTGAAAACATTAAGTGACAAAAGAAGAAATTGCTCAAAACGAGCAATTTCTCCTTTTTCCACAATGTTTTCCACTTTTAGTCATAGGTTATCCATTCAATTATAGAGATTTTCTACTTTTTGACAAAATATGTTCAAAGTCGTCTGCTGCCGAATTGTCGTATGAGGGAAAGGTTTAAGAGCCTTGCAAATAGTGTATTTGTAATACATGTAGGCATTCAAACAAATGGGAAAGGGTTTATTAAGTCGAACTTAATTTTTGGATGATTGATAAATAGATCAATGATAATTTTTTTGATCAATTTCTCATTTATGAACAATTTTAATGTCACCTACCTCGGAAGGGTGACACATATGTATTTCTTCTCTGTCGCCTGTCTGTCAGTCAAGGAGGGCTGCGAGCGAGCGGGGTTAGCATTAAGACTGACTGGCTCAGGACTGTCAGGATGAATGAACCAGTAGTTCTGGTAACTTACCCAGGAAACGCTGTGATAAAACTGAAAAATTGTTTAAAGTGGCGTTAAACCCCAAACAATCTATTAATCTGTCGGTCTGTCCTTCACACTTTCAATAACTTACATATTGGCAGCTATAGGTAGGTGATACAGTCATGTGTTCCTTTGATTACACTCAATGTTTCAAAGGTGGTCTGTGGCAGAGGTGTGTGAACTATTTCCTGAACTAGGGAAAGTTGTTTGTGTCTAGGGTAAAATATTGTAGTGGTGATGGAGGCCTCTTCCCTTATCACATATCCAGGGGTCCAGATAACCCTTTCCCTCATACGGCAATTCTGCAGCAGACGACTTTGAACATATTTTGTCAAAACATAGAAAATCTCCATAATTGAATGGATAACCTATGACAAAAAGTGGAAAACATTGTGGCAAAAGGAGAAATTGCACGTTTTGTGCAATTTCTTCTTTTGTCACTATGTTTTCAAAAAGCCGTCTGCTGCAGAGGCGTCAGAAAGCGTCTATATGAGGGAAAGGGTTAAGAGGGGGTACATACAGCTCTTTTCCCCACACTATCTTTCTTATCATCCAACCAAACCCTATGAGCCATGAGTTACCCACAACATAGGTTTATAGGGTCAATTAAGGATTTTAGAACATGCAAAACGCACCTTATCTCAGAGCTCTGCATCATCCATAACTGGGCTCTAAAAGCCTTATTTGAGCTCTAAAACCTATGCTGTTGGTACTCAAAAGAATCATCTCAGTGATACGATTCTTTTGAGTACCCACAACAAAGGTTTTACTGTGTGCTAACAAAGATATCATGGAAAAAAGTCCTGTTTACTCCTCCTTATATCATCCTCTGTGTTTTCTGATCTCTTGGCAACCATCTCACTGTATTAGCCTGTGAAGGTATTTGTTACTCTGCCCACATGAATGAAATTCTAATTGCCTTAAAGCACACCTGGAATTCTTGAGTTTTATCCTATTTCATCTTCAGATGTTTTCTTTTAATTTTTCATAAGTTCGGAGATACATTTGCTTTATTGTTTTCTTTTGGAAAATACCTTTTTATATCAAAAATACATTACCAGTCATTTAATACCTGATATATCATCTCTATACACCTTAATTATCCAAAAAAAACGCCCACGTTAGCATATCCCTCACGTATCCGTGACATACACGGCCGCCCGGAAGTACAGGCGCGCACGTGAGCGGGTAGTCACTTTTCATTTTTGGATTCACCGGAGTAGTCGATAAGAAAAATTTATATTATTATTTCTTCTTCCAATTAACTCTTTTGTTTTATAAGGCCCTGCCTTATAATCATTTAATTGTCCAAAGATATTTTGTCTACATTAACGTCACAGCCGTAAATTATTTACTTTATTGCTGTATTTATTGTTTTGTAGCAGACGATACGCTGAGAAGCACGTGGATTACCCCACCCGCTAATTTCAGTTACCGTCTTCGGGTGCGGAAGTCTTGCTGTTTTCAATACTTTTTCCCTACCCTGTTAGCGATAGTACATTAACTATTGCTGTATGAATTATTGACTGTCCTATTCAATATTTGTGAAAAAATTTTGAAACAAAATTTATTTCAATATACGTGTCCAAACTACCGGTGTCACCGTGGTGTGGATATATTAAAACGGATTATAAACGGATTATATACGGATTATTTACTGTTTGGTGAGTATTTTTGAATTATGTCAATGTCAATTACTGGTGAAGGGATGCGGAGCCCATGTGGTCATGCTGTGCACCTATGGGATTCGCATCCGACCTGCGTTGTGTGCACCAAATGCACACAGGCTTCACCTTGCGAGTACTGCTCGACATGGCCTATTTCCATTTGGAAAAAGGTCGTGCGGAGTAAGACTCGTAAAAGCAGGAAGATAAAGAAGACCCCTAAGAGGGTGCCTTTATCTTCATCGAGTGAGGCAGAGTTCGAGGGGTTCTCCCAACCGGACTCTGCAACGGTGTTGAGCGAGTCGAAGGGCAATGCTGAGCCTTCTTCTCCGCTCAACACAGCCATTTTTCCGCGCGCTGAGGAAATTCGGATGGTAGCTTTGGGTGAGAGTTGCTCTGTCGGGAAACTTCAGAAACCGTACGGAAACAGCGGGGAAAATGCTCAGCTGGATCATTTAACCGCTGAACCTCACCATCTGTCGCCTGGTGTCAGGGCTGGGCCTTCGAAAGAAGGAGTGCCTTTGGTAGCTTTCCGGGAAACCGCAGGTTGTACCAATCCGACACCATACTCTGGGCTACAGCGGTCTTCGGACAGCTGCAGAGTACCGGTTACTTACGTCGAGGGACGTAGTATTCCGGAGACTTTGTATAGTGCAGCTTCACTCCTGCCTATGCATAGTCAACCTGGGTTTTGTTGGGCTGAGCAACAAAACCCAAATACCGAGGCACGTCAGGTCACCGGGCAACCGGAGAGGAGTCATTCGTTAATGACGCGACCTTTCACCAGTCAGTCCGGGTTGGACTGGACTGGGCCAGTCAGTCACGTTGCCATGACTAGACCAGGTAGTCGCTCACGTATCTGTGATGCGACAGGGCAAAGGTCCGATTGCAAGGACCCAGCCAGGCAAAAGGTTGATCGTTTAGCACCGATTCATCCTGGCAGTCAGACTATCTTAATTGATTCGACGACTAGCCAAAATCGCGCGCATGGAGACATGCCGCATCAGGTCAGTAGCCCATTTCGTTATGGTGCTACGGGCCAATCGGTCACGCCTGTGAATACGACACAAACACCAGTGTCTTATGTAAACACAGGCCAACCGAGTAGTAGGGCATTTTTCAATGCCTCGTCTACACTGCCAGACGACTGTGTAAACATGGCGCGTCTAGGCACGGGTTCTGTGGTGATAGACCGAATTGATGCTAATTATCGATCGATCTCTGCTCCACTACAGAATCAGAATAATTTAAAGCCTGGTGTTGCACCGGGTTCGATTATTCCTCTGTCTTCCATCGGGTATGGGGGTTACGAAAAATCTTTTTCTTCCCCTGGGGGGACAGTGTATGTCGCAAGACAATATGCTGCTCCTCAATACCAGCCACCGGTCCATAATATGGAACCGTTAGGTGTTAGACAGAGATCAACGGCCTACCGGGATCAGCATTACCCATCTCATGGGAATTCACTGCTCTCGGGGGGACACCTACTTGATAGGCAGTCCGATTATAGGCAACCTCGGGATCAGAATACATTGCGTCATTCTGTGAACGAGAGGTCGAGACCGTCCCATACGGTTAGTTCGGCCCCGGCAGAAGATTTTGTACGGCCGCCCTCTGCTGCGGAGAGGGGGCCTGCTTCACAAAATCTTCGGCAGAACATGGATTATTCTGAATTATCCATGTCTGAGTCGGACATTGATCTACCGGTTGGAAGACCGAGTGGTCAACCTCAGAGGAGTACACACAACCCTACATCTTCGTCTAACGATGATGAGGGAAATAGGTCTCCTTCAGATGAGGAGCCAGCTGTAGAGCGTTGGTCTTTTCAGCAGGCTATTGACGAAGTATTTCGGGTGGTGCCGAATACTTTATGCCCTAAGGTTGACGCTCCCCCACGTCGGAAAAACCTTTCTAGCCTAGAGGAACTGAATGTACAGGCTTTTACGCCAGTGCAATTACTTCCTCAAGCTAACAACTTGGGCAGGTTGTTAGACCAATTGCAGTCGACCAGGTCTCTAGAGGCTTTACCTTCAGGCTGGTCGGTCCCAGGACCCATTTCTAAGGAATGGGTCAATCCTAAACCGTATTCAACGTCTAAGGAGTTCTTCCCTGTCAAAGTGCCAGCTTTAGACGGGGATGCAGCTAAACTGGGGTTAACTGCACCCGCTTCTGTTCAAGTCTCTACTAAGATTCTAGAGAAGTGGGAGGCCAGAGCAAGACTGGGTGTAATGGTGTCATCTCATGACAACCATTTCGCAGTCGCTCTGTCTTTGTTGTTAAAAGAGGAGAATATCTCTAGCCTAGGGGCTAACAGAATTCTCGAAGCTTTCGACACAGGCAACAGGCATCTCATGGCACTGAATCTTCAGACCGCCACAGAGATACTGTCCATGAGGAGGGACGCAGTGCTAGCTGCTCCTAACTCATTGCTAAGTGCTAGCAAGGACAGCCTGAGGGCCGCACCATTGGAGTCGAAACAACTCTTTGATGGAAGGATTGCTGCAGTGACGGTTGCTGATGCGTCAGAACAGTCTCGACGCCTTTCGGCGAACGCAGCTAAGGCTTTTGCGCAGGGCCAGAAACGTTCAGCGTATTCTGCGAATGTGGGTACTTCTAAGAAACCCAACCCAGCAAAGAAGCCAAAACGGGATGTAAAGGCGTTTCAGCCTAAACAAACCCCTTCCACGGGTCAAAAAGCGGCTAAACCGAAGCGCCCTTATCAGGGTACTAAGCATCGGCAGCCCGCTAGAGTTAACACGAACCCGAAGCCGCAGCCCTAGGGATTCGCTCCTCTCTATGACAATCCCAAGGTCGGAGATTGCAGTCGGGGGCCGCATGTCATTTTTCACGGAGGAGTGGGAAAGTATCACAGAGGATCGTTGGATTTTATCTGTGATACAGGAAGGGTATCTGATTCCCTTCATTTCCCCCCCTCCTCTGACAAGCGTGCCGATCGACATGTCATCACGTCATCCGGCCATGTCGGAGGTGATTTCATCACTTCTGAAAAAGAATGCCATAGAGAGGGTTCTCAACCCCAATTCTCGGGGTTTCTACAGCCGTCTTTTTCTTGTTCCGAAGAAAGACGGCAGGTGGAGACCGGTTATAGATTTATCTGCGCTAAATCTATTGATTCCGGTCGAGAAATTCAAAATGGAGTCGATTGTAGCAATTCGGAAAGGCGACTGGGCGGTCTCTCTAGATCTAACAGACGCCTATTATCACATCCCGATAGCTTCCTCCTCGAGGAAATACCTTCGGTTTGTGATAGAGGGAGAAGTGTTCCAATTCAGGGCTCTTCCCTTCGGCCTCAAGTCCGCCCCTCGAGTGTTTACGAAGATAATCAGTGTTGTGGGAGCCTACCTTCGCAGGAAAGGACCCCAACTTCTTCAATACTTCGACGATTGGCTTCTCCACAGGACGGATCGTGTACTTTTACTTCACGATCTGTCCCTAGCCTGGCGGACCATTCTGCGATTGGGTTTAATACCCAACACGCAGAAGTCGGAATTAATTCCGTCAAAGAGGTTCACGTTCGTGGGTATGACGTTTCTCACCGACTTAGCGGTAATTCAAGTACCTTCGGACAGAGTCGATTCTCTTTTACAGAAAATCGGTCTCGCACTGGAACTTCCATGCTGTCACTTCTGGGTTCCCTGAGTGCAGCAGCCGACCTAGTCTTTCTAGGAAGGCTCCACATGCGACCCCTTCAGTTTCTTTTTCTGTCCCGGTGGCGTCCGTCTGTGGACTCACTGGATCAGGAGATAGCTCTGACGGATTTCTTCAAGTCCCACCTTCGGTGGTGGCTGGATCCGTTAATCTATCAGCAAGGTGTACCCTTACTCACACCACCTCCGGATCTGTACCTATTTACAGATGCCAGTGCTGCGGGTTGGGGAGCTCATTTAGAGCCGCAGGGCCTAACAGCCCAGGGCATGTGGACAGCGGAGGAGAAGTGTTTTCACATAAACAACTTGGAACTGAGGGCAGTCCTGCTAGCCCTCAATCAGTTCGCTGCCTCCGTTGCGAACAAAACTGTTTTGTTGTCGACGGACAATACTACTGTTGTGTCGTACATTCGCAGGCAAGGAGGAACGCACTCCCATCTTCTCTTTTTAGAGACTTGGAAGTTACTCCTTTGGTGTCAGGCGACGTCGTTAGTACTTCTAGTAAAACACGTCCCAGGTCGTCTAAATGTCTTAGCAGACAGTCTATCCCGCCAGAACAAAATTCTTCCGGCGGAATGGACATTGAACCAGAGTGTGTTGAACTCAGTGTTCATGCGGATCGGGACACCCCTGGTGGATCTTTTCGCCACCAGAGTCAATCATCGGCTGCCACTTTATGTATCCCCGATGTACGATCCTGCAGCTTGGGCAGTGGACGCACTGACCCTCGATTGGAACCTCCTGTTCGGGTATGCGTTTCCCCCGTTCATACTGGTTCCGATCGTACTTCAAAAGGTTCTTCGCTCGCAACAGTGCAAAATACTGTTGATAGCACCCTGTTGGCCCCAGAGGTCGTGGTTCAGCGACCTCCTGGCCTGTCTCTCGGCAAATCCAATACGACTTCCTATTCGAGAAGACGTACTGTTTCAGCAACCAGGTCGGCGTCTTCATCCCAACCTGGCAATGCTACATCTTCACGCCTGGACATTATCAAGCGTTCTGTCCGAGAGAGAAACTTTTCTCAAAAAGTTGCCTCTCGTATCGCACAATCAAGAAGACGATCCACTAGAATCGTTTATGATTCCAAGTGGAGAGTTTTCTCAGATTGGTGTGGTACAAGGTCGGTCAATCCGGAGTGTCCCTCTGTAACTCGGATTGCCGATTTCCTTCTTTTTCTTTTCGAAGAAAAACAACTGGCAATTAGTACGGTGAAAGGCTACCGTTCTATGTTATCGAACACGTTTAAGTTCATTGGGGGAGAGAGTATCGGTTCAAATCCGTTTCTCTCGGAACTTATACGCTCGTTCGAATTAGAGAAACCCGTTTGTAGGAGTTTAACTCCAAAATGGGATTTGTCTTGCGTCCTTTGGTCGCTTACTAGAGCTCCATACGAGCCTCTAGTATCGGCGTCTTTAAAGTTTCTAACTTATAAAACCGTCTTTCTTTTAGCTATCGCTACAGCTCGTCGAAGGAGCGAATTACATGCTCTTTCAGTAGAAACAGGGCACATCAGATTCAATGAGTCTGATGGCTCTTTTACTCTACTCTGTCAACCGGGGTTCCTGGCTAAAAACCAGTTACCTTCGGTTTCACCTTCGCCGATCACAGTTCCCAGCCTTTCGGCGACCTGTGGTCCTTCTGATTCCGACAGAACCCTTTGTCCCGTTAGGTCTCTTAAGCATTATCTTAAGAGAGTTGAAGGGACTCGGGGTCGGAGAAAGAGGTTATTTCTTCCTCTTATAGGTTGTAAAGATATTTCGGCGGCATCTATTTCCCGCTGGATATCTATTACTATAAAATTAGCTTATAAAGACCTGTCTAGTCGAGATCTCTCGTTTCTGCGGATTCGTCCGCACGAGGTTAGAGCTCTCTCTACAAGTTGGGCATTCTCTAATAATGTTCCTCTTGAAGAGATTCTTCAAGCGGCAGTATGGAAGTCGCAATCTACCTTTTCGTCTTTCTACTTACGTTCTATGGCTAGTCAGTCAGATAACTTGTTCTCTCTGGGTCCCCTTGTGGCTTCTCAGCGAGTTGTTCGCTAATTATTATAATCCAACACATAAATAAAGTGAATACTGATTGAAACTGTATTCAATCTCCACTATCACTTTATACTACCGTTGGAATCAAGTATGTTTGTTCTGAAAAATATGGAATAATATACTACTACGTACCTGGAACGACAGTAAGTATTGGTCGAACCTCCCGTCCTATGCTACGAAGTCATCAGGTATTAAATGACTGGTAATGTATTTTTGATATAAAAATGAAGTTTTTTAAAGTAAAACATATTTTTATTAGAAAATACTTACCAGTCATTTATAGAGTCCCACCTCCCAGCCCCGCGTCGTCACCAATACTTAACGGTGAATGAAAAGTGACTACCCGCTCACGTGCGCGCCTGTACTTCCGGGCGGCCGTGTATGTCACGGATACGTGAGGGATATGCTAACGTGGGCGTTTTTTTTGGATAATTAAGGTGTATAGAGATGATATATCAGGTATTAAATGACTGGTAAGTATTTTCTAATAAAAATATGTTTTACTTTAAAAAACTTCATTTTTGTCTGAATTGTATTCCAGATTATATATAGAAATCGATCACTTAAAGGTTATGGTGACATTTAATCCCTTTCCCACCAGCAGACGCATTTTGAAAACATTGTGGCCAAATGTGAAATGATTTGACCTATATTGTGGGTACTCAGAAGAATTGTCTCAATAAGACGATTCTTTTGAGTACCCACGTCCTAGGGTTTGGTTGGATGATAAGAGAGATATTGTGGGAGAAAATAGCTGTATAAGCCTCCTTATCATTTCTGATCACATATCCAGGGTAGTAGGTGAAGTGTAATTTTAGATGTTGCACATTTTAATGAGAGGTGTATAAAAAACGTTTAAAATGATCTGAGGTTGAATGAAGATTGTATTATCTGTGGTACAGAAATGTCGGGAACCATTTAATTACTTTTCGATAGGCACTTTCCTCAAATAGAGCTGTAATTTTCGGATTCTTGCTAATATCAAGTTTTAATCTGCAACCAGACAACTTAACCCTTTCCCTCATATAGACACTTTCTGACGCCTCTGCAGCAGACGGCTTTTTGAAAACATAGTGACAAAAGAAGAAATTGCTCAAAACAAGCAATTTCTCCATTTGCCACAATGTTTTCCACTTTTAGTCATAGGTTATCCATTCAATTATAGAGATTTTCTATTTTTTGACAAAATATGTTCAAAGTCGTCTGCTGCAGAAATGCCGTATGAGGGAAAGGGTTAAAAAACATCCAGGTATATATATTAATATTGAAAAATGAAAGTCTCATCATTTAATAGTGTTGGACATATTGTGGCAAAAAGGAGAAATTGCTTAATATGCAAAATTTGTGACCACTCTACACTTAAAATCCTTTGACCGATCTTAACCAAACTTGGTATACAGTTAGTATATGGCAAGGTCTAGAAGCCTATTAATTTTCATAGTCATACGTTAAAGGTCAAGGTCAAAATTTGGACTTTGACTATTCCGCGTCGATCCGTAACAACCTTGTGACCACTCTACACTGAACATCCTTCGACTGATCTTAACCAAACTTGGTATACAGTTAGTATATGGCGAGGGGATACATCCGCTCTGCGGTGCCCTTGTTTAATTAGTTTTATTGGGGTTTTACGCCGTTTTGAACATTATTTTAGTTATATCATGGCGACAGTTCACTTATTCATGATCTCAGACGGCAAACAAACCAGTACGTAACATTATTGCCACACACAATAAACCTGCAGCAGACAACCTTGATTTGTTTTATTGGAGTTTGACACCGTTTTCTTGAAAAAATCTAAGAATCGACCATTACCAAGTGGTTTAAGGGGGATTTGGAAACAGGGGCATCATGGGTTCGATTCCTGCTTGTGGCTGGCATCATGGGCAAGTCACATTTCCTAGCTGTATATACTGCTTTTCTTCTCAGTGATCACAAGAGAAAGTTGATGCAAGGCATCAATGTCGCCGGAAAAGACTGCATTGATTTATTTATGTATTCTTGACTTTCCTTAGTCTATTCAAACATTTGCTTATAAATTTTATATTCATACCTATACATTAGGGTATCTATAAAAAATTAACGAAATGTGTACACATTTATCTTGGCTTAAATTTAATTTTGCTGTTGTTACTTATTTAAATAATAGTATTCATTCATATAATTTCAATGTTTGTCAATCTTATTCGAATCACAAGGTAAATATCCTGGTATTGCTTTAAAGGGAGGTAATTTGAAGAAAACAAAAGTCTTCAAAAGGAGAAATATATCAGCATTACCGTCTACAGTTTAAATTGTTCTATTGTTTGTGGATTTAAAAATGTTCTTTTTTTCTTATTTCTACATGTACAACGAAATATTGCGGTTTCTCTTTGACGCTTTGCGTCAAACATTCGTCTTGTACTTGTCTAAAATAAAATAATATCACTCGCTTTTTCATATCGAAATGCGCATGCGCGAAATCGATGTTAAAGGTCACGAAACTACACAACAGAATAGGGTCTATATTTAGCTTAGAAACAGTTCCTACTTTAGATATTCATGGATTAACATTATTAAATGAATTCTACACAAATCAAGACATCTCTTTGAACATGAAAACAACATTTAGTAAGTTAAAATTGCTATTAAAATGAGAATCCGAAATTGACCTCAATGATGACACATAAGAGTCTGCATTAGGGGGTGTTGGTTCACGTCTTGAAGGGACCACTTTTGTCTTCGTAAATAAGACAAAAAACTTAAATGCGAGTGAAATAAAAAAAACTGCAAACATTAAAAAATCGGAATATTTATTTCATTTTAGATGTGTCATTTATTAGTGTTCGTAAACAACCACAATTGTAATATGTTCAAATCATCTAGATTTGTTTCTTTCTAATAATAAGCCGCCCTCCCATGTGATTTCCGAAAAGCTATTAAAAATAGAAGTCGCAGGCTTCTGCCCGGCGACTAATTAATAAGTGTTTTGTGATTTTACCAAAATTATGATGAAAATGGCAATTAATTAATCAATTTATAAGGAAACATCTTTAATTGAAAGTGTAATCATTGAATAGGGTTTAACCCTTTCCCATATATAGACACTTTCTGACACCTCTGCAGCAGATGACTTTTGAAAACATTGCGACATGAGGAGAAATTGCTCAAAACAAAACATTTCTTCATTTGTCACAATGTTTTTAATTTTTTTTCAATAATTCAAGTTTTCATTTGTAGAGATTTTCCATAATTTTGCCTTCATGATTTCAAAGTTGTCTGCGCCAAATTTGTTGTATGTGGGAAAGGCTTAAAACATTAAGGCAAAATGAGATATTGCCGATTTGTAACATAATAGATTTTTTAGTGTTCATCCGAAGTTTCATGAAACCATATTATGGTTTCATGAAACTTCGGATGAACACTAAAAAATCATTACATGGATACCCAAAATAGAAATTATTATTCTAAGGTTAGTTTTCCATTCTACCATTGTCCTTTTGACACCATGTTTTCAAAAGACTTCTGCAGCAGAGGCGACATAATTCGTCTGCAAATGGGAAATGTTCATACAAGCAAACAAAAAACTCAGACTTTAAATGCAGTCATTTGTGCATATAATTTACCATCAGGAAATGAAAGGCGTTTCGTGTCTAACTTTAAACCCTTTCCCTCATATAGACGCGAAATTCTGATGCCTCTGTAGTAGACAGCTCTTTGATAAAAAGTCGACAAAAAAAGAAATTGCTCAAAACAAGCAATTTCTCTTTTTGTCAACATGTTTTGAACTCTATTAAATTGTTGTACTTTCATTTAAATGGATTGTCCAATTTATTTTGGGTATGTTTTCAATTTCGTCTGCTGCTGATTTGTTGTATGTAAGAAAGAGTTTATACCACATAAACTCTCTATTCTCATGTTCAACATGATGCAAGGTAAGGGATGAACGAGAAAGCCCTTATAATGTATGTATCTTTGTCTATAAAACAAATCTTGATGTTTAATGAGTAACACATACCTAACTCAGAATTCTCTTAAAAAACATGGATATAATTAGTGAAGATCCACCTGTTGATTTTAACCATTTCCCAGTTGCAGGCCCATTTTGATGCATCTGCAGCAGAAGCCTTAGAAAACATTGTGGCAAAAGGAGAAATTGCTCATAATAAGTAAATAAATAATAATAATTTATTCTCATTTTGGTACAATGTATTCAAGTCTATTAAAAAATTATACTTTCAATTATAGAAGTTTTAACCCTTTCCCACCTGCAGACGCATTTCGACGCAATAGCAGCAGACGACTTTTTGAAAACATAGTGACAAAAGAAGAAATTGCACAAAACGTGCAATTTCTCCTTTTGACACAATGTTTTCCACTTTTTGTCATAGGTTATCCATTCAATTATGGGGATTTTCTATGTTTTGATAAAATACGTTCAAAGTCGTCTGCTGCAGAATTGTCGTATGAGGGAAAGGGTTAAATAGTTTTCCCTAGCTGTTTTCAAAGTCATCTGTCGCAGTTTTGTTGTACCGGGTATGTGAGAAAGGGTTTAACTGTCTACCTTAGATTTGATGTTTTTTTGAAACCCCTGTTTTTATAAAAGTGCAGTAGAGAAAAAATGCTTGATCTTGAAAATATGGTGGAAAAAGGAAAACTTTTTTCTTTTGAACAATTGTGTGTTTTTAACCCTTTCCCACCTGCAGATGCATTTTGATGCAATAGCAGATGACTTTTGAAAACATTGTGGTCAAAGGTGAAATTGGTCATGATGAGCAATTTCTCCTTTGACCACAATGTTTGCAACATTATTTAACGATAAGGCTATTCTTTAATGGATATTTTTCCGGTTTTTCTCACTATGTTTTCAAAGACGTCTGCTGCAGAATTATTGTATGTGGAAAAGGGTTAAAGGTCACCTGCTGCAGTTGCCTGTATTATTGTAAAGATAAATCTGAACAGTCTTTAGTTCTACTGGTAATGCATTGTTAAATAATCAAATCATCATTGACCTTTTACTCTACATGACTTTTCAAAGGTTGTCTGCTTTACAGTCATCAGATGAACAATTTCAACAATCTAGAAAACTGAAAGATTCACATTGATTTATAATGAGTTGAAAATATTGCAATATAAGGTGAAATTGTTTTGAGCAATTTCACCTTTTATTGCAATATTTTCATAAGTCATGTTCAATGGCAGGAATGAATGAATGTATATTGTTTTATGGCGCATCGACAGCTAAGGTCATTTAATTATTCATGATCCCTGGGTAAACAAACCAGTACTAGGCTAGAAAATGTGCCTTGCCCAAGGGCACTCCACCATGACCGTAGTGCCGCGACTGGGGATCGAACCCGGGACACCTGGTTTCGAAATCCCCGACGCTAACCACTCGACCACAGCGGATTCCTTCCAATGGCAGGACTGTCAATAGGCGTCTGTGTGAAGTAATGGGTTAACCTTTTCTTACTTGCAGAACTTTGCACACATCTGCAGCAGAAAACTTGTGAAAATGCTGCCAAAAGGCGAATTATGATCAATCAATTTCTCCTTTTTCACAATGATTTCAACTCTCTTCAATAATAATACTTTCATTTAACAAGGTTTACCATATTTTTACAAAATATTTTGAAAATAGTCTGCAGCAGATTTTATGTACGTGGGAAAGGGTTAAAATTATGAAAGCATAATCACAACTGCATATTGATGCATCAGTATTAGGTATTTTCCTGAATAGTTTGCTGTTAGTCATCCCAGTAGAAAGTGACAGTTATGCACAGTAAATGTGTTCCACTCCTCAAGGAACAAAGATAAGGGGCATTTGTCATGTTCTAAAATCTTTATTTGATACTCAAACCCAATGTTGTGGGTAATCAAAAGAATCGTCTCACTGAGACGATTCTTTTGAGTACGCACAACATAAGGTTTGGTTGAGTAATAAAAGAAATATTGTGGGAAAAGGACTCTTGTTACCCCCCCTTATCTATTCCTCTGAAGGATTTTAATGGAATGTGAGTGGTTTGGCTGGCAGTAGTAGCAATATGATAAACCATGAAACAGGTATTGTTGCTGTATTAATAGACAGCATCATGTAACATTCCAATAGAAACTTGTTTACTGAACTAACATTTGTCGCCTCTTTTAGCAATAGGGGTAGCAACTGCAGTACTTTGTTCATTATGAGATAAATCTGAGCACTGACAAAATATGTTCAAAGTCGTCTGCTGCAGAATTGTCGTATGAGTGAAAGGGTTAAAGTTCCTCTTGGTTGAAAAACATGGCCACCGGGCAGCTTCAGAAAAGAGGTAAAAATTAAAAAAAAAAAATTTTGAAAATAAAGCATAAATGCAAGATAAATGGTTAGAAATGTTCCTTCAGTGACCCTCTACATAGTTTTTCCAATCAATAATAATTTGTTAAAATACATAGCATACATGTGGCATCAGAAAAGGGTTAAAATTAACTAATATCTTCAAATGACATGTCCACCTTATCGATTTGACTAATTTCAACTTAACTTTATAAGAATGTTACTTTTGGGGTTCAAAATTGTTCAAAGATATAACTTCTACACAGAACTTTGGTTGCTGTTGAATCAGAAAAGGGAGAAAAATGCCATAACTTTAAAATTCTTCTCTGAATCTGCTTGTTTGATTCCTAGATAATTTGGTAGAAATGGTCCTTGTGTGACCCTCTATTGATTTGTTGAAAAAAATGGCCGCCAGACCGCATCAGAAATTGGGCAAAGTCAAAACTTAAAAATACCATTATTATTAAAGTTCTTTTCTGAATTTTAGTTTAGCAGAAATGTTCCTTAATTAAGTGACATGTGCACTGTACATAATTTGTTCAAGCCATTATATATAGTTGATTTGCTGAGAAATTGCAAAATCATGATAAATTACTCAGCTGTGGTCAAAGTTCATAGACGAAACTTGACAAGTTGCCTAAGGTTATCTTTCCGGATGTTGCTATATTTGTAGAAGGCATTCCATATTTGACAGACAACTTTGAATACTCATCTTCTTATTTAATCAGGTTAACCCTTTCCCACATAGAACAAATCTGCAGCAGTTGACTTTGAAATCGAAGTATAGCAAAAAATATTGAACCTAAATTCCCACATACCGACTATAATAGAAGACATTAATTGTCACAAAAGTTGAATTGCTTATTATGAGCAATTTCTTCTTTGGCTATAATGTTTTTCAACTCTTATCCAATAATTATACATTTATTGATTGATAGAGATTTTCCATACTTTTGAAAAGATGTTTTCAAATTCTTCTACTGCAGATTTGTTGTTTGTGGGAAAGAGTTAACCCTTTCCCTCATACGACATTTCTGCAGCAGACGACTTTGAACGTATTTTGTCAAAACATAGAAAATCTCGATAATTGAATGGATAACCTATGACAAAAAGTGGAAAACATTGTGGCAAAAGGAGAAATTGCACGTTCTGTGCAATTTCTTCTTTTGTCACTATGTTTTCAAAAAGCCGTCTGCTGCAGAGGCGTCAGAAAGCGTCTATATGAGGGAAAGGGTTAATGTCAATGAGCAATTTCTGCTTTTGCCTCAAGGGTTTTAAAAGTCTTCTGCATCCAATGGGTCAATCTGCATGTGCATGTCATATGGAGTTATAACCACCCATACATCATGATGTTGCTTGTCTATTTTCAGTCCTATTATCTAGGAGATGTGGTTTAGCCCTTTTCCTCATACGACAATTCTGCAGCAGACGACTTTGAACATTATGTTGTCAAAAAAAGGGAAAATCTCTATAATTGAATAGATAACCTATGACTAAGAGTGGAAAACATTGTGTCAAAAGGAGAAATTGCTCGTTTTGAGCAATTTCTTCTTTTGTCACTATGTTTTCAAAAAGCCGTCTGCTGCAAAGGTGTCAGAAAGCGTCTATATGAGGGAGAGGGTTAGGGGTTAATTCCTGACCCCATGTTCAGGAATCATGGTCAATTTCATGGCTGATAACACTGTGCCTGGTCCCATGGCTGAAATACAATTTATTACTCATTGGAGCAATTACCAAGGTGCTGTACTTTGTGATCTTTCAATTAGACTTGTTTTTAACAGTTTCCCACCTATAGACGCATTTAGACGCATATGCAGCAGACGACTTTTGAAAACATCGTGACAAAAGGAGAAATTGCTCAAAACGAGCAATTTCTCCTTATTGCCACAATGTTTTCTGAACTTTATTCAATAATTATACGATTAATTATAGAAATATTCGCGTTGTTTGTGGAGATGATTTCAAAGTCGTCTGCTGCAGACTTGTTGTATGTGGAAAAGGATTAAATCCCCCTTTCTTACATAAAACAAATCTGCAGCAGCTGACATTGAAAACATTGAGGCAGCAATATGGGTGTCAGTACAGAAACAAATGTTTAACTATTGGATAGGCTAGAATGTGCAACAATGTCTCCAACGGGCGCCTGCTGCAGATGCCTCAAAATTATCTGCACTTGGGAAACGGTTAAACTTGTGATTTAGTTTAATTTTGAAATAGAATAGAAAATATTGTGGCCAAAGGAGAAATTTCAATTTCCTTTTTACCATAATAGCAGGGAGACACTGTAAGACATAGGGATCACTTCTCTGTCATCTGTCCGTCCATCCATCGGTCAAACTAACACTCACTGACATATTGGCAACGTGTTCCTTCAAACTTTTTGGTTAACAGTTTTGCGGTGCATTAATTGCCTTTAAATATTGTCTATTTAAGGGAAAATTAAAACCTACCCTTTTACTGATAAAATTTGATGACGGCTTGAAAGGATGAACAAGATTCTCCTTTTCCCAAAATATTATTATTGTTGCTCCAAAGTGTCTATTGTCATCTGTATGAGGGAAAGAGTTAATCAAAATGCCAAGCTGTCTGCAACCCTAAGTTGATTGTCTAAATGTCAAATTCCTATTTATGGAAAAAAACATATGTAATTGGTTAAAACAGGCATTATTTCTGTACTGTACTGTTTTATGTAATGGCAGTATTAACCCTTTCCCTCATATAGACGCTTTCTGACGCCTCTGCAGCAGACAGCTTTTTGAAAACATAGTGACAAAAGAAGAAATTGCACAAAACGTGCAATTTCTCCTTTTGCCACAATGATTTCCACTTTCTGTCATAGGTTATCCATTCAATTATGGAGATTTTCTACTTTTTGTCAAAATAGGTTCAAAGTCGTCTGCTGCAGAATTGTCGAATGAGGAAAAGGGTTAAAACCCGCACCCACTTGCAGACACTATTTAACAGATCTGCAGCAGAACTTATTAGAAAACATTGAGGCAATGGAGGAAATTGTTCATAATGCTCATAAGGTAGACCCTTTCCAAAATACACTATAACTTGAGCAACTCAGCAAAACCATGAAAAATCTTTTTAACCCTTTCCCAGATACAGCAATTCTGCAGCAGACGACTTTGAACGTATTTTGTCAAAACATAGAAAATCTCTATAATTGAATGGATAACCTATGACAAAAAGTGGAAAACATTGTGGCAAAAGGAGAAATTGCACGTTTTGTGCAATTTCTTCTTTTGTCACTATGTTTTCAAAAAGCTGTCTGCTGCAGAGGCGTCATAAAGCGTTTATATGAGGGAAAGGGTTAAATGAAATCATTGAATATAGTTATTAATTGTTATTATTAGCAATTTCTCCTATTTCCATAATGTTTTCAATAGTTATTTGTTGCAATGCATGCGTCAGAAAGTGTCTGTATGTGGGAAACGGTTACATTAATAAACTCCACTTATAATGACAGGAAAATAAAAAATCTGTCAATAAGGAAGATAATGTTATATCATTAATTAAAACCACATAGAATTCAGTTTCAGGTGATAAAATCTGGAAAAAAAGAGGAATTCTGTGAACTTGAAATTGTGTACTTAATTAACCCTTTCCCTCATACGACAATTCATTAAAACCCCACATTTCATAGAATTCAGTTTCAAGTGATAAAATCTGGGAAAAAAGAGGAATTCTGTGAACTTGAAATTGTGTACTTAATTAACCCTTTCCCTCATACGACAATTCTGCAGCAGACGACTTTGAACATATTTTGTTAAAAAATAGAAAATCTCTTTAATTGAATGGATAACCTATGACTAAAAGTGGAAAACTTTGTGGCAAAATGAGAAATTGCTCGTATTGAGCAATTTCTGCTTTTGTCATTATGTTTTCAAAAAGCCGTCAGCTGCAGAGGCGTCAGAAAGCGTCTATATGAGGGAAATGGTTAAAACCGCCTCTGTGGTGTAGTAGTAGAGTGTCCGCCTCGGGTGCCGGAGGTGGTGGGTTCGATCTCCGATCCGGTCATACCTACATAGTAGTAATGGCTGCCCTCCTTAGCACTTGGGTAACGCCGTGATTGAACTGAAAAATTGCAAACAAACTTAGTTGCACCTACTGCACCTACTGACCTAGTTAAAACTTGAATGATTGAAAGTGTAATTACTGAGTGAAATTGCTTATAAATGATATTTTAGCACTTTCTCTTTTTGCCACAATGTTTTTAATAGTCACCTGCTGCAGATGTGTCAAAAAGCATCTGGAAGTGGCTAAGGATTTTATGCACTTATTCTCTGAACAGTTTCATTTTCTTTCTTAACATATTATCAGATGGCAAAATCATTCTAAATGAAAGCATGATTATTGAATAGGCTTATGAAAATATAGAAACATAAGGAAAGAAGAGCACATTATAATAAGCAATTTCTTCTTTGGTCACAATGTTTTCAAATAGTGTCTCCTGCAGAAGTACGTGTGTTTAAACCATTTTTTCCACAGTTGCACCAAATCTGCAGAAGAAGACTCAAATTTAGAAAATCTTTTAAATTTAATGTTTTATTATGAAATGGAGTTGAAAACATTAAGACAAAAGCAGAAATTGCCCATGATGACCAATTGTTCCTTTTTAATTGTTACAATATTTTCAAAAGTCATCTGCTGCAAACGTGTCAAAATGAGTCTGTATGTGGGAAAGGGTTTATAAGTGAGTCTGTATGTGGGAAAGGGTTTATAAGGGAGTATGTATGTGGGAAAGGGTTTATAAGTGAGTCTGTATGTGGGAAAGGGTTTATAAGTGTGTCTGTATGTGGGAAAGGGTTTATAAGGGAGTATGTATGTGGGAAAGGGTTTATAAATGAGTCTGTATGTGGGAAAGGGTTTATAAGGGAGTATGTATGTGGGAAAGGGTGTATAAGGGAGTATGTATGTGGGAAAGGGTTTATAAGGGAGTATGTATGTGGGAAAGGGTTTATAAGTGAGTCTGTATGTGGGAAAGGGTTTATAAGTGAGTCTGTATGTGGGAAAGGGTTTATAAGGGAGTATGTATGTGGGAAAGGGTTTATAAGTGAGTCTGTATGTGGGAAAGGGTTTATAAGGGAGTCTGTATGTGGGAAAGGGTTTATAAGGGAGTCTGTATGTGGGAAAGAGTTTATAAGGGAGTCTGTATGTGGGAAAGGGTTTATAAGTGTGTCTGCATGTGGGAAAGGGTTTATAAGTGAGTCTGTATGTGGGAAAGGGTTTATAAGGGAGTATGTATGTGGGAAAGGGTTTATAAGTGAGTCTGTATGTGGGAAAGGGTTTATAAGTGAGTCTGTATGTGGGAAAGGGTTTATAAGTGAGTCTGTATGTGGGAAAGGGTGTATAAGGGAGTCTGTATGTGGGAAAGGGTTTATAAGGGAGTCTGTATGTGGGAAAGAGTTTATAAGGGAGTCTGTATGTGGGAAAGGGTTTATAAGTGTGTCTGCATGTGGGAAAGAGTTTATAAGGGAGTCTGTATGTGGGAAAGAGTTTATAAGGGAGTCTGTATGTGGGAAAGGGTTTATAAGGGAGTCTGTATGTGGGAAAGAGTTTATAAGTGAGTCTGTATGTGGGAAAGGGTTTATAAGTGAGTCTGTATGTGGGAAAGGGTGTATAAGGGAGTCTGTATGTGGGAAAGGGTTTATAAGGGAGTCTGTATGTGGGAAAGAGTTTATAAGGGAGTCTGTATGTGGGAAAGGGTTTATAAGTGTGTCTGCATGTGGGAAAGAGTTTATAAGTGAGTCTGTATGTGGGAAAGGGTTTATAAGTGAGTCTGCATGTGGGAAAGGGTTTATAAGTGAGTCTGTATGTGGGAAAGGGTGTATAAGTGAGTCTGTATGTGGGAAAGGGTTTATAAGGGAGTCTGTATGTGGGAAAGGGTTTATAAGTGAGTCTGTATGTGGGAAAGGGTTTATAAGGGAGTCTGTATGTGGGAAAGGGTTTATAAGGGAGTCTGTATGTGGGAAAGGGTTTATAAGTGTGTCTGTATGTGGGAAAGGGTTTATAAGTGAGTCTGTATGTGGGAAAGGGTTTATAAGTGAGTCTGTATGTGGGAAAGGGTTTATAAGTGAGTCTGTATGTGGGAAAGGGTTTATAAGTGAGTCTGTATGTGGGAAAGAGTTTATAAGGGAGTCTGTATGTGGGAAAGGGTTTATAAGTGTGTCTGTATGTGGGAAAGAGTTTATAAGGGAGTCTGTATGTGGGAAAGGGTTTATAAGGGAGTCTGTATGTGGGAAAGGGTTTATAAGTGTGTCTGTATGTGGGAAAGAGTTTATAAGGGAGTCTGTATGTGGGAAAGGGTTTATAAGGGAGTCTGTATGTGGGAAAGGGTTTATAAGGGAGTCTGTATGTGGGAAAGGGTTTATAAGGGAGTCTGTATGTGGGAAAGGGTTTATAAGGGAGTCTGTATGTAGGAAAGGGTTTATAAGGGAGTCTGTATGTGGGAAAGGGTTTATAAGTGTGTCTGTATGTGGGAAAGGGTTTATAAGGGAGTCTGTATGTGGGAAAGAGTTTATAAGGGAGTCTGTATGTGGGAAAGGGTTTATAAGTGTGTCTGTATGTGGGAAAGAGTTTATAAGGGAGTCTGTATGTGGGAAAGGGTTTATAAGTGTGTCTGTATGTGGGAAAGAGTTTATAAGGGAGTCTGTATGTGGGAAAGAGTTTATAAGGGAGTCTGTATGTGGGAAAGGGTTTATAAGTGAGTCTGTATGTGGGAAAGAGTTTATAAGGGAGTCTGTATGTGGGAAAGGGTTTATAAGTGAGTCTGTATGTGGGAAAGAGTTTATAAGGGAGTCTGTATGTGGGAAAGGGTTTATAAGTGTGTCTGTATGTGGGAAAGAGTTTATAAGGGAGTCTGTATGTGGGAAAGGGTTTATAAGTGAGTCTGTATGTGGGAAAGAGTTTATAAGTGTGTCTGCATGTGGGAAAGAGTTTATAAGGGAGTCTGTATGTGGGAAAGAGTTTATAAGGGAGTCTGTATGTAGGAAAGGGTTTATAAGGGAGTCTGTATGTGGGAAAGGGTTTATAAGTGTGTCTGCATGTGGGAAAGAGTTTATAAGTGTGTCTGTATGTGGGAAAGGGTTTATAAGGGAGTCTGTATGTAGGAAAGAGTTTATAAGTGTGTCTGCATGTGGGAAGAAGATAACTGACGTAGTATTGAATCATGGTAGAGGAATTATTTACAATAGATTCTGGCATGTTACTATTATGTAGGTAGTACGTAATTCTTTACCTTTTCCCATTTGCAGACACATCTGCAGCAGACAACTTTTGAAAACATTCTAGCAAAAAGTCGAAATTGCGCATGATGAGCCATTTCCACTTTTGCTACAGTGTTTTTAACTCTTTTAAAAAAATATACATTCATTTATAGAGATATTTCATAGATTGGACTAGACGTTTTGGAAGTCATCTTGCCGTGAAATTTTTGTATGTGGGAAAGTGGGGTTAACCTACCTGGCCAACATTCCTTGGCTCTGCTGACTAATTCATTCACACAGAAATCAAAGTACTGAAAGTATTCTAAATATAGATAGCCCGTTTGATTTTGTTTTAAAGTTCCAAGTTTACGCATTTCAAGAATTTTACCTGAGGAGTTTAATTTTATCCTCTTATTTACTTATCTGAAATGCAACGACATTTTTGTAAAAGTTTTCTGCAACAAATTCCTCAAAATGTATTTGCATACATGTGGGAAAGGGATTTAACCCTTTCCCTCATACGACAACTTTGCAGCAGACGACTTTGAACATATTTTCTCAAAGAATAGAAAATCTCTATAATTGAATGGATAACGTATGACTAAAAGTGGGAATCATTGTGGCAAAAGGAGAAATTGCTTGTTTTGAGCAATTTCTTCTTTTGTCACTATGTTTTCAAAAAGCCGTCTACTGCAGAGGCATCAGAAAGCGTCTATATGAAGGGAAAGGGTTAAAAATTAACAGATAAGGGATTATCTTTGCCTTCAATGCTACAGTGTGAAAAAGTCCCACTATATCTTTATGTCTGTTAAATTGGTTATTGCTGATAGCTGAAGACATCAAAATGCTGTTTGCTGTGTTCACTTTATCATTTTTACAATGCACCGAAGAAGATGTGTTGCACCTGTTCCCTGTCTAATGGTGTACATTGCTGCAGACTCAGACTGATGCTGGCTGTGGTTTAAGATATACAATATATTCAGCCTGAGTTGACTTTAAATACCCTTTCCCACTTGCAGACACATTTTGATTGTTTGCGGCAGATGACTTTTGAAAGAAACTGCTAAAAATGATGAACAAATACTGCTTTCGCCAGAATGGGTTAAATTTTATTCAATCTTGATGTACATGTACTAACATTACAGAAAATTGGCGTATTTTTGTCTAGATTATTTCAGTCTTCTAGTCTTAACCCTTTCCCTCATATAGACGCTTTCTGACGCCTTTGCAGCAGACAGCTTTTTGAAAACATAGTGACAAAAGAAGAAATTGCTCAAGACGAGCAATTTCTCCTTTTGCCACAATGTTTTCCACTTTTAGTCATAGGTTATCCATTCAATTATAGAGATTTTCTATTTTTTGACAAAATATGTTCAAAGTCGTCTGCTGCAGAATTGTCGTATGAGGGAAAGGGTTAATTTGTTGTATGTGGGAAAGGGTTGAGGATTTATTTGATATTTTATTTATAGTGTCAGCCGGCTGCTTTGTTTATTTATCTATTTATTTATTTATTTATTTATTGGGGTTTTACGCCGCTTTCAACATTATTTCAGTTATATCACGGCGACAGTTCACTTATTCATGATCCCTGGGTAAACAAACCAATACTAGGCTAGAAAATGTGCCTTGCCCATGGGCACTCCACTATGACCGTAGTGCCGCGACTGGGGATCGAACCCGGGACATCCGGTTTCGAAATCCCCGCCGCTAACCACTCGACCACAGCAGATTGCTTTGTAAACATCACCTGGATAAAAAGTATAATATCGGTAGATTTTGTAAATGCTGAAAAGAAATCATTATTTGAAAAGGAGAAATTGCTCAAAATGCAATGGTTTAAATGATCCAAAATAGGTATGCATGCTTGTTACCTTCATGAATGTTTGTACAACCAAGTTTAACAATGGGCACCAACCCACGAAACACCCACAAAGGTACCAAGTCAACCCATTTTTAAGTTCAGTTGACTGATTGATGTATGTGTGTGTCTGTGGACGATCAATCTCAACAATATATATATATATATATGACAAGAGAAAGTTGATGCCAAGGCATCAATGTCGCCGGAAAAGACTGCATTGATTTATTTATGTATTCTTGACTTTCCTTAGTCTATTCAAACATTAGGAACGTTGAAATGAAAACATTTACTTATAAATTTTATATTCATACTTACATTAGGGTATCTATAAAAAATTAACGAAATGTGTACACATTTATCTTGGCTTAAATTTAATTTTGCTGTTGTTAGTTATTTAAATAATAGTATTCATTCATATAATTTCAATGTTTGTCAATCTTATTCGAATCACAAGGTAAATATCCTGATATTGCTTTAAAGGGAGGTAATTTGAAGAAAACAAAAGTCTTCAAAAGGAGAAATATATCAGCATTACCGTCTACAGTTTAAATTGTTCTATTGTTTGTGGATTTAAAAATGTTCTTTTTTTCTTATTTCTACATGTACAACGAAATATTGCGGCTTCTCTTTGACGCTTTGCGTCAAACATTCGTCTTGTACTTGTCTAAAATAAAATAATATCACTCGCTTTTTCATATCGAAATGCGCATGCGCGAAAATCGATGTTAAAGGTCACGAACCTACACAACAGAATAGGGTCTATATTTAGCTTAGAAACAGTTCCTACTTTAGATATTCATGGATTAACATTATTAAATGAATTCTACACAAATCAAGACATCTCTTTGAACATGAAAACAACATTTAGTAAGTTAAAATTGCTATTAAAAGGAGAATCCGAAATTGACCTCAATGATGACACATAAGAGTCTGCATTAGGGGGTGTTGGTTCACGTCTTGAAGGGACCACTTTTGTCTTCGTAAATAAGACAAAAAACTTAAATGCGAGTGAAATAAAAAAAACTGCAAACATTAAAAAATCGGAATATTTATTTCATTTTAGATGTGTCATTTATTAGTGTTCGTAAACAACCACAATTGTAATATGTTCAAATCATCTAGATTTGTTTCTTTCTAATAATAAGCCGCCCTCCCATGTGATTTCCGAAAAGCTATTAAAAATAGAAGTCGCGGGCTTCTGCCCGGCGACTAATGAAACATTGTAAGCTTCCTCATTCAAAGCGATGAGTTGGGCAGCCAACAGATAACCCTTTTCCTCATACAGCAATTCTGCAGCAGACGACTTTGAATGTATTTTGTTTTTTTTGTCAAAAAATAGAAAATCTCCATAATTGAATGGATAACCTCGTTCTGAGCAATTTCTTCTTTTATCACTATGTTTTCAAAAAGCCGTCTGCTGCAGAGGCGCCAGAAAGCGTCTATATGAGGGAAAGGGTTAACCCTTTCTCACAAACAACAAATCTACAGCAGACGACTTTGAAAACAGCGACAAAAACCTGAAATATCTCCAAAAGAAGTCTGCTGCTATTGCGTTGAATGTGTCAAGGTTAAGAGCCTGGTCAAACGGCATGAGGCATAGGCACGAGGCATAGGCACGAGGAATCCGGTCGCCTGGCTCCATACTGGTTCAGCACTGGCTTCACAAATATGTTTCAGTTATAAAAGGGTTAACAATGTCTCCCTCACCCAGGATGTTTATCAGTCATTCTGTGGAAACTAAGGAAATATGATTGACCTTTAGATTGACTGGTCACGGATTAATTATTATGGTGATTGTCTTCACTTATCAATGGTCAGCATTGATTACTGGACATTCAATTTCCGGATGCAGTTATGCACAAATAAGTGGACCCTTGCCATATGATAATAGTTATTTGTGTATCCAGTTTATAGGGAATCTGAAGCATATAACTTTAAAAACATCTGGAAAGAATATGGTAAAATCTCTCTTATTGGAAGTTTTAATTTTAAAATTGAGTTGAAAACAATCTTGAAAACAATCTTGAAAACAGAGAATCTGCTCATGATGAGCAACTTCTCCTTTTGACACACAATATTTTCAAAAGATGTCTCCTTGAAATGTGTCTCTCAAATGTGTCCACTGAATGATGATGCTTGAAACAGTTAAATTGGTTTGAGTGCCTCTGACCTGCCCAGTTATGTCCACTTGATAATTAGACTGCCAGTATTTCTGTTTCTGCATCACATCCTTCACCCTTTCCCACATACAACAAACCTGCAGACGACGATTTAGAAAACATGTAGGCAAAAATATGAAAAATCTTTATGATTTAACCCTTTCACTCATATAGACGCTTTCTGACGCCTCTGCAGCAGACAGCTTTTTGGAACATATGTTGTCAAAAAATAGAAATCTCTATGAATTGAATGGATAACCTATGACTAAAAGTGAAAAACATTGTGGCAAAAGAAGAAATTGCTCGTTTTGAGCAATTCTTCTTTTGTCACTATATAGGTTTTGAAAAAACTGTCTGCTGCAGAGGCGATAGAAAGCGTCTATATGAGGGAAAGGGTTAATGCCATTTTCAATAGTATTGTTGCGACAGCCTTTTCACCTAATGAGTGCTTCCTGGCTTCATTGCAACACAACTATAATCATCACAGGAAACCGGCTACCTAAAGTTCCACATATATAATAATTATCTCATCAGAGGAGGATGAATAATAACTTATAATGACTCTGACAAGCATCAGAAAGAATGAATGTCCCAGCTGGGGTTCAAACTCACGATCCCTGGACTTATAGCCATTGCGGTTACTGACTGAGGTATGGGCATTGATTAGCCCTAATTACCCACCTGCAGACGTCTTTTGACACAATAGCAGCAGACGACTTTTGAAAACATTATTGCCAAAGGTGAAATTGCTCATGATGAGCAATTTCTCCTTTGGCCACAATGTTTTCAACTCAACATTTCTTTTAAAAGAGATATCTCATAACTGAGAAATTGTTAAAAACGGCGTTAAATCCCAATCAATCAATCAATTAAAAGAGATATTTCACATATTTGCCTAGATGTTTTCAAGACTGTTTTCGTCTGCTGCAGATTTGGTTGTATGTGGGAAAGGGGTTAAGAAAAAAAAGTAGGCTGAGAAAGTCTTGTGTGTATACCGCCTGGAAAATAATCTGCAGCAAATAAGACAACGGAAGAAGCTTATCAATCAAATGAAGATGGACCCGTCATGAGTCATTCTTCATATTATCACCAATTTGTCATTATTTCTGTTCGTCCATATATGTCTTGTCTTAATGGACTTCTATTCTATGACTAATACTAAATTGTCCTCCTAGTTTTGTCATTCTTGTATCACCCTGTCCAAGAATGTTGATGCTTTTTGACGCATCTGCAGCAGATGATTTTAGAATTCATTGTGGGAAATGGGAGAAATTGCTCATAATGAGTAATTTCTTGGTTTCTTCATTTAACCCTTTCACTCATACGACAATTCTGCAGCAGACGACTTTGAACATAGGCTATGACTAAAAGGGGAAAACATTGTGGCAAAAGGAGAAATTTTCCACATACAGACACTTTCTGATGCCTCTGCAGCTGACGACTTTTGAAAACTGATTGAGACAAAATGAGAAATTGCTCAATTGTTTTTAAACCTTTAAAATATATTATGAACATGACATGGAAAAGAATGCTTCATAGAAGCATCGTTTTATCAAATGAAAGTACATTAACCCTTTTCCACATAAAGACGCTTTCTGACGCCTCTGCAGCAGACGTCTTTTTGAAAACATAGTGACAAAAATAGAAAAACAAGCAATTTCTCCTTTTGCCATAGTGTTTTCCCCTTTTAGTCATAGTTTATCCATCCAATTAAAGAGATTTTCTATCTTTTAACAAAATATTTTCAAAGTCGTCTGCTGCAGAATTGTTGTATGAGGGAAAGGGTTAAGAAAAGCGGAGTAAAACCCCAATAAATAAATAAATAGAAAACATAATACTGTACGTATAACAGGACTCTCTATCTTCCATGGTCACAGTACTTAACCCTTTCCCTCATACGACACTTCTGCAGCAGACGACTTTAAACGTATTTTGTCAAAACATAGAAAATCTCCATAATTGAATGGATAACCTATGACTAAAAGTAGAAAACATTGTGGCAAAAGGAGAAATTGCACGTTTTGTGCAATTTCTTCTTTTGTCACTATGTTTTCAAAAAGGCGTCTGCTGCAGAGGCGTCCAAAAGCGTTTATATGAGGGAAAGGATTAACCATAGCATGGTGTTAAAAAAAATAAACTTACTTGTATTAATACATTTGTGAAGAAAAGTATTATATGAATTATAATTGAGTGGCACTCTGTGAAAATCAACCGTATCGCATTTGCGACCAGTGTAGATCCAGATCAGCCAGCACAGCCGGGTCTTGCTCTGCACTGTCTGCACTGTTTTTGTTATTTTAGCGCAGGCAGGTCTTTTTTTTCCAATTGTGCAATACATATTGTTATGGTTGGTTTTTCTCGGAGTAACACTCAATTGTTTTTTAATAACAGGAAGTGTTCAAGATTTGAGATGCATTCTTGTGATGACTTACTTACAATTGTGAATGCCACTCATCATGAGGTTATATATAGAATAAGGTTTTGTAAGCAATTGTTTAAAACATGTTACAAAATTCCTTCACTTTTCCCAGCAAAGTTTCTAAAACTGTAAACTGCAGAAGTTGTGTGTATCAGACAGAGATTTGCTGCCCACAATAATTTTCTGTGCTTTTACCCGAGGAATGTTGAGGTAATAAGATAAAAGCACTTTTATGATGAATTTGGTTAAATAATGACTGTAAATTACATACATATCGTACATTAGTACTCAATGACTAATTATCTTCATCATACAATAGCAATTACTATTGCGAGTATGCTGCATAATGACTGAGTCTAATTAAGATCCGGATAATGAACCCTTTCCCACTTCCAGATGCATTTTGATGCACCTGCAGCTGACAATTTTGAGAACAGCGAGGCAAAAATATGAAGTCTCTTTAACCCTTTCCTACCTGAAGACGCATCTGCAGCAGATGACTTAATTATGAAAACATGTTGTCAAAAGGAGAAATTGCTCAAACTACAATTTCTTCTTTTGCCACAATTTTTTCAACTGTTTTCAGTAATTATTATTAGTCGCCGGGCAGAAGCCCGCGACTTCTATTTTTAATAGGTTTTCGGAAATCACATGGGAGGGGGGATTATTATTAGAAAGAAACACATTTAGATGTCTTGAATATATTACAATTATGTTTGTTTAAAAACACTAAGTAATGACACATCTAAAATGAAATAAATATTCCGATGTTTTAGGTATTTTCAGTTTCTTTATTTTGACTCGCATTTATGTTTTGTTGTTTTATTTACAAAGACAAAACAGTCCCTATTAGCTAGACTGGTATACTTTATTTTTACACTATATAATACATGTACTCAAAAGGCGATAACTACAAACCTTTACGTCGCAGTCTAATTTGTTTACATACGCGCACCTGCTTGAAGCGTGACTCGCGAATACCAACTGCGTAGATCAATCTCCTTTGCAGAGAGCCGTCTCTTTACACTCACTTACAAATAGTAAATCGTAGGTGATTTAAAATGTTTATTTGGTTCGAAACAAATGAAGAAAAGAACAAACCGAGATAAAAACTAGTTTTAATAGAAAAATTACTTTGAACGAACACTCTCTGCCTATAAAGAGAGTTTCAAGAACGACACCTCTGCGAATAAGAAAGAATCGGGTCTTTCGTACAAAATTATTTCGTCCTTGACAATTTTAAATGTGTCATTTAATTCCCTAAATGCATATTGCTTCCGATCTGCATATTGTTATGGATCATTGACACAAGGGTGCTCATCATAATATAATTTTAAAACATGAGTAGTTTTGTTATTTTCATTATAAAAAAGGAAGGAAAGAATTAAAATAAATTAACATGTTGTAGGGCTCAGTTTATGTTCGCAATTAAGTTTAAATTATACAACAATTTCAATGAGATTTAACTGTTTAGTTGATATTATATTTTGAATGTGGTCTAATTTATAAATATTGGACTACATTTCAACATTTGTTAAAGTATGATATAATTAGGATGCCAAGCTAATATCATTTTGAGAAAAAGAGAAAACACAGCGATTTAACCCTTAATTAACTCATTGTTTTAAAAGTATATTGCTGCAAAGGTGTCCACTGTTGACTTTAATAGAGGAAAGGTAAAATGATGTGCTATTGCATGCAAATACTAAATTGTCTGTTTTGTGGTTTTATTGAAAAATAATAAAATTCAAATATTCTGACAAACATCTTGAAAAGTGTATGTGGAATTCACGAATCTTATAATTATTCCTTAATGAAAGCACTGTATACATACTATATATATATATATATATATAAGACTAATGATTGTCAAGATTTCTCATTTCCATTACTCAGTTTATGATCAATAATTAGTTGGTTGTGTGTCTAGTCAACCTACTTTGGAATGGAATGAAAGGCTTCAATTATCATTCACTTCGTTGACAAAACAATGCAAGTTATGATACATTTTCACTTGACCCCACCCCTGATGTTCCAATATGCCCCTCACTGTTTATTCAACTACTATAATGTTAGTGTTATGCATAACTGCACTATGGATATCCGGCGACATTGATGCATTGCATCAACTTTCTCTTGTAACCTTTATTTATAGAGATTTTCAATGTTTCTACTTGATTTTTTTTTTTTTCAGTCTTCTGCTGCAGATTTGTTGTATGTGGGAAAGTGTTAAATCTTTGAATTGAGTTGAAAACATTGAAGTAAAAGGAGAAATTACTCAGTATGAGCAATTTCTACTTTTGCAACAATGTTTTCAAAGGTCGTCATCAACAGTATTCAAATAAAGAATATACAAGAATCAAGACATTGTGTAAGTTTGAACCTGAAATGAATGTTCAGACATGAGTGGAAAGCGACTATAGAGAGGAAGATGGAAGTTCTTTAACCCTTTCCCTCATGTAGACACTTTCTGATGCCTCTGCAGCTGGCGACTTTTGAAAACTTTGTGTCAAAAGAAGAAATTGCTCAAAACAAGCAATTTCTCCTTTTAACACAATGTTTTCAACTCGATTCAATAAGTATACACGTCTTCATTTTGGGAGATTTTTCCATATTATTGTTGAGATGTTTTCAAAGTCATCTGCTGCAGATTTGTTTTATGTGAGAATGGGTTATAATGCTGCTAGTGTAATATTTCTTTATCACATACAACAACAACATCGTAACACGGAATCGGCAGCAGATTTCTTGGAAAAACATTAGGTCAAACCTGAGGAATTGATCATGATGAGCAATTTCTTCTTTTGCCACGCCTTGGTGGTGTAGTGGTAGTGCATTGCCTCGGGTGCAGGAGGTCTTGGGTTGGATCCCGGCCGAGTCATTCCAAATACTTTAATAATGGTAGTAATGGCTGCCCAACTCGGCACTCAGGGTTGCGGTGTTAGCATTATGACTGACTAGCTGGTGTCAGGATAAATGGACCAGCAGTACTGGTAACTTATCCAAGAAAAGCCGTGATATAACTGAAAAATTGTTGAAAGTGGCGTAAAACACCAAACAATCAATCAATTCCTCTCTTGTTATAATAATTTTTGAAAACATTATTATGCAAAATGTGTCTACATACAACGACTTTACAAACTTCCAATATGGTTAATTTCTATAAATGAAAGTATGATCCTTTCTTTCATTATGAGCAATTTCTCCTTTAAATTTTAATTTTCCCACTTGCATCAAATCTGCATCAGATGAATTTAACAACACATGTCAATATTTGTAGAAAATGTCTCTTCATATGAAAGTTCATCATGTCAGGAATTTATCTGTTTCAAAAAGTTCTTCGCAACAGATGAGTCAAAATGTATATTCATGCTGGAAAGAGTTAACCCTTTCCCACATACAACAAATCTGCAGCAGAAGACTTTGAAAACATACTGAGAAAAACCTGAAAAATCTTCATAAAAGATAGCTTAATTGTTAAATAAAGTTGAAAACATTGTGGCCAAAGGAGAAATTGCTCATCAAAAGTCGTCTGCTGCGTCAAAATGCGTCTGCAGGTGGGAAAGGGTTAACAGGCTGATTCCAGTCTAGCACAGCCTTAATGCTCTGTGTTGAAGTTGAGTTGAACATAAAATTCACAGCTCTGAAGTGCCTTACAAATAAAACTGTTCGTTGCTGAGGATCGAGACTTATTTATTACTGTTTCTATTTCAGTCTTTTATATCTCAGAATAGTTTCTTGTAACATAATGGATTATCATTATTAAGTATTTAACCCTTTTTGATAATGCTTTTATGTTTACACTTTTCCACTTGAAGAAATCTTTTGACGCATCTTGAGTTGACAACTTTTGAAAACATTGTGACCAAGAAGAAAAATTGCTCTTTAAAAGTGAGCCAGTTTGACACAATGTTTTCCATACTTATTATATAATTGTACCTTCAAAAATCAGAGTTCTTAAAAAAATCCCTGATATTAATAAAGACGGCTTCTGATTCATTGCATGTGTGAAAAGGTCAATTATATATTAAACCAGTGCAAACTAACCCTTTCCCACATTCAGCAAATCTGCAAATTTGAAAATGTCTACTCAATGATATGGAAAATCTCTATTATTGTAGGTATAATTACTGAAAAAAAGTTGAAAACATTGTGGCAAAAGGAGAAATTGTTCATCATGAGCAATTCATCCTTTTGTCACAATGTTTTCAAAAGTCGTCTGCTTCAGATCGAGGCTTCAGAAAGTGTCTGTATGTGGGAAAGGGTTATAAAGATGGCTGCTGCAGATTCATTGCATGTGTGAAGAGGTCAATTTAATATGTTATAATATCAGGTGCTAACTTCCTGTTCTATTAAAAGTTCTTTTACTGAGTTTGAGACGATTCCTTTGAGTTTCCATGATGTGGGGTCTTATTGAATGATAAGAGAGATATTGTGAAGCATTCAAGAAGACCAGTTTACTCCTGCCTTGTTTAAACATATTTATTTTACATGGATTAAAAATTGGAAAACCAAGCTTTCAGCTTACCTTAACCCTTTCCCACATACAGACTCTTTCTGATGCCTCTGCTGCGTGAGCAGACGTACAACCTTTGACAACTATGTGACAAAAGGAGAATTGATGAGCAATTTTTCTTTTATTCCACAAGGATTTGGACAGCTCATTGTTATATAACTATATATATATATATATAAACTTTAATTAATAGAGATTTTCCATAATATTACCAAAAAATTTCTAAGTCATTTGCTTCAGATTTGTTGTATTGTGATTGATGTCCCTCAATGTCAGCTTACTGGAGACTTAATCAGGACTCCCACTGTTTGTGTGGAAAATTCTTAAAGGCAGAACCATGGGATTCGAACCGGGGACACTTGGTACGAGAAGCCGATGCTCTACCACTGTACCGCTGACTTCCACATATCTCACTCCTGCTAATGAAGACCTGATCAAACTCAACTTCTGTTGTTTGACATAATGTACTGGAAAACCTTAAATTAGGGTCACAGGGGACATAGAAAAACTGATTAACCCTTTCCCTCATACGACAATTCTGCAGCAGACGACTTTGAACGTATTTTGTCAAAACATAGAAAATCTCTTTAATCAAATGGATAACCTATGACAAAAAGTGGAAAACATTGTGGCAAAAGGAGAAATTGCACGTTTTGTGCAATTTCTTCTTTTGTCACTATGTTTTCAAAAAGCGGTCTGCTGCAGAGGCATCAGAAAGCGTCTATATGAGGGAAAGGGTTAACCCTTGCCCACTTGTAGATGCATTCTGACGCATCTGCAGAAGACAACTTTTGAAAACATTGTGGCAAAAGGAGATATTAATATTTTCACCTGCGTTCATTAATTACACTTTGATTTGTTGATATTTTCCATATTCATATGCAGATGTATTCCAAGTCGTCAATCTGCTGCAGAGTATAATAATAATTTAATCCTATGTTGTGGGAACTCAAAAGAATTGTCTCAATGAGACACTGCTTTTGAGTACAAACCATAGTGGGTAACCCCTTTCCTCATACCAAGATTCTGCAGCAGACGACTTTGAACATAAAATGTCAAAACATAAAAAATCTCTATAATTGAATGGATAACCTATGACTAAAAGTGGAAAACATTGTGGCAAAAGGAGAAATTGCTTGTTTTGAGCAATTTCTTCTTTTGTCACTATGTTTTCAAAAAGCCGTCTGCTGCAGAGGCGTCAGAAAGCATCCGTATGAGGGAAAGGGTTAAATAGAGAAAAGTTCAGTCTGTGTTACATTGGCCCCCAGACTTTGAACCAATCAATATGCTGCTATTGGCATTCCCTGAAAGCTTTCCTGGAATCTGTGCCAAGAATTTGAAGATAAAAATATAAAAAGAACATGAGTTATGTTATGTAATAAAAAAGATCATGTCTACATCAGTTTTTGGACTGTAGTTGTACTTGTACAAGCTCAATATTGATCAATACTATGTTTGTATTAACCCTTTCCCGCATACGGCAATTCTGCAGCAGACGACTTTGAACATATTTTGTCCAAAAATAGAAAATCTCCTTAATTGAATGGATAACCTATGACAAATAGTGGAAAACATTGTGGCAAAAGGAGAAATTGCACTATGTTTTCAAAAAGCCGTCTGCTGCAGAGGCGTCAGAAAGCGTCTACATGAGGGAAAGGTTTAAAGAGTTCTTCTGAGTATTCAAATGGAACTGTTTACATGAGAGCAGAAAAAAAAAGATCAAATCCATTACAGGAAAACCCTTTTTCGCAACAGTTGGCTTTGAAAACATCTGAACATCACTATAAATAAAATTATGACTACTGAAAGGGGTTTGAAAACATTGTGACAAAAGGAGAAATTTCTCTTAACCCTTAAGCTAGCTGTCCCCCATGCGACAATTCTGCAGCAGACGAGTTTAACATATTTTGTCAAAAAATAGAAAAATCTCTATAATTGAATGGTTAACCTATGACTAAAAATGGAAAACATTGTGGCAAAAGGAGAAATTGCTTGTTTTGAGCAATTTCTTCTTTTGTCACTATGTTTTCAAAAAGCTGTCTGCTGCAGCGGCGTCAGAAAGCGTATATATGAGGGAAAGGGTTAAGAGCCCACAGTGTCCACCCATTTGTAATTTTGACCTACATGTAATATCTGTCATGAATCTAGAGGTGAAGCCCCTCTGGTTGTCCCTCATAACATCTTTGTGTGACTTCAACAGATGGATTAACCCTTTCCCTCTAAGATACAACCATTCAGCAGCAGAATAAAACATTTTAAAACATTTTGGAAAAGTGATTGAAAATCTCTTTTCTAAAGGGAAAGTTTTATTTATTAAAAAAGAGTCAAAAACATAAGATTGATTGATAGATGCCATTTTCAAAAAAGGGTTAAATGATGGTGCGAGATGTTGATTTGTCATATGCTGGAAAAGGTTAACTCTTTCGCACTTTCATCAAATCTGCATCCGATAAATTTAACAACACTTAACAAAATTTATAGAAAATCTCTTCATATGAAAGTTCATCATATGTCAGCAATTTCACTGTTTACCACAATGTTTTTTCAAAAGTTGTCTGCTACAGCTAGATGTGCTGCAATGCGTTTGCTTGATGGAAAGGGTTAATCTCTGAGTTTCACTTTGTACCATATTCCTAGAAGAACTTATTTCTGTGATGTATCTTTCACCAAAGGATTATAACATGCAAAACATTAATCAATCAATGAAAACAACTGGCCTCCCAGTTGTTCAATTCAATAAGCAATTTACATGTACCATCTGGGGTACTGTTCCTCTCAGTCTGGTTTACCAAGTCATTTTCCTTTGATATGTGCTTACCCTTTCCCACAGCTAGCAGAGCTGTAGAAAAGGGGTGTTTTGCAGCGATGATGTTCTAAAATCCTTATTTGACCCTCTTACCCTATGGGTTAGCGGGTTAGGATCTCACAGAGATGATTCTTTTGAGTACCCACAACATATGGTTTGCTTTAATAATAAGAGAGAAATTGTGAGGAAAAGAGCCTAATACCCTTCCTTATCTGGATCTCTGAGCTGCTAGATTCATGTTGGTACCACCTGGGAAGTTTAGTGCTGAGAGCTTTCAGCCTCTGAGTCTTGAAGACATTATATAGCAGAGGACTAGATAAGAAGGAGTTAATAGGTCTTTCATCCATGATATCTCTGTTTATACTCTTTGAAACCTATGTTGTGGGTACTCAAAAGAATCGTCTCACTCAGACGATTCATTTGAGTACCCACAAACATACATTTTTGAGGTCAAACAAGGATTTTAGAGCATGAAAAAACGTCTTTATCTTGTCACTAGAGATCTGCATTATAGGGTTGAACCAGTGGTTGGGTGACATGCCAAACACTTTAAAAATTGTATGTAAGATGGCACTAACTCTTGCACCCATACAGACACCTTTTTTGACGCCTCTGCAAAAGACTACTTTTGAAAACATTGTGACAAATGGAGAAATTGCTCATGATGATCCATTTCTCTATTTGCCACAATTATGTGTTCAACTCTATTCCTATAATAACACTTGCATTGAAAGAGCTTTACCATAGTTTTGCTCAGATGTTTTTAAAGTCATCAGCCGCAAATCTGTTTATGCAGGAAAGAGATAAGACTGATTGATGTACTGGTGTTAACCCTTTCCCTCATACGACAATTCTGCAGCAGACGACTTTGAACGTATTTTGTCTATATGAGGGAAAGGGTTAAGACAAGCTTTACCAGTGGGTCCACACAGGTAATTTATCCAGGAAACCTTTGATATGACTGAAATACTGTTCAAAGACATGTAAAACACCCTACAGACAATCAATCAAAAGCAGACCCAGTCTCTAAGGACTCAGGATCTGCATCAGAAGACTTTGAAAACATAGTGGCAAAAGTAGATATTTCTAATAAGGAGCAATTTTGCAACAAATGTGTTCAAATCTGTTCAATAATTATTATTTCATTTATAGATATTTTCCAAAACGAGCAATTTCTCCTTTTTGCCACAATGTTTTCCACTTTTGGTCATAGGTTATCCATTCAATTATAGAGATTTTCTATTTTTTGACAATATTATGTTCAACGACGTCTGCTGCAGAATTGTGTATGAGGGAAAGGGTAACTAATATATTTGCCTCTTTGGTTAGATATTTTCCAAGACCTTTATTGGTTTTTTTCATCACTATAAAAGTCTTGAAAATTTGACATCATTCAACACTGACATTTTAGACCTGTTGTTATTTTAGAACAACATCAGATGAATTGTAAGATATGAAAATTCAACACTACAGTATGCATATTAGAGTATATTATAAGCTTCATGCAGAAGTGAGAACAGTTTTAACTTCATCTTGTTACAATATTTAGTTACAACTGCTATGCATGAAGCCGTCAACTCATATTAGTGCCAAGAGAGCCCTATATATGTAAATATAGCTGTTGGAAATAATTAAGGGTCATGTACCCAATCTATACTGGCACTTTTAACATAACTGAAATTGGCACTTTTTCCCTAGAGCTGATAAATATTGATAAAATACTTAACCCCTTTCCTACATACAATAAATCTGCAGCTGCAGACATCTTTTAAAATGTCTTTCTGAATGCGTTATTTTTTAACAATGTTGAAAACATTGTGGCAAATGAAGAAATTGTTTATTATAGCACACTTAACAACACAGAGACAAATTGTTTTCAGTGTATGAAGTAATGATAACAGAACATGACTGCTCCTTGTTGAAAGTTCTAATACTTGTAAGTCTGTTTTTAGACTAAATTTAACCCTTTCCCACCTGCAGACGCATTCTAACGCATCTGCAGCAGACGGCTTTTTGAAAACATAGTGACAAAAGAAGAAATTGCACAAAACGTGCAATTTCTCCTTTTGCCACAATGTTTTCCACTTTTTGTCATAGGTTATCCATTCAGTTATAGAGATTTTCCATTCTTTGACAAGATACGTTCAAAGTCGTCTGCTGCAGAATTGTCGTATGAGGGAAATGGTTAAACATAGTGGGAAAAAAGGTGAAAATTCTCCTTAACCCTTTCCCTCATACAATAAAACTGCGGCAGACGACTTTGAATGTATTTTGTCAAAACATGGAAAATATCTATAATTGAATGGATATATAACCAATGACTAAAAGTGGAAAACATTGTGTCAAAAGGAGAAATTGCACGTTTTGTGCAATTTCTTCTTTTGTCACTGTTTTCAAAAAGCCGTCTGCTGCAGAGGCGTCCGAAAGCGTTTATATGAGGGAAAGGGTTAAGCCATTATGTTTTCAACTGTTTACACTATTGATACTTACCTTTGTAGAGATATTCCATAGATTTTGCCCAGATGCTTTCAAAGTCATTTGCTGCAGATTTGTTGTAGGAAAGATGTTTTTCGTAAAAAACAAATGGATGTTATGTAGCATAATTTCTTTCCAATATCTTTTTGTCTCTTTCTTCAAAATAAGAATGACAGGAATTCAAAGTTCTCCTCGGTACGCAGTATAGTGGAGAACGTTTGTCTTAGCATATACGAATACACATATCGGAGATGTGTGCACGTGATCGCCGTGCGATGGCTGAGTATATAAGACCGGTTTGACGGGTTTTGGTCAGTTCTAGCAAGACTTCGAACAGTTAACTTCTCACTATCCGAGTTCAGTATCAATACGAGGGTTTAATAGATATTTCTGTATTTCACTGTGTTATGTGCTTGGACGGATTGAATAAGGAATGGTTAATATGCGATTGGACTGCACAGGTTTCCAGAGTCTTTTCATAAAATGTTTTTATCTCTGGTTTTTCCCCTGGGTTAGTCATATTGTAGTCATTATGTTTAAAGTTCTGATCAGACAACGGAACAATTTGATATTTATATAGTAAGCACAGATTGTAATTGCTTACTTCCTCTTGTGAATAAATCGCTGTCTTGCCCATGCAATAGGTGTTTGCTTGTGTTTAGTAGAGTTAAGACATACATATTCATGCGCAAAGAAGGTTTACAAAGGATCTTCTACATATCAGAGTTTACAGAGGTCAAGATACGGAGGAGTATACAGCTCTTTTCCCCACAATATCTCTCTCTGCCTTCAACCAAACCTTATGTTGTGGGTTCTCAAAAGAATCTTCTCACTGAAACGATTCTTTTGAGTACCCACATCAAAGGGTTAGAAGGTAAAGTAACGATTTTAAAGCGTAAAAAACTGTGGACCCCTTATCTAGTGCTCCCCTAAACATCTCTGCAGTAGTAAATTCTCATAAAGTTTTGATGACTGCCTATTTCAGTTTGTATCAGTTTGACCTTTGCATCGGGGAATCAACCTGTCGCCCATGAAATCATTAGTTATCAACAGGGGAGATAACCCATGTAAATAATCGAGATAGAGAAGTGTGATCGGGCTGAGTGTCGGACTTGTATAATGTGCAAATGAGAAACTGCTCATGAATATTTAAATGCATAGTGCAAATTTGAGAGAACCTTTAACCCTTGCCCATGGTCCCTATAGACGCATTTTGACACATCTGCAGCAGACAACTTTTAAAAACATTGTGACAAAAGGAGAAATTGCTCAAATCGAGCAATTTCTCTTTTTGACTGAATGTTTTCAACTCTATTCAATAAGTATGGCTTCATTTAGGGAGATTTTCCATGTTTTTGTTGAGAATGTTTTCAAAGTCGTCTGCTGCAGATTTGTTTGTATGTGGGAAGGGGTTAATGTGGAGTTGTCAGACCCAATATAGGGACAGTACTTTATTAATTGTGGTCTGATTTTAATGAGATTGTGTAATTATTGAAATGTAACATTCATTGTGGAATGTTGTAATAGTCTTTAAAAAAATAATATAAATAAACAACATGTGTGATATTTTATTTTATTGGCCGAATTGCTCTAGCAATTCCGGTCTATAGATTGGCGATTTCCGTCTGTCTATCTGTCTGTCCGTCAACATTTTGGTTAAAGTTTCAGGTTGAGGCAAAATCTCAACACTGGAAAGGGTTACAAACTTGAAACTTTGCCTGAAGGTAATCAATAACAAGTTCTATTGATTTCTATGGTTACTTTGACCTTGACCTTGATTTGTCGATTTTCAAGGTCAAATTGCCGACAATCCGGCCTTACTGTCTTCAGCAGTTTCTTGTTTTAGTTTGTAACAGTAAGTAATTCATGTCTCTATTCTCTACCTTCAGGACCTTCAGAAACTACAGACAGAAGTGAACAATGTATACATATCACTTCGCTACATCAAAGCTGTGGTGGACCAGGAAAAATTACAGATCGTGCCGAGCACAGCGACGGTCATCCTCGACACTGTGAACGATGTGTTCACCATTCTGCACAGTTTCTTCATGAACCAGGACAGTACAACACTAGTCTCTCACCACAATAAAGTGTGCCAAAGTTTGGCGCACTTTGTACGCTGGTCTGACGATCTTCTGCTCCATGGATACAAGGTCCTCAATAAGGACAATGCTCATAAGCTCATTTCGGCTTTGTCCGACGGGATGGAGGTAGGAGTTTCAAATGTAGTATTTGTCATTTCCCATATGCAAAACAATTTGGATGCATCTGCATCAGATGACTTTTAACCTTTCCCTCATATTGATGCTTTCTGGCACCTCTGCAGCAGACAGCTTTTTGAAAACATAGTGACAAAAGAAGAAATTGCTCGAAACGAGCAATTTCTCCTTTTGCCACTATGTTTTCCACTTTTAGTCATAGGTTATAACCATTCAATTTAGAGATTTTCCATTTTTTGACAAAATATGTTCAAAGTCATCTGCTGCAGAATTGTTGTATGAGGGAAAGGGTAAAATTTTACTCAGTTACCTCCCCTGTGTTTGCTGCAGCCAGGTGTGCAGGTAGAATAATTACCACCTGTCTTGTATTTACCCCTTACCATAAAACCTTTCCCACAAACACAAAATATGAAGCAGAAGACTTGAAATTGTCTTTTAAAAAAGAGGGAATCAACACATTAAATTATTATTATTGAATAGAGTTGAAATCTATGTTACAAAAGGATAATTATTTTGCTCAAATTAAGTTAATTTTTCTTTTGATTACAATGTTTTCGAAAGCTGTCTGCTGCAGATGCGTCAAATTATGTCTGCAAAGAGAGAGGGGAGGTAATTGTTGTGAGTGGAAACCAGTTCAACTGAATGTGTTTCTTTTATATAAACTATTTCTGGTTGTTTAAATGCCAGCCAGAAAGTAAAAAAAAACAATTTCCTGGAAATTCAGTCCCAGACTGCAAGTACAAACTTGTAAATAATTACCATCAGGTATCTCTGAAGAGATCCAGGTAATTTTCTTAACCCTTTCCCTCATATGACAATTCTGCAGCGGACGACTTTGAACGCATTTTGTCAAAACATAGAAAATCTCCATAATTGAATGGATAACCTATGATGAAAAGTGGAAAACATTGTGGCAAAAGGAGAAATTGCACGTTTTGTGCAATTTCTTCTTTTGTCACTTTGTTTTCAAAAAGCCGTCTGCTGCAGAGGTGTCAGAAAGCGTCACATATGGACATTTTACTGCAGTAAACGATTTTTGCAATCATTGTGGCATTTCTCCATTTGCCACAATAATTTCAACTCTATAAAATAATAATTAATACATTCATTTATTGAGAGTTTCCATATTTTGGACTTGATACTTTCAAACGAAGTTGTCTGCTGCAGATTTATTGTAACTATGTTGGAAAGGGTTAACCTTTTTACGCATGTTTACAAAAAATCTGCAGCAGAAGACTTTGAAAATATCAAGGCATAAATATTGGGAATAGGTTACAGATGGCTTAATGAAAATCTTATAAAGGGATATTTCCTCTTAAATTGAACCATTTTCTCTATTCCCATCAATGATTTCTTTTTAAATCGTCTGCTGAAGAGAGACTTAAACACTTTCCAACATACATTTATTCTGTAGTAGACGTCTTTGTAAACATCAAGACAGAATTGAGGTAAATTTCTATAAATGAGAATTGAAATATTGTTTATATTGTCTAATTGAAAGAATAATTATTGAATAGAGTTGAAAACGTTTTGGTAAAAGGAAAATATTGCATATATATGTTTAGCAATTTCTCCTTGTTCAACAACATTTTTTAACGTTGTCTACAGATTTCATTATTTTTGCCTCAATGTTTTCTAAATTGTCTGCTGCAGATTAGTTGCATTTCAAAAAGGATAATATGACGGCCCTTTCTATAAGAAGGAGAAAACTTGTCCTTGCCTCACTGTAATTGCTGTATTATTACTCAAGTTAGTCCCATGTTGTAGGCATTTAAAGACCTTGTGTCACTGAAACAATTCTTTAGAGTACCTACAACATAGGGCCTGCTGGTATAATGAGATTTTTACTAAATGAAACATGCCTGTTAAAAATGTTATTTTTATATTTTCAGGAACTTACACAAATATGCATAGATAAATGGGAAGAAAGACATAATAATCTGACGCCCCAGAAATCTCCTGTTCCTATTTCTCCCAACGCTGAATTGTGAGTATAGTGAATTAATTAATTGATTGATTGGGGTTTAACGCTGTTTTCAAAAAAAATTCATATCCTGGGGCCGAGTTCACCTACTCATGTGTTTCCTTGCTTTCACATACCAGTACTCAGCACAACATTCTTTCAAAGCAACTGGCTGCTTTGCCACATAGACTATAAGCCCATTGGTGGAAGACGAATGACGCTTGTCCCAGTGTCAAACGTCGGAAGGAATGTTGGCCGAGCTGGGGGTCAAACTCACAACCCCTGGATTGACAACTGGGGCTCGGCATGAGTATTGTGAGGACTAGATAATGAGGAGTAGACTGGTCCACAATTTCTCTCTTATAACTCTGCAAAACCCCTTTGTTGTGGGTACTCAAAAGAATTGTCTCATTGAAAGGATTTTAAGCTCGACTTTTGAAAAGTTATTGTCCTGACCCTGGCGTTGTCGGTGGCGGCGGCGGCGGCGTGGTCGTCCGGTTAAGGTTTTTCGTTTAGCTCATTTTTTTCTTTTCTGTTTTCTCCCAGCGTCTGTGCCGTACACGGTGCTCTTGTTTTGAGTTGCCACAAGATAGGGTTATAGGGTCAAATAAATGTTTTAGAACATGCAAATCATCCCTTATATAGAGCACTGTGAGTATGATGACAACCTTGTGAAAGGGTAACATTATGGAAAACAGTTCTGCCAGGTCTTTGGTAGCCTCCATTTGAGGAGCCCTTTAGGAGATCCTACCTTACATATTAAACCTTTCCCTCATACGACAATTCTGCAGCAGACTTTGAACATATTTTGTCAAAAAATAGATAAATCTCTATAGTTGAATGGATAACCTATGACTGAAAGTAGAAAACATTGTGGCAAAAGAAGAAATTGCTCATTTTGAGCAATTTCTTCTTTTGTCACTTTGTTTTCAAAAAGCTGTATGCTTTCCCACATTCAAAGAATCTTCAACATACCACTTTGAAAACCTCTTGCCACACATTTGGAAAACCTCTTCAATTAAAAGCATAATAATTTAATAGAGTTGAAAACATTGTGGTAAAATGAGAAATTTAATAATTTTGAGCAGTTTATTTTTTGCTAAAGCTGTCATTCACATAGTTTTTGCTATTTGTAATCATAATCAGTGCACATTTCATGCATCCATTTCCTCATTCCCTAATTTAAAACCTTTCCCAGCAATAGATTCATTTTGAAGCATTTGCACCAGATGATTTATATCGAGCTTCAGTACCTCAGTAGGTAGCGACTTGGACTGTCAATCCAGGGGTTGTGAGTTCGAACCCCAGCTCGGCCAACATTCTTTCCCGACGTTTAATAAAAGTCAATGGGACAAGCGTCATTCGTCTTCCACCAATTGGCTTACAGTCTATGTCGAAAAGCAGCCTGTTGTGTAGAGAGCTGGTTTGAGAAAACCAGGAAACACTTGGGTAGATGAACTGGTTTGAGAAAACCAGGAAACACTTGGGTAGATGAACTGGTTTGAGAAAACCAGGAAACACTTGGGTAGATGAACTGGTTTGAGAAAACCAGGAAACACTTGGGTAGATGAACTGGTTTGAGAAAACCAGGAAACACTTGGGTAGATGAACTGGTTTGAGAAAACCAGGAAACACTTGGGTAGATGAACTGGTTTGAGAAAACCAGGAAACACTTGGGTAGATGAACTGGTCGCAGTGATATGACTGAAAAATTGTTGAAATTGGCGTTAAACCCCAATCAATACATTAGTTTAAACTTATTTATTTTAAATCGATTGCGAAACAAGCTTTAAGCTTATATTAATCACGCTCGATGTCTGCTTCCTGGATACTTAACCAGTACTCGCGTCGATTGTGTGGAAAAATCCCAAAGTCAGGACCCGCTCATCACGGGACTCGAACCAGGGACCTTTGATGTGAGAAGCCGACGCTCTACCTCTGCACCACTGTCTTCCACAATACAATACATTATAAAAAACATTGTGGCAAAAGAAGATATTGTTCATTATGATCAATTACTCCTTTTGTCACAATGTTTTCAAACTCACAGAAATTTGAATTCTTAACCTGATCTGAAAAACTTTATTAATCCTTTCCCACATACAACAAATCGGCAGCAGACAACTTTGAAACATCTAGACAAAAATATGGTAATCTCTATAAATAAAATTTAATTTTACGAATAGTGTTGAAAACATTGTTTCAAAAGGAGAAATTGCTCATTATTATTTGAAATAGAAATGCAAAGGAACACTAGTCAATGTACTCACCCTTTAACCCTTTCCCTCATACGACAATTCTGCAGCAGGCGACTTTGGACATATATTGTCAAAAAATAGAAAAACTAATTGAATGGATAATCTATGACTTAAAGTGGAAAACATTGTGGCAAAAGGAGAAATTGCTTGTTTTGAGCAATTTCTTTATTTGTCACTATGTTTTCAAAAAGCCGTCTGCTGCAGAGGCATCAGAAAGCGTCTATATGAGGGAAAGGGTTAATGTTAACCATTACAGTCAATGTACTCACCCCTTTAATGTTAACCATTACAGATCCAAACGTAGCTCCCTTCCCGACATCCCCCTAACGCCACGTGAACGAGAAATCCTTGACAAGACAAGTGACCTTGGGATCTATGACAACCCAATGATGCCAGTGTCAAGGTCGTCGGATAGCGTATCCATGAACAACGGGGGAACAGTGTTTGATTTCTCGCAGCACGCACAATCCTCACCACCACCAAAACCACCTCTACCTCAAAATGCTGATGTTTTAGTACCACAGTGAGTTAATAAATTGTTTCCGTATCTTTTACCCGATACATTTAACTCTTTGTGTATCTTTTACCCGAAACATTTAACTCTTTGAGTATCTTTTATCCGATACATTTAACTCTTTTAGTATCTTTTATCCGATACATTTAACTCTTTCTGTATCTTTTATCCGATACATTTAACTCTTTCTGTATCTTTTACCTGATACATTTAACTCTTTGTGTATCTTTTACCTGATACATTTAACTCTTTTAGTATCTTTTATCCGATACATTTAACTCTTTCTGTATCTTTTACCCGATATATTTAACTCTTTCTGTATCTTTTACCCAATACATTTTAACTCTTTGTGTATCTTTTACCTGATACATTTAATTCTTTGTGTATCTTTCACCCGATACATTTAACTCTTTGTGTATCTTTTACCATTATACATTTAACTCATTGTGTATCTTTTATCCGATACATTTAACTCTTTTTGTATTTTTTACCCAATACATTTAACTCTTTGTGTATCTTTTACCTGATACATTTAACTATTTGTGTATCTTTTACCCGATACATTTAACTCTTTGTGTATTTTTTACCCGATACATTTAACTCTTTGTGTATCTTTCACCTGATACATTTAACTCTTTGTGTATCTTTTACCATTATACATTTAACTCATTGTGTATCTTTTATCCGATACATTTAACTCTTTTTGTATCTTTTACCCAATACATTTAACTCTTTGAGTATATTTTACCTGATACATTTAACTATTTGTGTATCTTTTACCTGATACATTTAACTATTTGTGTATCTTTTACCTGATATATTTAACTCTTTCTGTATCTTTTACCTGATATATTTAACTCTTTCTGTATCTTGTTGAGCAATTTCTCTTTTTGCCAAAATGATCTCAAAATTTGTCTGCTTTGAATACTTCAATATGCGTTTACATTGGGGGAAAGTTTCTACATATATATGAGTTTGTCTAGCGATCTCGGGTCTAAATGAGACTACACTGTGATATCATTTAACCCTTTCCCACATATAGACGCTTTCTGACGCCTCTGCAGCAGACGACTTTTGAAAACATTGTGACAAAAGAAGAAATTGCTCCAAACAAGCAATTACTCCTTTTGCCACAATGCCTTAAACTTTTTTCAGTGAATATACCCTCATTTATAGAGATTTGACTCAAAGTAAAGATTTGTTGAAATACGGGAGGATGTGAAAAAATATTTCTTCACCACTTTTTTTGTGAAGCATATTCACACAATGAAAGTGCTGTAAACTCAACATCTTGTATCATAATATTGTGTGAGTTATATGAAATGACATAAATTAGTCATTAATCTCATATGTAATACATGATTTGTTTGCCATTGAATTCTATCTCCCAAACTGTATAAATCATTTTTATTTTCAGGTTAATACGGAAGTCTTTGTCACAGGATGATACAGATGGTGGAGACATACCTCCACCTCTACCAGACAAGGCGAAACGTCGCTCGCAAATACAGAACATGCTCGAAATGGTGTCAAATGCAGGAATGCATTCTGGGAATGTTTCCCCAAACAATCAGTCCCCGCATAACAGTATGATCGTGTCGGGCAATCTATCGCTATTTGACTCCTCAATAAACTCTAGCAATGGAAGTTTGCACAGTCAAAGCTCATGTGCTTCCCCGTCAAGTAGTGTAAGCTCCGGCTTAAATCATTCTGCTGAAGAGTTGGTTTCCAGTCAACGGTCACAGATGATTGGTTCCTTCTCAAAGACAATGTCAGACTCGAAATTAGTGAAAAAGTCAACAGTGATAACTGGATCTCATTCAGAGCGTACTGTGGATCAGATAAATCAGTTAACACAGGAGATTGATAAACTTACTAAATTGACTCAAGATATGGGGCAAAACTCAAAGAGAAACCTAAACAAAGATGGGAATGGCAAATCTGACATGCCACCTCCATTACCGTGTAAAAAAATGAACCGTTTAGTTTCTCATTATGACAACGTCCCAGATGGGATGTCTATAGAATCGGGATATTTATCAACGTCCGCGTCGTCAGTGTGTACTAGAACTGTGATAAGTCGAACAATGACTTCCCGTATGTCTCAAAACTCGCAAACCTCTGAGGCTAGGCTGTCGTCTTCAAGCACGGGCAGTACCCAGTCGTTTGGTGGGATGCAGATGCAGAAATCCAACACGATATCGTTTACGCATCAGGCCAATTCGCAGGAGGACGCTTACTCCAGTTCAGGGTCTTTCTCGAGCGCTAGTCATTCGAGCGTTGAGAACCTTCCTAGGCCCCCTCCTTTACCCCCTAAACAGAGACACAGTGAGTATTGTACCCAATGCTGCATTATGTGTCAGTCTTAGATAGATTAGAGCAGAATAAGGGATAGGTCTTTTAGCCTTAACCCTTTCCCTAATATAGACGCTTTCTGACGCCTCTGCAGAAGATTACTTTTAAATCATTATAGCAAAAGGCGAAATTGCTCACCTCAGGGTTGCAGGGTTAACATTACGATTGACTCGCTGGTGTCAAGATAAATGGACCAGTAGTACTGGTATTTATTTACCAGGAAACGCTGTGATATAACTGGTGTCAAGATAAATGGACCAGTAGTACTGGTATTTACCAGGAAACGCTGTGATATTTATAACTGAAACATTTTTAACCAGGTTTTCCGAAGAAAATATGTCATGCATCGAGATGTTTTCAAATAACTTGGCACAAACATGCACCATATCAAGACGATGTGCCAAATGCAAAAAAAAAAATCTATAGATTCAAGGTCACAGTGATAAGAAATAGACTTTAATTGAACTTTTCTTGTCCGGACCATAACTTTGTCATGCATAGAGATATTTTCAAACAACTTGGCACAAACATGCACCATATCAAGACGATGTGCCAAATGCAAAAAAAAATTCTATAGATTCAAGGTCAAGGTCACAGTGATAAGAAATAGACTTTAATTGAACTTTTCTTGTCCGGACCATAACTTTGTCATGCAGAGATATTTTCAAATAACTTGGCACAAACATGCACCATGTCAAGACGATGTGCCAAATGCAAAAAAAATTATATAGATTCAAGGTCAAGGTCACAGTGATAAGAAATAGACTTTAATTGAACTTTTCTTGTCCGGACCATAACTTTGTCATGAGGAATCCGCTGTGGTCGAGTGGTTAGAACCGTGTGTCCCGGGTTCGATCCCCAGTCGCGGCAATTCGGTCATGGTGGAGTGCCCTTGGCCAAGGCACATTTTCTAGCCTAGTACTGGTTTGTTCACCCAGGGAACATGAATAATAAAATTTAAATGCGCGCTAAATGACCTTAGCTGTCGATGCGCCATAAAACAATATACATTCATTCATTTAACTTTGTCATGCAGAGATATTTTCAAATAACTTGGCACAAACATGCACCATATCAAGACGATGTGCCAAATGCAAAAAAAAAATCTGTAGATTCAAGGTCAAGGTCACAGTGATAAGAAATAGACTTTAATTGAACTTTTCTTGTCCGGACCATAACTTTGTCATGCATAGATATTTTCAAATAACTTGGCACAAATATGAACTATATCAATATGATATGTCACATGCAAAACTTTTGTCTGTAGCTTCAAGGTCAAGGTCAGTGACAATGCTTCGTAACCATGGCGACAAACTCCAAACATGGATTTTATTCTCATCGTTGGTTTGTAATTTCACCCTATTTTGCAATGAGCATAATTCATAAACTTGTAACTCAAGCATCTAACTTCAACAAGAATATTTCTATTACATGCTCAAATTGAGTAAGTTTCATAACCTCGGGGCCCTGGATCTAGTCTGTTTGCAAAGGCATAAACGTGTTACTATCAAGTAAAGGGTTAAGGCAGATCACTGATTATCAACCTGGCATTAGGGATCCTAAAATGTGGCTGCTTGCAACAAAAGGTTGCTTTATATCTTTTATCTATTATATGTTCTTAATAAATGAGGCCATCAACACACGATTGACTATTGAACTGATATTTGTTAGATAAAATTGTGATATATTTAATTGACAAAGTAATTATGATTATTCATCTTCATCAATAGAAATATTCCCTGTTACTTGAATTACTAGCTTTGATTAACTATTAACAGAAAGATTTGACAGATCTGTTAATTCTTAATCAAACACCTTCCATTATAGAAAACCTGGTTTCATGGAATTTCCATGTCTTGTTGAAAATGGCATAAGAAAAACCATGCTAACAAATCAACAATATGATTTTGAGATAACAAGTGTAGACTGAACTCCGCTATTCTTATTTTCTTTTCACTTTTCAGTACATGAATACATGCAAACAATTGGTACCTACACACAGCCACAGGGTATGGAGTATATCTCACGGCACTCAATCAACTTTTATGAAACACAGTGGCAGAGGCATCAAATGGAACTGTCGCATAACCTGTACCCACGTTCAAACACCATCAGTGTAATCTCGGACTTAAGCTCCGACTCTTCCTACGGGAGCAGTGGCCCTAACAGTCCCTGTATCCCTGCCCTGCCTGCAAAGCGAAGGGTAAGTATTGTAAAGCAGACTTAACATTTTCCCACTTGTAGACGCTTTCTGACGCCTCTGTAGCAGACGGCTTTTTGAAAACATAGTGACAAAAGAAGAAATTGCTCAAAACGAGCAATTTCTCCTTTTGCCACAATGTTTTCCACTTTTAGTCATATTTTATCCTTTCAATTACAGAGATTTTCCATTTTTTGACAACATAATGTTCAAAGTCATCTGCTGCAGAATTGTCGTATGTGGGAAAGGGTTAACACTTTCCCACTTGTAGACGCATCTGCATCAAACAACTTTTGAAAACATTGTGACAAAAGGAGAAATTGCTCAAAACAAGCATTTTCACCTTTTGCCCCAATATTTTCAACTTTTTTTCAACAATAATAGTTCCAATTATAGAGATATTCCATCTTTTTGCATCAATGTTTTCAACGTCGTCTGCGACAGATTTGCATTATGTGGAAAAGGGTTAAACCACTGTGGTTTTTCGTGTTGCCTGCCTTCTCTATGCAGTCTTCCACCAATGGACCAACGGTCTATGTGGAAAAGCAGCCAGGTGCTCTAAAGGACTGTTGTATGGAGTGCTGGTGTGATCAGAACTGCAAGTAAGGTTATAAAAAGGTACATAGGTATCTGCTGCAAGCAATAATCCCTTTTCCCAAATTTGTACTATGGAAATATGTAATTTACTTTTCATCTAGACATATTTTACCTTTCCCACATAGAGGAAATCTGCAACAGAAGACTTTGAAAGATAGAGTCCAAAAAATGGAAAATTTCCCATTACGTCACGCAAGCGCCTCAGAGCGCTGCTTTCTATAGACGCACAGAGGCGCTTTAGAGCACCTCGATCCACTACGGCACAGAGACGCCTTAGAGCGCTTCTGTTTTTGTATCTAATATAATCCTTTTTAGATTCTAAAATTGATTTAAAAAAATAGCCCATTCGATGCATTGATATCTTACCTTTAAAAATCCGGTGAATATTTGGTATGTTTCCAGTTAAAGAATATCCTTAAAATGCACTTCAATTTACATATCCAAACCTCCATTATCAGGCGCGTAGCTATGCTTACGCACGTACGCACGTGCGTAAGAAATATTTTGAGAGTTCCAAAAATGAAAATGAAACAAATACGAAAAATGCAATAAAAACAGGACCCTATGGAGGGTAAGGGTGAAAACGGACAAATCAGTACAATTCAGACATGATCAAATTGTCACATGAATAATCTATATTTATTGATAATATTAGATGTCCTATGTAGTTTGTATACAGTCATATAGTATTTTCATATTGTACATGGGAGTACGATATTCGAATTCTATTGTTGGAGCGAATTGTGGTCCGTGTCATTTATTTGGATCTGAGAAGAGATCGCTAGTGTCGCAACCTGCAACAATCAACCGACCCAAGCAATCTTGGCAAGGTCATCACCGCTCACATTAAGTGCAAGACACATGCGCATTCGCTTGAAGCGGCTGAACGTTTCACTACAGTTATGTCTGGAATTAAGAAAAGCATTGCCCAATCAGTTTCCTATGCCAATAATTAGCAAGAACATACATGTATTACAAGGCACAATTGATACAACTATATCCTTTGTTGTAAACACAATCTAGCTATAGTATACGTGGTCATGAGGATACAAATGGGAACTTTAAAGCACTTTTAGAATACCATGCCAAATATAACCCTGTGCTGCGTGATCATTTGAAGAATGGTGACGCGATACACTTCATCCGCTATACAAAATTAAGTAATCACAATATGCGGGGATCAAATCAGAGAGGAAATTTTGCGCAAATGCAAAAGTGTTCCGTTCTTTGGGTTAATGACAGACGAAGCCAATGACGCATCTACAATGGAGCAAGTGACGCTCTGTTTGAGGTACTTCGACCATACAACCAAGTCGGTTAGGCTACGATGGAGTACCAACATGTCCAGAAAGTTCCATGGTGTTCGAGCGAGTTCGGCAGATAATTCCCGACGCAGTGTACAACCACTGCAAAGCTCACTGTCTTAACATTGCTATATCATGCGTCCGAGGAGCCACTTGCCAGAAACATGATAAAGACCGTTCAAGAAGTGGCGTTCCTGTTTTACTTCTCGGGCAAACGGTTGTTGTGTTTTCATGAAACTAAGTAAGCATAAAACACATGGAACATCGGACTAAATTACAGTCGCACTTAACGCTTTCAAATGCTCGTATACGGCGGTCGTTGACAGCTTAGATGACCTCTTCCATAACTATAGTGATGCCAAAGCCGGGGCATATGAACTGCGATCACTCAGTTCGGTTTCTTCGAGGCTTCACTTTTGTTGAAGTGCCAGTTAATGTTGTTAAAAAAAAATTCCGAATGCTGCAAACTTTTTAAGGGTAGTTTGTGTAGATGTGCCGTACATAAGGGTATCGAGTAGGCTCATTTAGATATTGTGAAATATACGTCAGAAGTCACCTGATCCCATATAGACGACCCCCTAGAATGGTGCGTAGTCCACAAATCGACCCAGCTACGCGCCTGATTATGATTTGAGCCGCTATATATTTCTGTTTTGAAATTTGAATACGCGTCCTCTATAAAATCAAGTCCCTTCGACGTATATCATGTTGGCTATTATAATAAACTAATATAATTCTCCAATGAAAAACTATCGTGTTAACTTTATATCCAATCAAATTATCCATAAATCACGCGTGATCTCAGTGAAATATGACCATGCACCCAATCAACTGCGGTCGACCACTTGCTACCACACTACACAGCGTGACCTCCTTTGACATATGACGTAGAAGGTCATTTCCACTTTGAAACAAAGGAAATATATAGTGGCTTACAGAGAGCTATTGCGCAATTTCCTATTTGCCAATATGTTTCAATTTCGTCTGCCGCAGATGCGAAAAATGTGTCTTCAGGCGGAAATGGATTAAATATTTTTTGAAGTTTACTTGTTCATTTCATCGTAAGTATTTTTAATCAAATATGAGGCAATTCAAATACATCTTTTAATGTTAATCATAGCTTTGTTCTATCTTTAAATAGATATTGGTTTGTTTGACCATTATGACTTGTTGTTTCAACATGGAATTTATTTAAATATCAACGTAAGCGCAAAATAAGACAGAAAAAAAAACAAAAAAAAAAACGTATTTTTAATTTACTGTAGAAACTAAACTAATTTAGATAGGTAAAAATGAAAAACACCACTATATAGTAAATTGTATCTGCAGCATTTCATAATCTTTTATTAAACCAGTCCAATGCATAGAAATTAACCATATTTTAGGATTTATTACACAGGTGTCAAAATTGTAAAATTTCCCAAAAACTCTTGTGCGCTCAGTGCAGTAAAACTGATAAGCCAGTATATACTACAGGGTGCTTATCAGGCCATTGTTCTGTGAAGTAATGGGTTAAATGAAAGTGAGAGTTGACAACATTGTGGCGAAAGGAGAAATTGCTCATGAAAAGCAATTTCTCCTTTTGCTACAAGGTTTTTGTAAGTCGTCTGCTGCAGAGGCATCCATATTACGTAAATCACTTATTGATTTAACCCTTTCTCACATAATACAACAAATTTGCAGCAGATGACTTTAAAAATTATCCTTGCAAAAATAACAGAAAATCTCTTAAACCCTTTCCTTCATACAAATCTACAGCAGACGTCTGTCTGTCCATCACACTTTTTCGTCACAATTTTTCATTTTTTCGTCACAATTTTTCATCACGTTTTCAAATAACTTTTCTCTACTCAAAGGATTACATTGAAACTTCTGACAAATGTTTATATCAATGTGTGTGATTGGTTCACAAAAGGGGGATAATCCAATTATTTTTTATATCAGAGTTATTGCCCCTTTTCTGTCAAAAATTAAAAATTTCTGACAAGGCCCCGGCAGGTGACACATGTGCTCCGGGGAGCACTCCATTCTAGTTTTTTAAATTGATAGTATCATAAAAGTTTCAGGTAATATTGAGTACATAACCAAAAGCACCTCTAGTACCAACTTGCTGAATAATGAAAATTGAGTTGAGTTGGTAGAATGATTGTAATTGATCTTACTTGTTTTGAGCAGTTTGGTGCACACCGTGACAGTCAATTGTCGACGACGTCCAGTCAATCTGACACCACTGCTGACTTACTGAGGGCGGATAAAACCATCAGTCTCATAGATACATCATCACTTGTCATGCCACAGGATAACTTTTTGTAAGTAGCTTTTATTTAACCCTTCCCTCATATAGACGCTTACTGACACGTCTACAGCAGACAGCTTTTTTGAAAAAACATGGTGACAAAAGAAGAAATTGCTCATAATGAACAATTTCTCCTTTTGTCTCCATGTTTCCAACTCATTATTGTTCTTTCATTTAAAGGCAGATTTTTCGGGTATGTTTTAAAAGTCATCTGCTGCATAATTGTAGTATGTGGGAAAGGGTTAATCCTTTCCCACATATGACAAATGGGAATGCATTTAGGCAATGTTTTCAAGTCATCTGTGTCAAAGTGTCTGTATGTGTGTAAGGGGGGATAACTTGCATATTGTTTGTTTTTAAATTTGCTCACACTCTTCCTGGAAACATTATGCTATTATCTTATTTGGGAAATCACAGATAATAGATTTTGACCTTTTTCCCCCACAAACAAACCTATCTGCAGCAGATTATATTTAAAGGCATTGTGACATAAGGAGGAATTCTTAACTTTTCTTGGCAACTCTAAAAAAAACTATGCTTTCATTTACACCAGTTGTCTATGTTTTTGATGAGTTAACACATTGATTCACATGACTTTTCAAAAGTTGTCTGCTGTACAATCATCAGACGAACAATTTCACCAATCCAGAAAACTGAAAGAATTATATTAATAAAGAGTTGAAAATATTGCAATAAAAGGTTAAATTGCTCATTTTGAGCAATTTCACCTTTTAGTGCAATGTTTTAAAAAGTCGTCCGCAACAGCAGGCGTCAAATGTCGTCTGTGTGAAGTAATGGGTTAATGGCTTAACCATTTCTCTCATACAACAAATCTGCAGCAGTCGCATTTAAAAAATGTTTCAGGCAAAAATGGAAAACTTCATTAGATTAAAGTATATTTATGGAATGGAATTGAAAGTGTCTCCTTTTGCCACACTGTCTGCAAATGGAAGGTGTTTTGGTTTTATGGTTATTTTATTCTTACTTCTGCTTTGAATATCCACAAGATAGTGTTTAACCCTTTCCCTCATATAGACGCTTTCTGACGCCTCTGCAGCAGACGGCTTTTTGAAAGCATAGTGACAAAAGAAGACATCGTAAAAACGAGCAATTTCTCCTTTTGCCACAATGTTTTCCACTTTTAGTCATTGGTTATCCATTCAATTATAGAGATTTTTTATTTTTTGACAAAATATGTTCAAAGTCGTATGAGGGAAAGGGTCAATTGTTTACCCTCTCCCACCTTCAGACGCACTCTGACATATCGGCAGCAGACATCTTCTGAAAACATCTTAATGAGCAAGTTCTTTATCGAGATTTTCCATTTGTTTGACCAAATGTCTTCGGTAATCGCTTTCTGATGCTTCTGCCGCAGAAGATTTTTGAAAATATTGTGGCAAAAGGAGAAATTGCTCATAATGAATTGCTCGCAATGTTTTCAACTTTATTCAATAACTGTTCTTTTATTTATCGAAAGTTTCCATATTTTTTACTTGAAAATGTTCAAAGTTTTCTGCTGCTGATTTATGTGGGAAAGGGTTAAGAGAGATAGTATGGGACAAAGACTTCTTTCCTCATTCTTATCATGTCCTTTGTGTATTGAATCCTTTTTTTTCTGCTGACAGGGATCAAAAGAGGGCGTCTGCTCCCGCTGGTCAGGCTGCAGAAGTGCCGGAGGTCCGACCAGAGAAGGTGGAATCCCCCGTCAAAATGGACATTACAAAAGATTTAGATTCCGATTTTGCAGAGCTCAATCCGCTGGATGACATTGATGTGTCAGATCAACTTGTTTATAAAACTACGGTACGATCTTTAACATTGATGTGTCAGATCAACTTGTTTATAAAACTACGATGATCTTTAACATTGATGTGTCAGATCAACTTGTGTATAAAACTACAGTATGATCTTTAACATTGATGTGTCAGATCAACTCGTTTATAAAACTACGATGATCTTTAACATTGATGTGTCAGATCAACTTGTGTATAAAACTACGGTACAATCTTTAACATTGATGTGTCAGATCAACTTGTTTATAAAACTACGGTATGATCTTTAACATTGATGTGTTGGATCAACTTGGTTATAAAACTACGGTATGATCTTTAACATTGAGGTGTCCGATCAACTTTTTTATAAAGCTACGGTATGATCTTTAACATTGATGTGTCAGATCAACTTGTTTATAAAACTACAGTATGATCTTTAACATTGATGTGTCTGATCAACTTGTTTATAAAACTACGGTTTGATCTTTAAAATTGATGTATCGGATCAACTGGTTTATAAAGCTATGGTATGATCTTTAACATTGATGTGTCGGATCAACTTGTTTATAAAACTACGGTATGATCTTTAACATTGATCGGTCTGATCAGCTTGTTTATAAAACTATAGTATGATCTTTAACATTGATGTGTCAGATCAACTTGATTATAAAACTACGGTATGATCTTTAACATTGATGTGTCAGATCAACTTGTTTATAAAACTTCGGTATGATCTTTAACATTGATGTGTCGGATCAACTTGTTTATAAAACTACGGTATGATCTTTAACATTGAGGTGTCCGATCAACTTTTTTTATAAAACTACCGTATGATCTTTAACATTGAGGTGTCCGATCAACTTGTTTATAAAACTACGGTATGATCTTTAACATTGAGGTGTCCGATCAACTTTTTTATAAAACTACGGTATGATCTTTAACATTGATGTGTCCGATCAACTTGTTTATAAAACTACAGTATGATCTTTAACAATGATGTATCGGATCAACTGGTTTATAAAACTACAGTATGATTTTTAACATTGATGTGTCGGATCAACTTGTTTATAAAACTACGGTATGATCTTTAACATTGATGTGTCGGATCAACTTGTTTATAAAACTACAGTATGATCTTTAACATTGATGTATCGGATCAACTTGATTATAAAACTACAGTATGATCTTTAACATTGATGTATCGGATCAACTTGCTTATAAAACTACAGTATGATCTTTAACATTGATGTATCGGATCAACTTGTTTATAAAACTACAGTATGATCTTTAACATTGATGTATCGGATCAACTGGTTTATAAAACTACAGTATGATCTTTAACATTGATGTGTCGGATCAACTGGTTTATAAAACTACGGTATGATCTTTAACATTGATTTGTCGGATCAACTTGTTTATAAAACTACAGTATGATCTTTAACATTGATGTGTCGGATCAACTTGATTATAAAACTATGGTATGATCTTTAACATTGATGTGTCTGATCAGCTTGTTTATAAAACTACGGTATGATCTTTCACATTGATGTTTCGGATCAACTTGTTTGTAAAACTACGGTACGATCCTTAACATTGATGTATCGGACAACTTGTTTATAAAACTACAGTATGATCTTTAACATTGATGTATAGGATCAACTTGTTTATACAACTACAGTATGATCTTTAACATTGATGTATAGGATCAACTTGTTTATAAAACTACGGTATGATCTTTGACATCTTATGAGATTCAGAATTTGCTGAAGTTGCTGATTTTAAAACATCATAGGAAATCAATTGTAAAATCAGGAGTGTTTAACCCTTTCCCACAAACAACAAATCTGTAGCAGACGACTTTGAAAAACGTCTAGGCAAAAGCACATAAAATCCTATTAAATGAAAGAACAATAGTTGAATAGAGTTGAAAACATGGTGACAAAAGAAGATATTGCTCGTTTTGAGCAATTCCTTCTTTTGTCGCCATGTTTTCAAAAAGCTGTCTGCTGCAGAGGCGTCAGAAAGCATCTATATGAAGGAAAGGGTTAAGCATAGTTGAAAGTGTGCATTAGCTTCCAAATATCGATTCCAGCAATCAAAGGGATGACTTTGAAAACATCGTTGAAAGAGGAGAAAAGGCAGGGACCTTTAATTTCATTAGTAATAAGGAAAGGATTGTTTTAGTGATATAAAGAGGATGTTTGTTTCGGTGTAATAGAAAGAGCATCTGGAGTCCCTTGTCCGTCCTCTATCGTGCATTGTGCGTGCGTCAACATTTTCTCCTCTGTAACCAATGGGTCAATTAAGATAAAAAAAAGCATCCTCTTATTGTTCTCGCCCTAATTTCTTTAAATCTTTGGGATCAATGCAGAATTATTGTTTCCATGGCAACAGAAAGATTTAAAAAAAAAATGTTCTCCTCCCAAACCGGGACAATTGGACAATTTTTGTTCTCTATTACACTGCCAAGCATAACATAAAAAGATTTCTTCATGTTTTTTCAGACGGAAGATGGCCCAGATATTCGAGGTGGATCTATGGATGCTCTCATTGTTCATGCAGCTGCAGCAGCCAAGAGTGGTAGGTGACTTTTACATTGTGTATACACTATCAGGGGACTAGATAAGGAGGAGTAAACTGGTCTTTTACCATCTATATTTTTCTTATGTCTCACCGAGACGAGTCTTGAGTACCCACAACATAGGGTTTGAGTATCAAATAAGGAAGGGCAGTCGACATTAGAAACATTGAAGCAAAAATACGGAAAATACTTTTAAATGAAAGTATAAATATAAGATAAAGATGAAAAATATTGCTGAGAATAGACAAATTGCACATTGTCTCCTTTTCTCACAATGTTTTCAAAAATTGTCTGCTGCAGAAAAGTCAAAACTCTTTTCAGTAATTAGACCTTCATTTTCAGAGATTTTCCATAATTTGTTCTAGATGTTTTCAAATTCGTCTGCTGCAGATATGTTGTATGTGGGAAAGGGTTGACATGGCCTCCAGTTGGTATCAGATAGGGCAGTTTACTGACAAAGCATTCAAATTCTTCTCACTTGATACTGCTTGTCTAATTTCAAGATATATTGCCAGAAATGTAACTTTGCCAAATTGAGCGATACAGGGCCATGTTAGCCCTTTTGTTTCAATAACTGGGTAGAAATATTTAGAGTTGAAAAATTGCTACTCAAATGAGAAATACTCCCACCATCTCTTAATTGTGTTCTAGAAAACTTTTCTTTGTTGATGAAATAGAATATATCGTAATAAAATAATTAATCAGACAAAAAATGTCAACGTTTTATGCTTTTGTTATAAAGTTGAAAACAGAGTGTGTGGAACTTTTACTGCTACTGTTCTGCGTTGATGAAGAAATCTGTAGATAATGGATGATTAACCCTTTTCCCTCTTATAGACGCTTTCGGACGCCTCTTCAGCAGACGGCTTTTTGAAAACATTGTGACAAAAGAAGAAATTGCTCAAAACGAGCAATTTCTCCTTTTGACACAATGTTTTCCACTTTCAGTTTATCCATTCAATTATAGAGATTTTCTATTTTTTTGGCTAAATGTGTTCAAAGTCGTCTGCTGGAGAATTGTCATATGAGGGAAAGTTTTAACACTTTCCCTCAAACAACAGACTTTCAGCAAACGACTTTAAAAAACATCTATTGATAACTATGGAAACTCTCTATTAATGAAAGAAAAGATATTGAATAAAGTCGAAAACATTGTGGCATTATAAGAAATTTCACCTTTTGCCACAATGTTTTAAAAGTCCTCTGATGTAGATGTGTCAAAAAGTATCTTAATGAGGAAAAGGGTTAACTCTTGCATGCAAAGCTATTTGTGTATGCAACACCTTTTGATTTTTTTGTTTTCCAAATTGTTGCTGTAATGGGATCTGAGTGTCCATCAGTTTGGATAAAAGATCAGGTCACTCATTTTGTCGGATGTGATCTGAATCCAAACTGTTTGCATAGTCATCAAAATCTGGCGCTAGCATTCAAAGAGTTCCGTTATCAAAGTCTACATTGTCTACGGCTCTTTCTTCGATTTCTGACTTTGAATCTGATTCAATGCTTACTTAGAACAATTAAAAGAACATTTTATGAAAAACATATTAACCCTTTTTCCCCATACGACAAGTCTGCAGCCGACAACTTCCAAAACATCTAGGCAAAAATTGGAAAATCTCTATAAATTGAAGTATAAATATTGAATAATGTTGAAAATATTATGACAAAATGAGAAATTGCTCTTAATGAACAATTTCTTATTTTGCCACATTGTTGACAAAAGACGTCTGTATGTAGGAAAAGATTTATTAACCCTTTCCCTCATACGACAATTCTGCAGCAGACGACTTTGAACATATTTTGTCAAAAACTGGAAAATCTCAATAATTGAATGGATAACATAGGACTTAAAGTGGAAAACATTGTGGCAAAAGGAGAAATTGCACGTTTTGTACAATTTCTTCTTTTGTCACTATGTTTTCAAAAAAACGTATGCTGCATAGGCGTCAGAAAGGGTCTGCATGAGGGAAAGGGTTAAGATAGTTATCATTAAATTAGATACTTGTTTTAATTATATTTTGATCTTGAAGGATAAGTCTACTTTCTTCAAAAATAGTAGTCATGGTTAAAATGTATTTTTCATTTTAATAAGTAAAGCCATTTTTTTGTGTTGCCTGACAGGATGACACATAGAGATCACTACTCCTGTCTGTCGCGCTTTGACGTATTGGCAGGCACTACATCTGTTCTACTCAAACATTACACTATGATTAAGTTGATATAAAATTGGTCCTGTTCTGTGATTGGTTTTTAAGCATGTCTTTTGTTTCTCCCACGCTTAATCATACAAACATATTACTGATACATAAAACCTGTTGTATAATCTGATCCATTTAATATCCAATGGTTATCATATAACATATAACATACAAAACCTGGGCTTCATGCGAAACTGTTGTTCCTACATATTTTTAAATGCTGTAGTTATTACACAATTTTGCAATAAGCTGTCAACAGATATATATACCACTTTTTGTTTGATTTCTTTGTATTCAATGGTGTTGGATTTTATAGCTTCTAATTACATTTATATCATATAACACTTTCCCTGTTAAAGATGAATTTTGTGGATATTTATTATATTATTTTTCAGGAGTTTAAAAAACGGATAACACTGAAAGTATCATGTTAACTTTTTCTCACATAGAACAGAACCGGCAGCTGATAGCTTTGTAAACATTTAAGCACAAATCTGGAAATCAGTATTAAATAAATTACAATTGTGAAACAGAGATATAAACATTGTGGCAAAAAGAAATGGGTAATGGGTTTGTTTTCATGAAGCAGAAGATTGAGAGGGGTTTACCAAGATGAAAGGTTGTTTCTCAATCAATGTATAAATAAACCATGAAGAAAATAATCATCATAAGCCATTTCTTCTTTTGCCACAGTGTATTCTATTGTCATCTGCATGTGGGAAAAGGTTATGTTAAAGATTAACCCTTTCCCTCATACGAAAAATTCTACTGCAGATGAAAAAAGTTTTCTACTTTCAGTCATAGGTTATCCATTCAATTATAGAGATTTTCTATTTTTTGACAAAATATGTTCAAAGTTGTCTGCTGCAGAACTGTCGTATGAGGGAAAGGATAAAGGGGAAAAGAGCTGTATACGCCTCCTTATCTGGACACCTGATACAGACCACATTTGATGTTTGTGTGGAAACATTTTGGAGCAATTTCTCCTTTTCGAATAACATTTTCCACTCTGCATTAAATTCATACCCACGATCTTCATGATATTACAAGTTTCCACAACAGATTCTTTTCTAAGCAGACGACTTTAACCCTTTCCCTCATAAGAAAATTCTGCAGCAGACGACTTTGAACGTATTTTGTCAAAACATAGAAAATCTCCAAAATTGAATTGATAACCTATGACTAAAAGTGAAAAACATTGTGGCAAAAGGAGAAATTGCACGTTTTGTGCAATTTCTTCTTTTGTCACTATGTTTTCAAAAAGCCGTCTGCTGCAGAGGCATCAGAAAGCGTCTATATGAGGGAAAGGGTTAAAAGATTGTACAAACCTCATCATGTTTTTTTGCTTGACTTGACAGTGTCCAGAGCTCTAAGATAAGGGGCGTTTCACATGTTCTAAAATCCTCATTTGACATTATAACCCTATGTTGTTGGTACTGAAAAGAATTGTCTCATTATGACGATTTTCTTTTAGTACCCACATCATAGGGTTTGGTTGTATGTGGGAAATGATTAATGAATATTAATATCAAGGAAACTTACTATGATGAAATGGGTATGTTTAATATACAATCCAATTATATATGGGATTGTATAATAATAGAGGAATATATTGCCATCCGAAAACCAATCCTTAAGCTCATAAGGAGACCACATTAATTTTCATTAGTATGTTGACTGGTTATTTACTTACTTCTGTTCTGAAACTAAAGGTTCTCACAGCGAGCTGATGAATCAGGAAGGTAAGCAGTCTATCCTTATTGAATCTGTTTGGAGTATATTATACACATAGATAAAAAATTGGCATTCAGTTCCTTTTGCTCTTTTTTCTTGAAAAAATCTCTTTAAAAGATAAACTTTCCTTTCATGTGCCTGAACTTGTATAAAATAATGCTTTAGCAGCTTGCAAATAAAAGTAGACATGCTTGTTAACCCTTACCCTAGTAAAGACGCTTTCTGACGCCTCTGCAGCAGACGGATTTTTGAAAACATGGCGTCAAAAGAGGAAATTGCTCAAAACAAGCAATTTCTCATCCTTTTATCACCATGTTTTCAACTCTGTTCAATTATTGTACATTCATTTAAAGGGAGTTTCCAATTTTTCTTGTATATTTTCAAAGTCGTCTGCTGCAGATTTGTTGTATGTGGGAAAGGGTTAATATGTGTGTTAGAAGCTGTCGGGTAAATTTGGAAAAATCAGACATTCCTCAAATATTACTTGACAACATTGACCTTATCCTGACCTTTCAACAAAAGATATAAATTCTTATGGCATGTATTAAAGACTGTTACAACACAGGCTGTTTATGTAGGGTTTGTGAGTTTGGTCCCCAGCTTCGCAGGCTGTCAATGAAGGGTGTGAGTTTGGTCCCCAGCTTCGCAGGCTGTCAATGAAGGGTGTGAGTTTGGTCCCCAGCTTCGCAGGCTGTCAATGTAGGGTGTGAGTTTGGTCCCCAGCTTCACAGGCTGTCAATGTAGGGGTGGTGAGTTTGGTCCCCAGCTTCGCAGGCTGTCAATGTAGGGGTTGTGAGTTTGGTCCCCAGCTTCGCCGATATTCTTTTCCACGCTTGACAAAAGTCAAGGCGACAAGCGCCATCAGTCAACCATTAATGGGCAAACAGTCTTTGTGCAATTTGAGAATTTCTTTTTAACCCCAACCAATCAGTCAACTAATAACTCTCATGTTTTTTCATCAAACTGGTGAATTATGAAAGAACACATGGTAAAATAATTGGCACAGAGTTAATACCCTTTCCCCCCTGCAGACACACTTTGGTACATCTGCAGCAGACAGTATTTGAAAACATTGAAGCAAAAAACTTTCTCACAATGTTTTCAAAGTCATCTGCTGCAGATTTGTGGTTTCTCCGTGGTCGAGTGGTTAGCGTCGGGGATTTGAAACCAGGCATCCCGGGTTCGATCCACAGTCGCAGTCATGCTGGAGTGCCCTTGGGCAAGGCACATTTCCTAGCAGAGTGCTGGTTTGTTTACCCAGGGATCATGATTAAGTGAACTGTCACCGTGATATAACTGAAATCATGTTGAAAACGGCATTAAACCCCAATAAATCAAACCAACAAGTATTGGGTAATGGGTTGAAGGGCATGAAAAAACCTGTATTATCATTATAATAGTAGGACTCTAGATAAGGGGCGTTTTTCAAATTTTAAAATTCATATTCGACCTTATAACCCCATGTTGTGGGTACTCAAATGAATCGTATTATTGAGACGATTCTTTTGAGTACCCACATCATAGGGTTTGTTTGGACGATAAGAGAGATATTGTTGGGAAAGGGCTGTATGCGCCACCTTATGTGGACCTCTGATAATAGATGGTCAGAATCAGGTCTTTGTTGTTAGTTAAAAAAAATGTTATTTCAACTGATCTTGTGATCTTTCAAAAAGAAATTAGTTTTCATATATTGTTCAAACTGAATGCTCTTTTTTTTTAACTGGAGTACTATGTTGTACCGTTTGATCCGTGTCAAATCCCTGTTTGTCTGTCTGTGCAACATTACTGAATAGGGTTACAATCTATTGACTATTTCCATATGTCTATCTATTACAACAATAGGGTCACATTCTATTTACTATATCCCCGTTTGTCTATATATACAACACTATGGTTACATTCTATTCACTATTTCCCTGTTTGTATATATATATACAACACTAGTGAATAGGGTCACATTCTATTTATTATTTCCCTGTTTGTATATATACAGTGTATGTATACCATGTGACTTTTGACGTCATATTTGCATGGTCAGACAGCAATAATTTTTATTTCTTCACCCTTTTTAATGAGACTTGGCGCAGTCTACGCCGCTTACAATGTCCTATCTCCAGTTTTTTACAGGAGATTGATTGGTGGTCTAGTTTTTTCAAACGCTTTGACGAACCTGTTCTCAAAATCCAGTTTTGATAATGCTCCGGCTGTCGGCGATATTAATAAATTTTGAGAAAAGGTTCATCGAAGTGTTTGAAGAAACTAAACCACTAATCAAACTCAGTTGAAAAACCAGAGATAGGGCTCTGTAAGCGACGTAAACTGCGCCATGTTTCATTAAAAAAGATGAAGAAATAAAAAAAAGTTACCTTTGTTTTTTACTTCTAAACCGAAGTAAAATATTTCTGTCCACCGTAGCATTTGTGACGTCAAAGTCTCGTGATATATACAACACTAGTGAATAGGGTTACATTCTATTTATTATATCCCTGTTAGGCTATCTATACAGCATATTAGGTTACATTCTATTATTTCCCTGTTTGTATATCTATACAACAAAAGGGTTACTTACACTTTGTTATTTCCCTGTTTGTATATCTTTATAATACAACAAAAGGGTTACTTTCACTTTGTTATTTCCCTGTTTCTCTATCTATACAGCATTAGGGTTACATTCTATTATTTCCCTGTTTGTATATCTATATATACAACAAAAGGTTTACATGCATTTTTTTATTTCCCAGTTGTTGATGTCTATGCAACAATATGGTTACATTCTATTATCATTTCCCTGTTTGTCTATCTATACAACAAAAGGGTTACTTTCAATTTCTTTTTTTGCCACAAAAATTTCAAAAGTTGTCTTTTTCTGCAGATTTGTCTAAATGTGTCTGCAAGTGGCAAAGCATTAATGAAAGTATTATTACATTAATTTTAGGCAAGTGAAATATCGAAAATAGCTTCTGCATTATTTTGTTGTGATATATTAGAAGGTTTCCCTTCGAACTGAGATGTTTTGGTTCTTGGTCTTGGTTTGGCTAGATCAGCACCTATTGCAGCATATTTGTCTCACCAGAATATTTCAGGTTTCATATTTATAAACCGCCTTGGTGGTGTAGTGGTAGAGCATCTGCCCCGGGGTGTGGGAGGTTGTGGGTTTGATCCCCGGTTGGGGTCTTACCAAATACTTTAAAAATGGTAATAGTGGCTTGCCTGCTTGGCGCTCAGGGTTGCGGGGTTAGCATTATGACTGACTGGCAGGTGTCAGGATAAATGGACGAGTAGTACTGGTAACTTACCCAGGAAACACCGTGATTTATTGAAAGCAGTGTTAAACACAAAACAATCAATCATATTTAGAAAACAGGTTACCACACTACTTATTACTCATTATTAACCCTTTCCCATATATAGACGTTTTCTAATGTCTCTGCAGCAGGCGTTTTAGAAAATGTTTTGACAAAAGGAGGAGTTGCTCAAAACAAGCAATTTCTCCTTTTGCCACAATGTTTTTCAACTTTTTTCAATAATTGCACCTATATTTAATGAGATTTTCTGTGATTTTGTCTAGATGTTTCTAAAATTGTCTGCAGCAGATTTGCTGTATGTGGGAAATGCTCCGGGTTTGGTTTTCCTGTAGCGCTGCTCATATGCTAATTATTGATATTCAAGGAAAATAAATGAATGGGAAATTAGGTAATAGTTGTTCTTAAGTATAGACATTAAGATCTATGTTTTGTTTTAAGTTACTGCTTTTAACACCTCTTTAGTCGATGAATTTATGAACAATTTTGTCATCTCTATTTAAAAAGTTTTCTACAGTTTGTCACAAAATTGTACTCTTTGTTGTTTAGTTGCGCCATTCTTGTCTTGATATAATTATGTACATCAAATTTCCATTAGGAAGACTTTTGAAATACAGTTTAAGAATATAAACTTATGTTTTTGTACAAATGAAAAGTATGGCATGTTTCACTTCATATCCCATGTCATTATGTGTGTTTTTAGAAAGAACCTGTGATTTCTGACCTTCACACGCTATAACCTTGACCTGCTTTATGGTGCACTGGCATGATGCATGATTTGTATTGTTGTTGTTAAAATGTCCAATGCACATGTTACAAGCGCCGAATTGTTTAAAGTAGACTCTTCCATGTTCAAAATCGGGTGTGTCCATTTCTCAATTTATGAAAGTTTTGGACTATTTTGGTAACTAAAAGGCAAACAATGCTGATTTCAGGTGAGACAGCTCGACTCACCTGAATCTGCATTGTTTGCAAAAACCTCAATATTGCCTTTGGCACTGAAAGAGTTAACCCTATCACGCATACAATAAATGTACATCAGATGACTTTGAAAACAATTGGACAAAAATGTGGATAATCTTTATAAATGAATGTGTAATTTTTGAATAGAGATGTTGCAGAAGCAGAAACTGCGAACAATATTTTCAAAAGTTGTCTGCTGCAGAATCTGATCAATCAATTAAAGACAAAAAAAATATTGATGTGCTCACTTTGTTAATATGGAAAGATTTTCCATTGTTTTAGCTCACCTCAGCACAAAGTGCTCAAGGTGAGTTATTGTGATTGCCTTTTGTCCGACGTACGGTGTGCGTCATGCGCCAACATCTTCTCCTTAAGTAACCAGTGAGTCAATTTGGATGAAACTTCACGGAAAGCATCCACTCAATGACCTCAACATAATTCCTTAATATATTTTGGATCCATGAAGAACTTTAAAATTCTTCTTCTCCCAAACTAGTTGGCCGATTTTCAAATAATTTTGTAAAAATATTCGTTGGATGACCCTTTAACAGATTCCTTCAAGCCATGTTGATTGGTAAAAAAACATGGCCACCATGGGGCGGTGCTATTTTGCTTTATATAGCTATAGTGAAAACTTAAAAAAATCTATTCCTCCGAAAGTGTCTAGCCAATTTTCAAATAATTTTGTGGAAATGTTCTTAGGGTGCCCTATCAGATTTCTTCAAGCCATGTTGATTGGTTGAAAAACATGGCAACCAGGGGGCGGGGCTGTCTGAGATTTTATTTTTGCCTAATGGCAGTGGAGCTATACTGGCCCTCTTGGGCCTCTTGTATTAGCTTACCTGACCACAAAATGAGTTAATGTGGTTGGCATGACAAATCACATTGCATAAGTCAGGTGAGCGATCCAGGGCCATCATGGCCCTCTTGTTTTAAAAAGATAACACTATTTTGTTTGTTTTGTATGCTTGATAACCTGTTTCAGATTACACCCACAAAATACACAGTTTGTTTTCTGCTAAAACTGATTAATATTTATTTATGTGCAATTTTGTTTGACAAAGCATTTTCTATAAAGACACTGAAATGATATTATAATTCATATCAAATTGAAATTAAAACGCAAGATTCCCAAGGATGTTTTTTTACATAGTTTGTCCCCGAATCTTCTCGGCAACCATTTGTCATTCATCAATATAAATTCACAAGTCTCATGAAGTCTAGTCATGCATATGATATGCATGTTGCGCTAAAATAAATTGTCAGGGAGTTATGGCCCTATAATTTTCATCATTCATATTTTATGTCCACACTATATCAATGTACAAGAACCAGTACCAAGCCTAGTTGTGCACATCGGCTTTGAATTTTCTTCTAGGTGATGGTTTCAATTTAGAAATGTCTAAAAATAGGTATCTTACCCTTTCCTAACACTTTTTGAAAGCAATGTGGCATTTTGCCACAATGTTTTGAATTTGATTAAATAATTGTTCTATCGTTTACAGAGAGTTACCATTTTTCTTACCAAAATGTTTAAAGTCGTCTGATGCAGATTTGTTGTATCAGGGAAATGGTAAAGATAATGATGTGCCTGCACATCCATGATGTCTTTCGGAATGGGCAATGTTTCTGACAAGGGTCTTATAGCCTGTGAGGAATGGGTGAACAGTGCATAGCAAATATGCAGGTTTATCTTGTTGTTTACTGATAACAAATGCCCTTTTATTTATACATGCAGCAACAATGAGACAGAAATATGGAAAATCTCTATAAATGAAAGTATGATTATATAAAAGAGTTTAAAATATTTTTAGCAATTTCTTCTTTTAGTTTTCAAATTTCGCCTTCTGCAGATGTGTCAATATGGGAAAGGGTTAAGCTTGGTTTTCTTTGGGAACATTTATAATTCTATATTATTTTAATTGCTATTAATAAACTTTCACTCAATATAATATGTATTTCATGTGTATCTATTTATATATATTTTTTTTTATCTATTTATGGAATATGTTATCTATTTTTAGAACTTATTTATCTATAAATAGCAATTGTTTTATTTTTAGAATTCATGTACCAGGAAGCTTTCCTGACCACATACAGAACATTTATCTCGTCGAAGGACCTGATCGAAAAACTTCTGTACAGATTCAACAAGTTCCAGTATTCACAAGACGTTCACCGCAAGAAAACCGCAAGGAATGCATTCTCACTGCTAATAAGAGTGATTGACCTGATGAGGTAATTATCTTGAGATCTTAACCCTTTTCCACTTGCAGATGCATTTTGACGCATTTGCAGCAGACGACTTTTGAAAACATTGTGGCGAAAGGAGAAATTGCTCAAGATGAGCTATTTCCCCTTTTGCCACAATGTTTTCAACTCTATTTAACAATTAAACTCTTATTTATGGAGATATGTCAGGTTTTTGTCAATATGTTTTGAAAGTCATCTGCTGCAGAATTGTTGTATGTGGGAAAGGGTTAACAACATACATCAAGTCTGCAGCAGACGACTTTGAAATTGTTTAGATAAAATATGGAAAATATCTATATTAATGAAAATATCATAAATGAATACTGCGGCAAAAGGAGAAATTGCCTGTGATGAGCAATAATTCTTTCTTTTGTCACAATATTTTCAAGAATCGTCTGCTGCAAATGCAACAAAATGTGTCTCCAAGTTAGGTTAATGTAAAAAGTATGGTGTATCATTCTTGCCTGGATTTTTAATGAGAGCTTAAACCTTGTTATTAGAATGGTGATGTTGTCAAACTTTTGTTTCCACACAAAGACTCTTTTTTCCATACTATGATGATTATGTTTTTCCGAGATGAAATAATTAGTCTAGTAGGTAACCTATTTCTATAAATTACTATGCTTAAAGTATAAAACATTACATTTCCTTTTTGAATAAGGATATTTTGTGAGTACAAACATTTGTTACTATGCTTAAAGTATAAAACATTACATTTCCTTTTTGAATAAGGATATTTTGTGAGTACAAACATTTGTACAACTAATCTAATTATTTAATAAATTGACAGACAGTCTCTTTCACCCTTTCTCTCATATGACAATTCTGCAGCAGACAACTTTGAACACATTTTGTCAAAAAATAGAAAATCTCTTTTATTGAATGGATAACCTATGACTAAAAGCGGAAAATATTGTGGCAAAAGGAGAAATTACTCGTTTTGAGCAATTTCTTCTTTTGTCATTATGTTTTCTAAAAGCTGTCTGCTGCAGAGGCGTCAGAAAGAGTTAAGTTAACCTTTTCCCACATACAACAATTGTACAGCAGATGACTTTTAAAAAATCTCAGTTTGAAAAACTCTATAAATTAATGTATAACTATTGAAAGAGTTGAAAACATTGTGGCAAAAGGAGTAATTGCTTATCAAGAACAATTACTACTTCTTTTGCCATGATGTTTTCAAAAGTCATCTGCTGAAGAAGTGTCAAAAAGCATATGTATGTGGGAAAGGGTCAATATTATGTCTGTATGGTGTATGTAACCTCTCTAAAAGGCAACTCTGATAATTTTACCAACAGCTAGAAAATTAATCTTGGGATGAACAGGAAAACATTGTGTGAAAAGGAGAATTTTTTTGTTCATGCACTCATATAATATGTTGTTTCCTCCCTTCAGTCTGCAGGAGTTAGATGATAAGGCAATAAGTACTCTGATGGAGCTGGTATTTGAGTTATTGTGTCAGGGTGACCTCAGCCTGGCCCGGGTGCTACGCAGAAAGCTCATTGAAAAGTGTGAAATCAAGAAGAGTGTGGAGGAGGCCGCGGGTGATGTCAAACTGCTGTCTTCAATATCAGTGACAACAAAGTAAGTACACAAAGGTCATGTCTTCTTCACATTTGTGAGTTTGTTATCCTTTCCCACATATATAGGCTTTCTGAGGCCTCTGCAGCAGATGAATTTTGAAAACATTGTAAGAAAAGGAGAAATTGTGTAATATGAGTAATATCTCATTTTGCCACAATGTTTTAAAACTTTTTGCCATTAATTATACGATTATTTATAGAATTTTCTGTTTTTTGCCTCGATGTTTTTAAAGAAGTCTCCTACGGATTTGTTGTATGTGGGAAAGGGTTAATGCATGTATTTTATATTGACCAATAGAGTTGGAAGTATTCTTTTATTGAAACCAGGAACTTTTTGAAATAATAGGAAATGCTGTTTATTTAGGTTTGAGACATGAAAATACAGGGATCATTTTTGTGTCACCCTGCGTAGCATGGTAGGCACTTAGGGATTACTTTTTTTTTGTCCGGCATCTGTCTGTCTGTCACACTTTTTCGTCACACTTTCAATGAGCAGTGCAGGTGACACACGTGCTTTGTAAAGCACTCCATTCTAGTTTGATTGTTTGTCCATTGGTATAGACTGTTGGAAGATGGCACATGTCTTCTTTCAAACACTCTTGTTTAACCATGTCCCACATACTACAAATCTGCATCAAATAACTTTGAAAACATGTAAACATAAATATTGAAAACTTCTATTAATCCTTTCCCACATACAGACACTTTCTGATATCTCTGAGATTAATTCTAAGTCATCTGCTGCAGATTTGTTGTATGTGGTAAAGTGGTAAATTGTTGCCAAAGACGAAATTGCTCAATTTCTTATTTTGCCAAAATGTTTTCAAAAGTCCTCTGCTGCAGTTGTGTCAAAATGCATTTGTATGTGGGAAAGGGTTAACATGTATGAGATTTTCTTTTGTATGTATATGTATATGTAGTATTTGACTTTGCTATTATTTTTAGCTCGACTTTTGAAAAAAACGAGAGCTATTGTCATGACCCTGGCGTCGTTGTCTGCGGCGGCGGTGTCTGCGGCAGCGTGGTCGTCCGGTTAAGGTTTTTTGTTTAGCTAATTTTTTGTTTCTGTTTTCTCACTATCAGTCGAGCGTCTGTGCCGTACGCGGTGCTCTTGTTATTCAGAATGTATACTTAACATATTTTATTTATTTTTCACAGTCCCCCAGATTTGCTACATTTCAAATCACATGAAATAGCAGAACAAATGACATTGATTGACGCGGAGCTGTTTCAACGTATAGAGGTTTGTAAAGTTTCTTGCAGTGGAGCTGAGCTCTGGTATTTGTTATATCCCCAGAGCTCTATATAAGGAGTGTTTTGCTTGTTCTTAACCCTTTCCCTCATGTAGACGCTTTCTGACGCCTCTGCAGCAGACGGATTTTTGAAAACATAGTGACAAAAGAAGAAATTGCTCAAAATGAGCAATTTCTCCTTTTGCCACTATATTTTTCCACTTTTAGTCATAGGTTATCCATTCAATTATAGAGATTTTCTATGTTTTGACAAAATATGTTCAAAGTCGTCTGCTGCAGAATTGTCGTATGAGGGAAAGGGTTAAATCCTTATTTTATCCACTAACTATATGTTGAATGAGATGATTCTTTTGAGTACCTACAACACAGGATTTGGTTGGATAATAAGAGAGATATTGTGGGGGAAAAAGAGCTGTAAACCCCTCCTTATCTGGACCTCCGATTCCCCCTCAAAAGGTGGATGGATATTGGTCCATCTGTCTGGAGCCATATCTAAGGCAAGCTAGGTTGGATGGAATTGATTAAAATTATTTGGAAATATTAACAATCATAGGGAAATTTCACTAAGATTGCCTCGAAAACAGCAGAGTTATGCCCAACTGAACTTATATTGTATATTTACTTGTTTTCATGGTTTATATCACAAATGCCTTGTTCATTCAAAAATACTTATTTGATTGCTGAATTTTTAAAATGGACTCATCCAGCATTGCATTTGAAAGTGTCCATAGCCAGTTCCAGTGATATCAAATTAAACATGTTGAATTAAGCAGCCATCTGTAAAGATGCACTGACTTTATGCTGGTGGCAGAGGCTTTCGCAAAATCAGTACTGTCAGTTACAGAATTTTTCCTTTAAAGTTTGATGATATTTTAGTTCTAGCTTACCAAAACGATTCACGACAAAACTAACTACTGAAATATTGTATAGCTATTCATCTCTACAAGCAATTCTAAATCATTCATTGTTTTCAATTTTCACAGATTTCTGAGGTTTTACTGTGGGCGAAGGAGCAGTCTGAGGAATTAAGTCCAAATTTGACTAAGTTCACCGAACATTTCAATAAAATGTCTTATTGGTGCCGTTCTCGCATCCTTCTTCAAAATGAGGCCAAGGAAAGAGAAAAATATATGATAAAGTTTATAAAAATTATGAGACATTTACGGAAGATGAGCAACTTTAATTCCTACTTGGCTTTATTATCTGCCCTTGATTCTGCTCCTGTGCGACGGCTGGACTGGCAGAGACAAAGTCTGGAAGCTTTAAAAGAGTTTTCTCAGCTGATTGACAGTTCCGCATCATTTCGGGCGTACAGAATAGCTTTGGCGGAGACGGAGCCACCATGTATACCTTACATGTGAGTATCCTTGAATTTACAGATTCTGTGGATTAAAATTATTCATATTTTATGCGTAGTCTCAGATGAGACGTCTTGATACATCTGCAATCAGTGAAGAAGTCTTATGTCATCCTGTATATACACGGTCTCACTAGAGTATTAGGCTATGCATTGCTTATGTAAAGTCTCACAGTAATGTTATGCCATCCTGTATAAACAAAGTCTCACTACAGTATTAGGCTATGCAATGCTCATGCAAAGTCTCACAGTACTTTTATGCCGTCCTGTATATACACGGTCTCACTAAAGTCTTGTGCCATCCTGTATATACACGGTCTCACTAGAGTATTATGCCATCCTGTATATACAAAGTCTCACTAGAGTGTTATGCCATCCTGTATATACAGAGTCTCACTAGAGTCTTATGTCATCCTGTATATACACAGTCTTACTAGGTTATTATGCCATCCTGTATATACAAAGTCTCACTAGATTATTATGCCATCCTGTATATACAAAGTCTAACTAGAGTCTTATGCCATCCTGTATATACAAAGTCTCACTAGAGTATTATGTCATCCTGTATATACAAAGTCTCACTGTAGTTTTATGCCATCCTGTATATACAAGGTCTCACTAGAGTTTTAAGCCATCCTGTATATACACAGTCTCACTAGAGTCTTATGCCATCCTGTATATACAAGGTCTCACTAAAGTATTATGCCATACTGTATATACAAAGTCTCACTCGAGTCTTATGTCATCCTGTATATACAAAGTCTCACTAGAGTCTTATGCCATCTTGTATATACAAAGTCTCAATAGAGTATTATGCCATCCTGTATATACAAGGTCTCACTAGTCTTATGCCATACTGTATATACAAGGTCTCACTAAAGTCTTATGCCATCCTGTATATACATGTTCTCACTAGATTATTATACTAGCCATTGCTTATGCACAATCGCACTAGAGTATTATGCCATCCTATATATATACAAAGTCTCACTACACTCTCAGGCCAGTGAAAGCATATGCATAGACTTGTCAGAGTCTTCATTTATTGCCAATATTTACAATGTCCATAATTGTAACTTGCCATGTGACTCATCACTAAGATGTCAAACAATGGACTACACATTTTATTACAATTTGATAATGGTTACATTGTCAAGAACATTATCTTCAGTATAATATTCAAACAGTCGCTATTCTATAGATGTAGTTTTAAATTAAACGAAATGAAAATGCTTAACCGATGGTTTTCAATTACTGATAAAGCAAAATCCTTTCCCTTTTGTCATAATGTTTTCAACTTAATTCAATAGCTACGTTATCATTGGTAAAGAGTTTCAATATTTTTGTCAAGATGTTTTCTTACTGGGGTCTTCTTGTATGTGGAAAAGACTTTTTAACCTTTTCCCACATATAGACACTTTCTGATGCCTCTGCAGCAGATGACTTTTGAAATCATAGTGGCAAGTGGAGAAATTGCTCATAATGATAAGATCATAACGAATTAGTCATTATGTCAATGATTGCATAATGAGCAATTTCTCCATTGGCTCATTGGTTTCAACTTTATTCAATAATCATACTATCATTTATAGAGATTTTTGATAGTTTGGGCTTGAAAATTTCTGCACATTCTCTGTATGTGGAAAAGACTTAAACTGTTATATTTTTTAAACATTTCCAATTCACATTTTTCAGTGGTTTGATACTTCAAGATTTGACTTTTATAAACATTGGCAACCAAGATCTACTGCAGGACAGTAACATTAACTTTGCTAAACGATGGCAGCAGTTCCATATACTCGATAGTATGAGAAGATTTAGAGATAAAAAATGGTGAGTACTCTAATTGTAGAAACATGTATGTTGGTCATGTGGAAGCGAGGAAGGAAATATGTGTGAAGATGTTGGAACTGCTTAACCCTCCCTTACCCTCATACATGTTTTCGGATGCCTCTGCAGCAGACGACTTTTGAAAACATTATGTCAAAATGAGCAATTTCTCTTTTTGCCACAATGTTTTCAACTTAATTCAATATTTGTTCCTTCATTTGTTGAGAGTTTCCATATTTTTGACAAAATGGTTTCAAAGAGTGACGGTTCTATGTTTTAGCTTCTTTCATAAGACTCATGTAGATATTTCTGTAGATAAGCCAACACTTTCTCTCACATACAACCAATCTGCAGCAGACGAAGCTAAAAACATCTGGGCTAAAATATATGGAAAACCTCTTTAACCCTTTCCCTCATAGGACAATTCTGCAGCAGACAACTTTGAACATATTTTGTCAAAAAGTAGGAAATCTCTATAATTGAATGGATAACCTATGACTAAAAGTGGAAAACATTGTGGCAAAAGGAGAAATTGCTCATTTTGAGCAATTTCTTCTTTTGTCACTATGTTTTCAAAAAGCCGTCTGTTGCACCAGAAAGTGTCCATATGAGGGAAAGGGTTAAATGAAATTATAATTATAAAAAAGAGTTGAAAACATTGTGGCCGAAGGAGAAATTAATCGTCATGAGCACCTTTGGCCACAATGTCTGCTACTATTGCCATGTAATGCATCTGCAGGTGGGAAAGGGTTAAGGGTGTCCTGTCATGTTTCTATGTAAACAGAATTGCACATGAACTAAATAGAACCTATTTTTTCCCTTTCCCAAATACAAAAAATCGGCAGCAAACAACTTGAAAAACGTCTTAGCAAAAATAATTAAACTCTCTTTTCATGAATGAACAATTATTTATAAAAAAAGTTTGACAAAAAATTGTGGCAAATGGAGAAATTGCTCATTGTTAGCAATTTCTTCATTTGCCACAATGTTTTCTAAAGTCTTCTTCTGCAGAGGCATCAGAAAGAGTGTATATGAGAAAAAGTTAAAGGCAATTGTTTAAATATGCTTATAACAGATATGTGTGTATGGAAATATAGTTAACCCTTTCCCTCATACGACAATTCTGCAGCAGACGGCTTTGAACACATTTTGTCAAAAAATAGAAAATCTCTATAATTGAATGGATAACCTATGACTAAAAGTGGAAAACATTGTGGCAAAAGGAGAAATTGCTCATTTTGAGCAATTTCTTCTTTTGTCACTATGTTTTCAAAAAGCCGTCTGCTTCAGAGGCATCAGAAAGCGTTTTTATGAGGGAAAGGGTTAATATTCTGTGCCAAGAATAAGTTACATCTACTGGCTCTGTCAAAGCCCAAAGGATAGGTAAAAGAAGTACAAAGGTTTGGGGATATGACATAAACGGGGTGATCAGCCAACCAGAGCTATAGATAAAGCGGTGTTTTGCATGTTGTCCAATCGTCATTTGACCCCTTAACCTTATGTTGTGGGTACTCAAAATAATCGTCTCAATAAGGGATAAGTTGGATATAAGAGAGATATTGGGAGGAAAAGAGCTAAATAACCCTCTTTATCTGGAGCTCTGGCCAACATTGACTGTACAGAACATGCAATAACAGGAAACCATCACCAGTCAAAAATAGTGAAAATACAATGTCTTTGCAAAACAGTTTTATACCCACTGATACATAGTATATGGGGGCTATATAGGACTTACGCTTGTCGGTCTGTTGGTCTGTGGACATTTCTTGTGAACACTATTTCTCAGCAACCCTTGGTCAGAATTCAATATAACTTCACAAGAATGATTGATACCACACCTAGCTGTGCATATTGTCGGCGTGTTGCACTGGAATTATTTTTAAATGAGTTATGGCCCCTTGAATTTCTAATTAAATATGTATATTGTCATGCACCAGCTGGGGGTATTCATCACCTTCAGTGATATTTCTAGTTGTTTTTGAACAAGGATGAGAAAAAATTGCTCTTTTTCTAAAATGAGTTTTTGTTTTCCTTTTCAGTAAATATGAGGTAAAAAAGAATGAAAAGATCATCGGTATGTTTGATGAATTCAATGACTATCTTGGGGAAGAGGCCCTCTGGCAAATCTCAGAGGAGATCAAACCAAGACCAGGCAAGAAAAAGGCCACCGAGAGTGAACTGTAGATTACGGGATATTCATGTCAAAGTGTGGTGTTAGTCATATGACACGCCATGTAGGAGATATTCGTGTCAAAGTTTGGTGTTATTTAGTCGCCATGTAGGAGATATTCGTGTCAAAGTGCAGAGCTCTAGATGAGGAGAGTTTTGCTTGTTCTAAAAACCTTATTTTATCCACTAACCCTATGTTGTGGGTACTCGAAATAATCGTCTCAATGAGACGTTTCTTTTGAGTATCCAAAGCATAGGGTTTGGTTGGATAATAAGAGAGATATTGTGGGTTAACCCTTTCCCTCATACAACAATTCTGCAGCAGACGACTTTGAACATACTTTGTAAAAAAATAGAAAATCTCTATAATTGAAAGGATGGATAACCTATGATTAAAAGTGGAAAATATTGTGGCAAAAGGAGAAATTGCTTGTTTTGAGCAATTTTCTTCATTTGTTACTAATTTTTCAAAAAGCCGTCTGCTGCAGAGGCGGCAGAAAGCGTCTACATGAGGGAACGGGTGAAAGAGCTGTAAACCCCTCCTTATCTGGACCTCTAAAAGCGTGGTGTTATTTGTTTGCCATGAACAGGAATATTCGTGTCAAAGTGTGGTGTTATTTATTTGCAAAGTGCTATGTTACTTACGTTCATTGTCATTGATAACTTTTTACCTGATAATTATTTTTTTTAACCCTTTCCCTCATATAAACGCTTTCGGACGCCTCTGCAGCAGACGGCTTTTTGAAAACATAGTGACAAAAGAAGAAATTGCACAAAACGTGCAATTTCTCCTTTTGCCACAATGTTTTTCACTTTTAGTCATAGGTTATTCATTCAATTATGGAGATTTTCTATGTTTTGACAAAATACGTTCAAAGTCGTCTGCTGCAGAATTGTCGTATGAGGGAAAGGGTTAAGAGTTCAGTCATATGCTTTGAAAATATCTGTAGATGGTAAATTTGCAGCTAAATATTGATGAAGAGCTGAAAACATTGTATGAAAAAGGGAGAGATTGATATTTTTCAGTGTTTTTAAAATTTGCAGAAGCATTCAAAGATATCGGTATCAGGAAGAGGTCTGATAGCCATATTATTAACCATTTCCCACATATAGAAACCTTTTGGCGCCTCTGCAGCAGACGATTTTTGAAATCATTGTGGCAAAAGGAGAAAATGATCACAATCACTCTATTCATCAATCATACTATCATTTATAAAGATTTTCAATAGTTTGGACTTGATAATTTCAAAGTCTTCTGCTGCAGATTTATTGTATGTTGGAAAGGGTTACATCAAAATAAATTGATGTACTTGAATCATCACCCATGACAGAGCTTTGGACATGGGTCGTGATTCCTGTTCTTCAATCCTTTTTTGACTGTCAAACCCTATGTTGTAGGTACTTAAAGGTATAATGTTACTTAGAAAACTCTATAATGTATCAATAATATAATCTTTAGGTTTTGTTATAAGAAAAATATAACGAGAAAAAGACCTTATTATCTAAGCCTCATATATTTTGAATTTCAAACTGCTTTTTGTTAGGTGCAACAGTCCCGGCTACAGAATAGCCCTTTCCCACATACAATAAATCTGCAACAGACAACTTTGAAAACATGTAGGCAAAAATATGGAAACTCTCTTAAAACTAAAGAAGCATTATTGAATATAGATGAAAACTTTGTGGCAAAACGAGAGTTGCTCATTATTAGTAATTTATCCTTTCGTATTGCTGCACTGTTTTCAAAAGTCATCTGCTGCAGAGGCATCAGAAAACTTCTGTATGTGAGAAAGCGTTAACCCTTTCCCTCATATAGATGCTTTCTGACACCTCTGCAGCAGACGGCTTTTTGAAAACATGGCGACAAAAGAAGAAATTGCTCAAAACGAGCAATTTCTCCTCTTAAAATATCCTTTTCAAATCTATTCAATTATTGTTCTTTCATTTAAAGTAGGGACTTTCTGTGCTTTTGCCTAGATGTTTTCAAAGGCGTCTGCTGCACATTTGTTGTATGTGGGAAAAAGGGTTAAGACTAGTTACAACAGTTTAGCTCTTATGCCTTGATAATGCTGCAGTAAATAGGCTATAGTTAAAAATCATTTTTGGTATGTCAAATTTCTTTTACAGAGCTAAATCTTTCTAGTAACTTGTAATTTTGTATGATTCTTCAGCATTTTTTAAGCCTCTTTCACATACATAAATCTGAATATGTCTGGGTCAAGTAATATAAAAAGCTCTAAAAGTGAAAGTATCATTACTGAATAGAGTTGAAAACATTGTGGTAAAAGGAGAAATTGTCACAATTTTTTTCAAAAGCCCTTTACTGCAGAAGTCTCAAAATGTTTCTCAAAATTTGAAAGGGTTAGAACGTTTGGAAAAATGAGAATTTGTCGAAAAATAAGCAAATTCTACTTTTCTTGAAATGTATTCAAGTCTTTGATCCTACTTCCAACTGTTCACATTCTCTATTTAACCCTTTCCCTCATAAGACAATTCTGCAGCAGACGACTTTGAAAGGATTTTGTTAGAAAATGGAAAATCTCTATAATTAAATGGATAATCTATGACTAAAAGTTGAAAACATTGTGGCAAAAGGAGAAATTGCTCGTTTTGAGCAATTTCTTCTTTTGTCAATATGTTTTCAAAAAGCCGTCGGCTGCAGAGGCGTCAGAAAGCGTCTATATGAGGGAAAGGGTTAAAAGCAGAAAATTCAATAAATGGCATATTATGTACTTATTGTACTATGAGTATCTATAACTGAAATAATGTTGAAAGCGGCGTAAAACCCCAATAAATAAATAAATAAATACTATGAGTATCTGACATAACTAGGTATAAAACAGTTACCAGTATATCAATCAATGGTTTAACCCATTACTTCACATGCCTTTTCAAAGGTCGTCGTCTGCTTTACAATCATCAGACGAACAATTTCAACAATCTAGAAAACTGAAAGATTTATATTGATAAATAAAGAGCGGAAAATATTGCATTAAAAAGGTAGAAATGCTCGTTTTGAACAATTTCAGCTTTTATTGCAATATTTTCAAAAGTCATGTAAAATGTCGTCTGGAAACAGTGGAAACGACATCATGTTAGGTTACGGAAATAAGGGAGATTATACTGAACAGAAATGTGGGATGTATTCAGATCCTCCTAACTCATTGGAAAAGTTTAGCAGAGTACAAAACACTCATTGAATATACAAGAATTGTAAGTTTTTTTCGGAAGTTATTTCTGAAAATTGCCATACATGTGCAGATGTTGATTAGACCAGTTCGATTGTACATTTTGTACATAGACACGTTCCAATAGGCTTCGAGAAAACAAACTGTATTGTAGAACATTTTGGAAAAAACAGTGTAAATCTTATACCATGATGTTCTTTAAACTGTTCTTTATTAATCATTTCCCACAAGCAGACACATATTGACACCACTGCAGCAGAAAACTGCTGCAAACATTGTGGCAAAAGGAGAAATTACTAGAAATGAGTAATATCTTTTCAAATTTATTCATTTTTTTTTTAATATTTTTTTTTAGATATTTTGCCATAGATGTTTTCAATGTTGTCTGCTGCAGATTTGCTTAATGTGGGAAAAGGGTTAAGTTCATGATATATACACACTTTGGGCAAAGTTGCAATAGTTTATGAGTAACCAAACTTTGTGAGTGGTTGTGAGAAAGTGTTTCTTGCTTAGTTGCTACGGATTTGCAGGTTTAACCCTTTCCCTCATACGACAATTCAGCAGCCGACGACTTTGAACATATTTTGTCAAAAATTAGAAAATCTCTATAATTGAATGGATAACGTATGACTTAAAGTAGAAAACATTGTGGCAAAAGGAGAAATTGCACGTTTTGTGCAATTTCTTCTTTTGTCACTATGTTTTCAAAAAGCCGTCTGCTGCAGAGGCGTCAGAAAGCGTCTATATGAGGGAAAGGGTTAAGAGTTCAGTTTGCTTTGTGTTTATAATTTCATGTGTCTAGTCTTTTGATAAATGACTTTTATAAATACTTTATATTTATATTTAATGTTATATATATATATGGTTGACCTAATCTAATCATCTGAGACCATATAAAACACAAAGGGATTGCCGTAATCCTTTCCAGCAAGTAGATGCATTGTGATGCATTTTCGTAAACAGTTTCGCAAAAGGAGAATGTTCTGACAATGGACAGCTTCTTATTTTGCTATGTTTTCAACTCTATTAACTTGATTATACTTTAATTTCAAGAAATTGTCAATACATGTTTCAAAAAGAGTCTTCGCAAAACAATAAAGACATAAACATCTCTATAAGTATATGGTATAATTATTAACCCTTTCCCTCATATAGACGCTTTCTGACGCCTTTGCAGCAGACAGCTTTTTGAAAACATAGTGACAAAAGAAGAAATTGCTCATAATGAGCAATTTCTTCTTTTGCCACAATGTTTTCCACTTTTAGTCATAGGTTATCCATTCAATTATACAGATTTTCTATGTTTTGACAAAATATATTCGTATGAGGGAAAGGGTTAAACAAGAGGCGTCAGAAAGTGGGAAAGAATTAATATTGGTTGACATTGTTGCATATTCGTTTGCTTCATTGTCATATACATCTACATAAGTCTGTAAGAAGAAGGGATTCAATTTGATACAGTTTAACCCTTTCTCTCATATAGACGCTTTCTGATGCCTCTGCAGGTGGTTTTTTGAAAACATAGTGACAAAAGAAGAATTTGCTCAAAACAAGGAATTTCTCCTTTTGCCACAATGTTTTCCACTTTTAGACAAAGTAACTTATCCATTTAATTATAGATATTTTTTTTATTTTTTGACAAAATTTGTTCTAAGTCGTCTGCTGCAGAATTGTCGTATGGAATATCATTATTTTCTGACCGCTGTTGTTGAAATATGTCAAATGTCGATAGAATATTTGCTACATTTTATATATTAAGTGTTTTTGTACAGCAAGCTGTCTCTTACAATCATGAAACATTTTCATTCGAAAAACAATTGACTATTTCACAAGCATGGGACGTTTTGAACTTGATTTGGTCAAGATAATTCCTGAAATACCGTTGAATCTGGTTTTAACCCATTCACTCATTCAACAAATCTCTGGAATTTGATGACTATAAAAACACCTTGGTTACGATATAGAAAATTTGTTTTAATGAAAGTATGTTTATTGAATGAAAAGATGATTTTTAATTTCTCCAATGGACAAATGATGTCTTAATGGCTTTCATTTATGAGACTTGAATAAAAGTTACTCAATTTTATACTTTGCTTATTTTAGAATATTAATCCGCCAGCTGCTAGATTTACCTATGCAGTTTACATCATTGTCAGCCTGCATATTTATGTAAACGGATAATTATATTTGATGAACCCTTTTCCACATATAAACACTGATGCCACAATGTTTTCAATTCTTCTTAGTGATTATACCTACATTTATAGAGCTGTTCTGTGTTTGCCTAGATACTATCAAAGTCGTCTCCTGCAGAATTGTTGTATGTGGGAAAAAGTTAAGTACATTTACCTTCTCCTACATACAACTAAGCTTAAGCAGACGTCTTTGAAAACTTCAAGGAAAAAATATGGAAGAGTTCTATAAACGAAAGTATAAGTATTTGAAAATATTGTGGCAAAAAGAAGAAATGCTCATTATGAGCAATTTCTCCTGTTGCCACAATGTTTTCAGAAGTAGTCTGCTGCAGAAGCGTCAAAATGCATCTTCAGGTGGGAAATAGATGAATGTAATAAAAAGACATTTCTCTTATACACTCAAGGTTTAAAACCTCTAAACGGATAGCGGATAGCGTTATTTAATTGTAAAGGAAAATTTGTATACTGCTCATAACAAGCAACATCCCCTTTCCATACAACTTTTTAAGAGCCGACTTAATGGGTCTGAATGTTTGGAGTCGATGCAAGTCTTGAGCTAAAGCAGGTGGGGCGATATTGGTTTCATAGCTAATATATATTTATCTCGATATAAATATAAGGTTTGGGACCATTATCATCTTTCCTGACCGTAGCTGTTGAAAGCGTTGTAAAACCCAAAATAAACAAACACATCTATTGTTTCTGTTCTAACTTGAATTAAGTTGTCTGCTTCAAAATACATTTGAAGAAGCAATGGTTACATATTTACAAATCAAGGTCTTGATTTTGCTACGGAATTAGAAGTATTTTGATCAAAAGAGAAATTGCACAACATGACCAATTTCTCCTTTTCTAGCAATATTTTCAAAAAAAGTCCCTGCGTCAGACGGGTAAAACATCTTCTGTATGAGGGAAAAGGGTTGATTTGGAAGTGTCTTATAGTCATAAGGGAACCAGTCTAGACTTTTACAGGCCCATGAGCAAACTGGTTAACATTTGAATCTTTTCTGTCAGCAGATGCATCTGCAACAGACGACTTTTGAAATCAATGAGGCAAAAGAAGAAATTGCTAACAATGAGCAAAATCTCATTTTGTCTCATTTGTTTGAACTGTATACTTTTGTTTTTAGAGCTTTTCCGTATTTTTGCCAAGATGTTTTTAAAAACTACAACTACTGATGCCGTTTTATTGTATATGGGAAAGAGTTAAAGTGAAAGAAAAAAAATATGTTCAAAGGTGCAAAAATACAATTTTAAAATTACCTGTATGATAATCTAGCAGCTGTCTGGGGTTAAAATCTTGTTTTGGGGATGCATGTGTACTATTTGTTGATACTATATTACTATTTAACTCGATGGACATTGTGAATAAATCCATAAATAAATCACTTATATAATTATTGTCTTTTTACTACCCATGCTTACTGCTACAAGTAGAGCCCCCCCCCCCCCCCCCCCCCCCCCCCCCCATATAGATGAGTCGGTGATGACGAGGACTATTAACCCTTTCCCACATACAACAATTCTGCAGCAGACGACTTCGACTATAATAGATAGCTGAATTGTTGAAATAAAGTTGAAAACATTGTGGCCAAAGGAGAAATTGCTCATCATGGGCAATTTCACCTTTGGCAACAATGTTTTCAAAATGCGTCTGTAGGTGCATTGGAAAGGGTTAAGCTCAAGACTTGCATAGACTCCAAATATTCAGACCCATCATCATGGGCAATTTCACCTTTGGCCACAATGTTTTCAAAAGTTGTCTGCTGCTATTATGTCAAAATGCTTTTGCAGGTGGGAAAGGATTAATTCAGGGATCCTGAGTGGGCAACTGCTCTCAGCAAGCCATTTATTATACCCCCTTTGAAGAAGAGGGGGTATATATGAGTCACTGTGTTGGGCTGTCTGTCGGTCGGAAGCCATACTTTGTCCGGCCTATTTCTTACAAACCACTGGGTGGAATTCAATAAAATTTTACATGAAGCTTCTATACCAAGAGGAGATGTGCATATCCTGAAGGGGTTACAATTGCATATTATTTTACACAGTTATGGCCCTTTTACTTATTAAGTTATGGTGTAGGTCAAGGTGCTGTTTAGGGGGTATTTATCATCTTCAGTGATAGTTCTAGTTATCTCTGATGAGTATTCGTCCTCCACCAATTGTCTTAAAGGTATATGTGGGAAGGTAGCCAGTTGCATGGGAAGGTTGTCTGTGAAGTTATCCAGTTACCTGGGAAGGTAGCCAGTTGTCTGTGAAGTTATCCAGTTGCCTGGGAAGATTGTTATGGGATGAACAGTTGGGAGAAAGCCACCAGAACACTCAATTTAGGTAAACTGGCCATTTGCTAAATAACTCCACAATCAACCAATCAAACCATACTGGTACACGCTTTGGCCAAACATTTAATTGACAAGCCTAAACTGGAAGATGAAAAGCACTCCTTTGATCCTGGGATTCTGCATTTCCTCACATTTCAACTATTTTGTGTACGTCCTACTGGTTTCACGGGAAGCGACTAAAAGTTTACCCTTGTATTTCTGACCGTCGGTCGAAAAAAATTGGATATTGTGATTACTTAAGTGTAAGATGATTACTTAAGCGTAAGAGCTAGAATCGTGGAAATTCGTATGTACATAGAGATTAAGTAGGATATGATGCATTTCTCTATTGTTTTCTGGATGCTTAAAGAAGTGGAAATACCAAAACTGAAGACCTCAAGATGAAACAATTGTTTATCATTCACAGCAACACGCATCTTGTTGCATGATTTTCAAACCCTTTCTCACATATAACAAATCTGCAGCAGACGACTTTGGAAACATGGTGACCAAAAACCTGAAAAATCTCCATAAAAGATAGCTTAGTTGTTAAATAAAGTTGAAAACATTGCGGCCAAAGGAGAAATTGCTCATCATGAGCAATTTCACCTTTGGCCACAATGTTTTCAAAAGTCATCTGCTGCTATTGAGTCAAAATGCGTCTGCAGGTGGGAAAGGGACAATTTGTATATTGTTTGGATCAACTTCACTCGTTGATTGTTTGCTGTAAGTATTTTTAAAATCCCTTAAAGGAACTGGACTCCAGATGGAGATAAAAAAAAATGAAATGTTGAAACTTCTACAAATATTGCTAATAGTGACAACAAAATAAGTGATAAATAGTTTATATAAATAACTATTTTGGCAGTAAATGTTGAAAAGCAGTCAATTGAGAATCACGAAAATGTACACAATTTTGCTAATTTGGTATGTCTACCCAGGGAAAATGAAACATAAATGATCAATATTTAGATGTTTCTTGTACTGGAAAGTGAAATGATTACTCTAAATTTATCCTAGAATTATATTTCTAATATTTCAAGATACCTTTTGAACAGTTTTAAAACTTTGACTATACTATCTATGATCTGGAGTTCTACACCTTAACACAAAGGTGGTTTATTTATAAACTAAACAGGATTTGTTGGTTCGTGAATTAAATCAAATTAAAACATTATAACAGTATACAGCTATTTACTCCTCTTGAGGTCAATAGTGAAAAACTATTCTTCCAAGTGAATGACTATTGACCCGAAATAGAGAACTATTGACCGAGACGAAGTCGAGGTCAATATTTCTCTATTTCGGGTCAATAGTCATTTGCGAGGAAGAATAGTTTTTTACCATTGAACTCAAAGGGAGTAAATAGCTGTTTTATTATATATCTTCATGAAAAACGCATAATTTAACTAGTTTATTTATAACATTGCTGTCATCATTTTAATTGGGTAAATGTATGTAACATAAATGTAGATTCTAACATAAACACAGGATTATTATTGTAATGCAGCAAGAATGCAGTATACTGTTACATGACACGCGCGTTAAAATGCTGGTTATGCACGTGCATGACGTCATTTCAAACAATAACATTATAACAGATGAACTATTGACTCGAAAATGGACTATTGGACCTGAATTTTAGAATAAAAGCGAAAAGGAGTCAAATGGTCATTTTTTATTGAATCACACGTGACTGCTTCTCGTCCAATCAAATACTTTGATTCATAGTAGGTATATAATAATAAATTATGTTGTGTTGCTGTCATGGAAATAACGGATCCGCTACAGGAAAACCTGCTTTCGGACAATTTGACCAGTGTAGATTCAGATCAAGATGCGCATACTAAAGTCTCGACTGTTTTATTTCAGAAACGAGTATGACTACAACCTGTAATATATGTCAACCTGGTCAAATTGGCATGATTTTCTGTAAGCTTTTTATACACACATGACGTTAAATCATCTCGAGAAAAGAATAGAAATGTAGAACAATGCAAGTTTAATTTGACCCTTAACCCTTTCTCTCATATAGACGCTTTCTGACGCCTCTGCAGCAGACGGCTTTTTGAAAATATTGTGACAAAAGAAGAAATTGCTCACAATGTTTTCCACTTTTAGTCATAGGTTATCCATTCAATTATAGAGATGTTCTATTTTTTGACAAAATATGTTCAAGGTCGTCTGCTGCAGAATTGTCGTATGAGGGAAAGGGTTAAGACGTCAGAGCAGTGACTGTCCGCCTGTTCTAACCCCGAATGTATCATCCGTACACAAATTATCCCATACATACAGACCTCTAGATAAGGGAATTTAGAAGATGTTTTTCCCACACAATCTTTTTCTTATTACTCAACCAAACCCAACGTTGTGGGTACTCAAAGTTGTTTTGAGTACCCAGAACGTTGGGTTTGGTTGAGTAATAAGAAAAATGTTGTGTGGGAAAAACCTATTTACTGCCCCTTATCTAGTCCTCTGTAATAATATGCTTTTTAGCTCCACTGGCTGAAAGCCAGTCGAGCTTATGTCACGGTTAATTGTCCGTTGTGCGTGCGTGCGTTAACTTTTTGCTTCAAACGACTTCTTCTCCTTAACCACTTGGCCAATTCGGATGAAACTTCATAGGAACCATCCTCTCAATGTCCTCTCCTAAATTCCTTGTTTGGATTCATGCAAAATTCTGGTTTCCATGGCAACCGAAAGAAAAAAATAGTGAAAACTTAAAAATTCTTCTCCTCCGAAAGTGTCGGGCCGATTTTCAAATAATTTTGTAGAAATGTTCCTTGGGTGACCCTTTATCACATTCCTTCAAGCCAAGTTGATTGGTCAAAAAACATGGCCGCCAGGGGGCGGGGCTATTTTCAATATATGGCTATGGTGACAACTTAAAAAATCTTCTCCCCCGAAAATGTTTTGCAAATTTTCATTTTTGTTTGTAGAAATGTTCCTTGGGAGACCCTCTATCAGATTCCTTCAAGCCATGTTGATTGGTCGAAAACCATGGCCGCCAGAGGGCGGGGCTATTTTGCCTTATATGGCTATAGTGAAAACTTAAAAAATCTTCTCCTCCGAAAGTGTCAGGCCGATTTTCAAATAATTTTGTAGAAATGTTCCCTGGGTGACACTCTATCAGATTCCTTCAAGCCAAGAAGATTTATCAAAAAACATGGCGTGGCTATATTTCCTTATATGGATATAGTGAAAACTTAAAAAATCTTCTCCTCCGAAAGCGTCTGGCCGATTTTCAAATAAATTTGTAGAAATGTTCCTAGGATGATCCTCTATCATATTCCTTCAAGCCATGTTGATTGGTAAAAAAACATGGCCATCAGGGGGGCGGGGCTGTTTGGAGATTTAATTTTTGCCTAATGGCCATGGAGCAATACTGGCCCTCTTTGGCCTCTTGTTATAGGATTGCGAAACGGAGATGCATCGGGACAATCTCTTTCTATGAATCTAATATTATATATGAGCCTGGCCAGGCGAAATGGGGTCTTATTATATCCCCATTGGACATAGTATAAAGGTACATTTGTATAAATCGACTCGGTGGTATACTGGTTAAATCAGCCGCCTCAGGGGCTACAGATACGGTTTGTAATGGCTTAGCGGGCATAGCATTGCGACTGATGCATTAGTGTCAGAATCAATAATAACGGTAGTACTGGTAATTTAGCAAGGAAATGCACTGATATTATTAACAAATATTGACGGTAGTACTGGTAATTTAGCAAGGAAATGCACTTTTATTATTAACAAATATTGACGGTAGAACTGATAATTTAGCAAGGAAATGCACTGATATTATTAACAAATATTGACGGTAGTACTGGTAATTTAGCAAGGAAATGCACTTTTATTATGAACAAATATTGACGGTAGTACTGATAATTTAGCAAGGAAAAGCGCTGATATTATTAACAAATATTGACGGTAGTACTCGTAATTTAGCAAGGAAATGCACTTTTATTATTAACAAATATTGATGGTAGTACTGATAATTTAGCAAGGAAATGCAGTTTTATTATTAACAAATATTGACGGTAGTACTGATAATTTAGCAAAGAAATGCACTGATATTATTAACAAATATTAACGGTAGTACTGGTAATTTAGCAAGGAAATGCACTTTTATTATTAACAAATATTGACGGTAGTACTGATAATTTAGCAAGGAAATGCACTGATATTATTAACACATATTGACGGTAGTACTGGTAATTTAGCAAGGAAATGCACTTTTATTATTAACAAATATTGACGGTAGTACTGATAATTTAGCAAGGAAATGCACTGATATTATTAACACATATTGACGGTAGTACTGATAATTTAGCAAGGAAATGCACTGATATTATTAACAAATATTGACGGTAGTACTGATAATTTAGCAAGGAAATGCACTGATATTATTAACAAATATTGACGGTAGTACTGATAATTTAGCAAGGAAATGCACTGATATTATTAACAAATATTGACGGTAGTACTGATAATTTAGCAAGGAAATACACTGATATTATTAACAAATATTGACGGAGGCTTAAAACACTATTCAAACAAACATAAAACTAATGAGGCTGTTTTACTTTTTAGGTGAGTTATTGTGATCTTCTCCCCAGTAACCAGTGGGCCAATTGGGATGAAACTTCACAGCAAGCATCCTCTCAATGTACTCTCCAGAATTCATTTATTTTTTAGCTCACCAGAGCACGAAGTGCTCAATTTGAGTTATTGTGATCACCTTTTGTTCGTCGTTCGTCGTTCGTCGTCAACATTTGCTTGTTAACACTCTAGAGTCAACATTTTGCATCCAATCATCATGAAAGTTTATCAGAACATACATCTTCATCAAAACTTGGTCATGTGGAATCACAAACTAGATCACTATATCAAATTAAATGAAAATCTTGTTAACACTCTTGAAGCCGCAATTTAAACTTGAGCATGTCCGAATGTTTGTCTTAGTGATAGATAGGCCAAGTTCGAATATAGGTCGTGTTGGGTTAAACACAAGGTCACTAGGCTAAATTGAAGGCAAATCTTGTTAACACTCTAGAGAAACTAGGTTACTATGCCAAATTGAAGGGAAATCTTGTTAACATTCTGGATGGTGCAATTTTAATTTGAGCATGTTGAACTTTTGTCAGAATGTTTGTTTTAATAAAATCTAAGTCAAGTTTGAATATGGGTCATATTGGGTCAGAAACTAGGTCACTAGGCCAAATTGAAGGGAAATCTTGTTAACACTGTATAAGTCGCATTTTTTGCTTCAGTAGCTTAACATTTGGACAGAATGTTTTTCTGAATTGTATCTAGGTCAAGTTCAAATATGGGTCATTTTTGGTCATATTTGTCATGTCTGTTAAAAAATAGGTCACTCGGCCAAATTGAAGAACAATCTTGTTAACACTGTAGAAGCCGCATGTTTGGCTTGAGCATGTTGAAACTTTGTCAGAATATTTGTTTTCATGATTGATATCTAGGCTAAGTTCGAATATGGGTCAGATCAGGTCAAAAGCTAGGTCACTGGGCCAAATTGTAGAACAATCTTGTTAACACTATATAGATCGCATTTTTGACAAACGAAAACAACTTTAAAATTCTTCTTCTCACAAACTGGTTGGCAATGTTCTTAGGGAGATCCCTTATCAGTTACCTTCAAGCCATGTTGATTGGTTTAAAAACATAGCTGCCGGGGTTGGGGGCGAGGCTGTTTGCCTTAATTGGTTTGGCTAAAGTGAACAAAATCTCCTCCAAAAGAATCTGGCCGGTTTTCTGCCAAAATTAATTTGACAGACAACATAGGGTTGGATTGTTTCACCTTGTGGGAGTGGAGCACTACAGGTCCTTTTAGGCCTCGAATGATTGATTGTGCTTGGTATTATGAATCAGGTGAGCGATCCAGGGCCATCATCGCCCTCTTGTTTAATTTTTTGGTCTGACAATACATGTAAGTGTATATAAAATACATTCTGACAGTGAAAGCAGACTCACCAAGTCTCCATTTCTACAGACGATACATGTGTATATAACATATATGTAAGTGTATATAATATACACTTAAGTGTATATAAAATACATAATATTTAGTTCTGGTAATGAGCGAAAAACGTTCAGACGGTGAAGGCAAACTCTCTAAGACCCTATTTCTACAGACGATATATGTAAGTGTATATATAATACATAATATTAATTTATGGTAATGAACGAAAAAAGGAATCAACAATTTTGTGCATACTTCTATAGGTTTATTATTTTCAATGCTTATCAGTTATCGTCCAATCCACATTCTCCATTGCAAGGGTAGTTTTCTTCCAGTGCCCCACGACAAAATGTACCACCATTTGTAGCTGGACACGTCCTGGTTCTCGTTTTGACCCCTGATGACCCGGCTGCAAGACCGTCACAATAACAGTCAGACCACTTTGACCATAGCGCCAGCTTGCCTTCAACTGAAAACATCGCACGTGACTATGTTAAAGCTGTTTGCTATCTCAAATGATGTCTTGATATTTAATTTCACTGATATTCTTTTATTATCAATGTTCTTACTTTGTTTGCCTCCCTTTGACAATAAGCCTGCTATTTGACAACAAGCCTGCTATTTGACGGCGTGTTCGGAAATAAATAACCATCGCGATGGTGAAGTGGTACAGCGACTGCCTCGGTGCGGGAGGTCGCAGGTTCGATCCCTTACCGGGTCATACCAAATACTTTAAAAATGATAGTTATCGCTGCTCTCCTTGGCGCTCAGGGTTGCGGGGTTAGCCTTACGACTGACTGGCTGGTGTCGGGATAAATGGACCAATAGTACTGGTAACTTAACCAGGGAACGCCGTGATATAACTGGTGGTTTTTTTTAAGCTGCGTAAAACAACAAACAATTAATTAATCAATAGGCTGCTTGTTCGGAAATAAATCACTCGGCCCACTGCCCTTGAAAACAGACTTTTAATACCGTTGCAAATGTTTATATTGCATAGTCTCTCTATTTAGTCCAACTGACGGATATTCACGTCAGTACTGTGTCCACTGACGTTGTAAGCCCAGTGGACTGAATGACGTATTCAGAGAAGTATTTAATATATTACTTGAATAATCAATGTTCTTTGTCATTTCAAATGTACATGCGTTAGAAAACTGGCTCACAATACAATATAAAATGATTGATTGACTGATTAGTGTTTAACGCTGCTTTCAACAATTTTTCAGTTAAATCACGGCGTTCCTGGGGACGTTACCAGTTCTACTGATATATTTATCCCGACACCAGCCAAACAGTCGTAATGCTAACCCCGGAACACTGAGCACCAAGGAAGGCAGACATTACTACCAGTTTTAAAGTATTTGGTATGGCCTTGGCCGGGTCTTGAACCCGTGACCTCCCACACCCGAGGCGGACGCTCTACCACTTCACCACCGAGGTTTGCTACAATATAAAATGAACACTAACTAAAACATTGACAAAAACAATTACAACAACATAAAACAAAACTATTAATTTGTACGAACAATTTTGGTATGTTTGGTACCTTTCACACCGTCTTCTGAATTAAATATATAAATTAAATCGACATAGTCAAATGAAATGCAGAAAAAAACACTGTACTTGTGATCCCTTTCTATTTTGCAGACGCATTTCGACGCATCTGCATCAGATAACTTGAGAAAACATTGTGGTTAAAGGAGACATTGTTCATAATGAGCAAAATGTTTCAACTCTATTCTAAAATAAAACTGTCTTTGAGGCATGTTTTTCATATGTTGTACTAAATGTTTTCAAAGTCGTCTGCTACTGATTTGTTGTATGTGGGAAAGAGTTCAACAAGCAAATAATCAAGCTTATCCAGTAACCCACTATGTTATTTAGTATAGCGTAGAGCAGGGTAAATGTTACACGTTAATATTCATAAAGCCAGTGGTTTCACATTCCGATATTATTGTTCCAGACGCGACAACAAGACATAAAGTACAGTGAAACCAGTGTATAAAGACCATCCATGGGAAGGCAACATTCTGGTACTCGTTCACAGGTTGTCTTTAATTGCAGGGTCATTTATGCAGAAAATGAGTAATTTAGAAAAAGAAAAAAATGTGGTTGATAAAGACAGGTATTTGCTAATCCAAGGTTGTATTTAGAACAGGTTTGGCTGTGTATGAAATGCACCCTTAGGTATGGAAAGCCTATGCTCTGACGAAACATACATATGAGCCGTCCCGCGAGAAAACCAACATAATGGGCTCTGCGTAAAGTATCGACCCGGATCAGCCTAAGCATGCCGCACAGGCTAACCATGACAGACACTTTTCGCCTCATGTAGATTTTCTGTTTCAGGAATCATTACTTTTTACCTCTATCCCCCTGAGACGGAATGTGGCGGCCCGGACCAGTCTGTTCGGACTGCGCAGGCTGATCTGGGTAGATACATTACGCAGAAGCCATAACATTGGTTTTCTCACGGGACAGCTCATATATGCACACTCTTGCCCGAGTCTACCGTGTTCGCACGTGCAAAAATATCCACTTTTCGCCTGAGGTAGATCACATATATTCACTATTAATGAACCCATTCCCACATACAGACGTTTCTGCAGCAGACGACCTTTGAAAACATTGTAATACAAGAGTAACTGCTCAAAACGAAACATTTCTCCATTTGCTACAATGAATTCAACATTTTTTTCAGTAAGTTAACATTCATATATAGAGTTTTGCTTTTATGTTTTCAAAGTCTATTGCTTGATATGTATTGTGTGAGGGAAAGGGTTTACTCACCCGGGCAACCGATTAGACATGTTTCTGTTTCGTCTGCGTCCCCATCACAATCAGCTCCACCCTTGAATGGGGTTGGATTGTCACACAGACGGGAACGGCTTCGTGTTGTTGGGTTTGTTGGAGCTTAAATACAAGACAGGGCATGAACAAATTAGTTCTTAAAATATTACCAATGCGTTTCCTGGCTTTCTCACACCAGTCCTTTCCAATCAAGTGACATTGTGAGAAATTGTTTAAAATTATACAATTCTTCTACTGTAACAATATTCTTTAGCTTTATTAAGTAAGTATACATTCTTTATATAGAGACTTTCCATAAGTTTGCTTGCGTGTTTGAACTTTAAAATGAACACAGTTAAATTGAAAACTAACTGCTTCTTTATTAATATTGGTAAAAATGTTACTTACAAAATCAGTATCTATTACAGAATATAATATGTCATTTTTTACCATTGTTTGGCAATCTATTATTATTTTATTAGCCAATACCATTTGAGAAATTTAGTAGCAATCAAACTCTGCAAGTAAAGAAGCTTAGAGAACGTAATCTGACCACATTGATTATGCTACCAATGGCAGTTGTGTACCAAAAATATGGTTTCCGATGTTGTTTTCCCCCCTATTGTTTAAGAGGTTTAAATGTAGTTGGCCAATTACTTTTGTTTGTTTGATTGAATTTTGTTTACGCAATACTTCAGTGATATCATAATGTTTCCTGGGTTTACCAGTTCTGCTGGCAAGTTTATCCTGACACCAGTGTATCAGTCGCCATGACAACCATGCAACCCTGAGACACTAAGGAAAGGAGCCAGAACTTCCATTTATTATTAGAGATGACCTGACCGACATGGGGGTCTAATCCGAGTTACCCGCTCTCAAGCGCTAAACTCTGATTATCGCGATTGTAAATGGCCAAACAAACGCATACGTAAGCATTGTAGACACAACTTACTATTACAGCATTCCGACCATCCAGCCCAATCTCCCCACTGACCGTCGTGAGGTGCGGTAGTGTCACCTGCTCCCCAATCCTATAGACGAATAGAACGTTATGTGAAACGGTTATAGACGAACAAAACGTAATGTGAAACGGTTATAGACGAACAAAACGTAATGTGAAACGGTTATGGACGAAAAAAACGTAATGTTAAACGTAATGTGAAACGGTTATAGACGCACACAACGTAATGTGAAACGGTTATAGACGAACAAAACGTAATGTTAAACGTAATGTGAAACGGCTATAGAGGGGATTAAAAACAATGAAACTGCTCCCATTTCATACAACACATTTGCAGCAGACGACTTTTATAACATTTAAACGTAATTATAGAAAATCACTACAATTGAAAGTTTAATATTTTAATAGATTAGAAAACATAGCAAAAAGAGAAATTGCTCATGATGAGCAATTGTTTTTGTTACCTAATTATTTTCAAAACAAAATATATGATGATTATGTTCTCTGAGATGAAAATGTTCATAATTAGTCTAGTAGGTAACCTATTTTTATAAGTTACATAATTCACGAATATTAATGAGATTTGCAAACAAGTTCAAATATCTCTCAATAAAATGATCATGCTTCACAAGATGTGCTGCTTTACTTTAATTTGGAAAGTTGACTTGTTAATGTTATCGTTATAATGGTGTTGTAGTAAGGCAAACGTACACTGTTTAAAACGTTTGAAAATAGTTGACACCTTTCTATTACACATTTCTGAATGAAAACCATATCCTCACTTTCAATTCGATATGAATATTTTAAAGATGTTAAACAAAATACAGGGTGGAGTCCTGATATGTAATCTGTACGTGTGTAGGTCAAGCGAAAAGGCACGAGCCACAAAACACTTCTCAATAATGACCTAATGAATATTCATGTATCATTGAAAGCGAGGCTAGGGCAGTATATTCTGTGAGAAAAGAGTATTGTCAAAATAGGGTGATGACTTACATGTTATGCATGCCGTGATATTCTTGGTGCACGACTTGATAATGACCTTATGAATAAGCATGTATCATTGAAAACGAGGCTAGGACAGTATATGCATATTCTTTGAGAATAGAGTATTGTCAAAGAATTTAACTGTTTCAGACCTTTTGAGCCAATCTACAATGATGACTTACAGATTCGCGTGACGTGGCAGTCTTGGTGCAAGACTCCTTCGTGATACCTTCCAGATAGACGTCAGTATTCAGTTCAGCTTCTGTGGCCGTGAAGCAAGGCGTGTACTCGGACACAGACGACTTGGTGATTTTTACTTCGAAGTACGGGCAAAATGCTCCCGGGCATTGGTTCGTGTCAAACGCGTCCCAGTCTGGGTTACGGGTGCGCTTGGACAACATCTTTATGTAGATCATTCTGAATAGACATCATCATATGGTGAAATGCCGCCATTATAAATATGTCTAATATCGGAATAGACATCCTCATATGGTGATATGCCGCCATTACAAATATATCTAGGTCTAATATCGGAATAGACATCATCATATGGTGATATGCCGCCATTATAAATAGGTCTAATATCGGAATAGACATCATCATATGATGATATGCCGCCATTATAAATAGGTCTAATATCGGAATAGACATCATCATATGGTGATATGCCGCCATTATAAATAGGTCTAATATCGGAATAGATATCATCATATGATGATATGGCGCCATTATAAATAGGTCTAATATCGGAATAGATATCATCATATGATGATATGCCGCCATTATAAATAGGTCTAATATCGGAATAAACATCATCATATGATGATATGCCGCCATTATAAATAGGTCTAATATCGGAATAAACATCATCATATGGTGATATGCCGCCATTATAAATAGGTCTAATATCGGAATAAACATCATCATATGGTGATATGCCGCCATTATAAATAGGTCTAATATCGGAATAAACATCATCATATGGTGATATGCCGCCATTATAAATAGGTCTAATATCGGAATAAACATCATCATATGGTGATATGCCGCCATTATAAATAGGTCTAATATCGGAATAAACATCATCATATGGTGATATTAGCATTACGACTGATTCGCTGGTGTCGGGATGTATAGACCAAGGGTATCGATAAATTACCCTGGAAACCCCGTGATAGCTGTTTTTTTAAACGGCGTAAAACACCACGCTAACTTACAAACCAAACGATTGCATTGAGGGCAGGGCTTTAAGTGAAACAGATGTAAAGCTCAAACCACCAATCAAATTGTACCTATCACAAAGCAGCTGTAATTTGATTGGTGGATTGGCAACCGTGAGCTACACAACCTTAAGTGAAACATTTTGGTAGCTCATGGTTACCAATCCAATGTAAACTTAGCTGTTATTTGATTGGTGGATTGGCAACCGTGAGTTACAAAATTGTTTCACAGAGGAAAGGGCTGACTTTGACGTTAAAACAGCACTTACCTCCCGTCCAAGAACACGCGGGTCATAGTGGTGTCTGCCTTGATCGCCTCCAAACTATTAACGAAGGTGAAGCTATCAGTTCTGAAGGAGTGGTCGTTAGGGTGACGGGCGTAAAGTTCTAAATCATCGGAAGTGACGTCATTCGGTAAACAGAAGCCAACGACTACATGGTTATCTCTGAAATTGTTCAAAGGTACTTTTGTTTATCATAACCGTTCTAAAAATGCGGTCCCGGTTTGGAGTCCTGTGATGAGCGGGTTCTGCCGTTTGGATTTTCTTCACAAACGACGCGAGAACTGGTTATGTCTCCAGAAAGCAAACAACTGGTGTGATTTAAAAAAAAGCTAAATGCTTGTTTCGTAATCGATGTAAACTTAAGTTAAAACTAAATTAAACTTAAAAAAACATCATTGTACTTATACAACTACATGACCGTCGTTATTTGCAACCGACAAAGATCAAAACCAGAATGCGCATTAGAGCAACAAAATCAGGATCTTCATTTATGTCCTCAAACATCATGAACGTTTCTTGACGATGATTAACATGGAAAACTGACCACACACGTATCAAATTAATTCGTTAAGGACAACAGATTTTTTAAAAATCTATCGGCCTAGTGATCAACGTGTATAGTTAGAGACCGGGCATCCTGGGATCGATCCTTCGGCTACTAGCGACGACAACCGCCATTAAAACAAATAAGACGAAGGTCTGTTCAAATAAGGCACTTGGTAAATATCAATATCAAACTTTCCCCACATACAGCAAATTTACCGCAGACGATTACGAAAACTGTTTGGCAAATATACAAATATAAAGAAAGTAGAATTATTGTAAAGATTTGAAAACATTGCGGCAATGTTATATTATTCATCAAGAGCAGTTTTTTCACTGCGCCTCATATTTTCCAAATTCGCTTTCTGCAGATGCGTCAACATACATCGGCATATCAGGAATTAGTATTCCTTTTCCACTTGCAGCAGACTTTTTTTGACGGATCTTTGATAACATTGTGTCATATAACGTGAATTTTCAGAAAACGATTTTTTTTCTTTTGCCACAATGTTTGTAATTCTAAAAAATAACTAGACTGTCAATGTCAGAGATTTTCCATATTGTGGCATAGATCATTTCAATGTATTCTGCTGCGATTGTGTTGTACGTTGGAGAGGGTTAATACCTTTCGATACCATTCCCGGTGACCCCAAACTTCTTTGCATTGCCCTGCGTATACTGGTACTCATAGTAATAGGTGTCACTGCCAAGTATGGCCATGTATTCGTGTGTGTGATCGGCCTTGCTGTTCTCGTACGCCGTGACCGAGGGATCGTCGTATCGCCTTCGTCTCACCATGCCCGCGTCATCGATCTGTTGCCCGAAGCTTTCGTGCAACCTCATGGATAACTGGTGATCAATATATAAGGGATACTTTATATTGCAATAGTGATACGTGGCTTTGTATTGTACTACGAGACGATTGGATGAGTGATATCTAACGAGAACGAAGGTCGATAGAGATGTCAATTATCCTCGCTCTAAAAAGCCTAATACAAAGCCGCGTAATGCTACTCCTTTGTATATGCCTATTTTCGCTTTAAGGACATACACTTTTTGTTAAAAGATATGCATATGGCTCCTCTTACCGCAGGTGAACATTGAAGACTCAAATGACGCTGTATTTTTGTACAGAATAATGTTTTTATAGGCCGTCCGTCTGACTATATGCTAAGTCGATTGGTTAAGGACCTACGTATCTACGAAATATATACAGCACTGTAGATACTGTACAGAAACCTTCAGTGAACGTATTATTCCCACTCTGCATGATCATTCGAGTGCGTGGTCATGGTAGAGTGCCCGATGGTTAGATACATTTTCAAACAAGTCACACAGGGATCATGAATGCGCTAAATATTGCCGTGGTGTCCATGTTAAACACGTCGAAAATCAATTAATTATACTGTACCTTTCCATAACGGTCGTTACATTTGGCCATTTTCCAGTGTTCCACGTAGACACATTTATCTGTCATGAGCACCTTCTCTGGTTTGACAACCTGTACAGATTGGGCGGGTGGGGCATGGCCATCGCACGTGGTGACGGAGCCGTCAAGGTCACGGAACGTGGCGGATTCATCTCCGTCAAAGTTACCGAATCCAAGTAGTTCGTCATCGAAATTACCGTCAAATACTCGGTTTGCAAGGCCCTGTTGGACAAGATAAGATATATAAGACGGATATATAAAGCACAATGAAAATGCATAGTTTTAATATATCACAACAACAAATAAAGCATGGACATTATCCTTTAAAAAGCTGGGTTCATCGGTGCGATCTGTTTACTGTAACGATGAGGTAATTGTAGCCAAACCCATCAATCAAACATTTAAATGGTGGATTGGACACAGTTAGCCTGACGTCATATTTCATTGTAAAACGCCATACACGATTTGCGTCTTGTTGCATTCCCGATTAGGCATTTATGGATAACTTTCTCATTAACTCTTTCATCGCCGAATTGTTTAAAGTAGACTCTTCCATGTTCAAAATCGAGCGTCTCCATTTCTCATGTAATAAACGTTTTGGACTAGTTTGATTAGTAAAACGCAAACAATGCTGATTTCAGGTGAGACAGCTCGTTACGAGCTGACTCGCCTGAATCAGTATAGTTTGCAAAGACCTCAGTATTGCCTTTGGCGCTAAAAGAGTTAAAAAATACTCTAACGGCTCACCTAGGCGGACAATGTCCCAACCGAGATTTCACTGTGTGCAGATGTATCAATATTCCTTGTCGCAATACGTCACTCCTGGATATATATTTCTTTCAGGAGAAAGCGCAACATTTCCAATATACAACATAAATGAATGCAACAGACGTGTTAAGATAACATCAAATGTCCAAATAATGGTCAAAAGCGTTAGTTGCAACATTAAAGTGGAAGACAGTGGTACAGAGGTAGAGCGTCGGCCTCTTGTACCAAAAGTCCCGGGTTCGAATCCCGTGATGAGCGGGTTCTTCCTTTGGGATTTTCCACAAAAACGGCGCGAGTACTGATTAAGTATCCAGGAAGCAGACATCGAGCGTGATTAATATAAGCTTAAAGCTTGTTTCGCAATCGATGTAAAATAAATAAGTTTAAATTAAACTTAAGTAATGAATAAAGAAAACTACTCATTCTTACACCATCATTGAAGCCAAATCTCATATTCTTCACTCGGCTGACGGCAGAGCTAGACATCTTATTCTTCGGTTGGAAACCAAAAGCCCCTGCTACCCATGTGCCATTGGCGTCGGATATGAACCGATTAAAGAAGCAGTCCTGGACGACTATGGGACCGTCGTAGAATACGATACCGAGGTAGTGGTCTAAACTGTAACGAAGAACATAATACACGTTTAAACTGTAACGAAGAACATAATACACGTTTCTTAACCCTTCCCCCTCATATTGACGTTTTCAGCAGCAGGCGGCCTTTTTGAAAACATAGTGACAAAAGAAGAAATTGCTCAAAACGAGCAATTTCTCCTTTTGCCACAATGTTTTCCACTTTTAGTCATAGGTTATCAATGCAATTATAGAGATATTCTATTTTTTGACAAAATATATTCAAAGTCGTCTGCTGCAAAATTGTCATATGAGGGAAAGGGTGAGAGCCTTAGCCTCGTTTTCATTTCGATATTGAGCGGCAACAATTAAGCATTAAAGTACCTGTATCATTCCAACGAAAATGCATGATAATTGAAATTCCACTTACGTCTGTACATAATTCTTACGACTAGTCATGTCTCATTGAAAAATGATGATTGAATTCGTGAAACGCAGTGAACACCGCGGAGACAATTCCTTACCTCTCTCCATGCTGTATTTTTACAATGGACTTGTCTAACATTAAAATTGAAACAGTACATAGCCAGTTTTAGGAATATCAAGATATAAAAATGTTGGGTTAAGCCGCAAACAGAATAGACTCAGAATGCTCGGATGGCCTGACTCTATGGTGGTAGTACAAGTTTCACCAAATCGGTTCCAGCAGCCAATGGGTTTTGGAGCCAAAATATTATAATTCAGTCATATGCGTTGAGGAAAAAAAATCTTGTTCGTTGCACAAAAGATGGCTTTGAAAAGCGCGTATCTTTTTTATGAGATAAAGTAAATAAATAATAATTCAATGAAATGATTGTAGCGCATGACTTTACTCAAGTACAATTACTCACTCTCCTCCCTCCATCCCGTCGGGATACCCGTTTCCCTCACCATTACCCGCCGATCTCCCGATAAATGTACTTTTTCTCACGAATTGCTGTTGAGAACCACCACTGAAATTAAATAAGATAAATTGGTATTTTTTTGTAAAATATTCCTGACTTACTTAAATGTTGTATCAAATGTAGGAAATCTACTTTACCGGCATAACATGGCAATTATATTAAATCAAATAAATTTCAGAACTCGTCACCATCTACGTTACAATTCAAATCATTTAGGAGAATCAATTACCATCGATCGTATATGTAATATCAATTTCACACGTTGCATTAACAATAGCGTGAAATATTTGTCTTCGCGTAATGTATTATTTGTATACATTGTTGTGTATTGGCGGGATAAGTTCATTTTACCTGACGACAGCAAGCAGTTCCAATCTTGTTTTAGAATGTTCATTACTGTTAACATAACTACAAGTTGCATAGAATAAGGTCTAACATTCAGAATCTGTCATTGACAAATTGACACGTGTTTCCAGAGTTTTTTCATACAATGGGCAAGACAGATTTCTAAACATATTGCTTTACTTCTCATTTCAGATGCTTTATTCTTTAGATAACATGTTAATTCAACACTTATTACAGGCTTACTACATTACGTGCATGTACATAACC